>CM030857.1:1067500-1667500 GCA_018105865.1 Metaphire vulgaris
ATGATAATAATAATAATAATAATAATAATAATAATAATAATAATAATAATAATAATAATAATAATGTAACATGTAATGTAACAAAATATTTGTATAGCGCCTCTTCTGAAAGATCACTCAGAAGCGCTTCCACAGCAAATTACTGTATATTGACAAAGAGATACGTTTTAAGTCGTTTCAAAAAGAGGGCCATAGAATTAGGAGTTGCTAAGCCACGCATACTGGCGTCAAGAGCATTCCAAAGGATAGGGCCAACTGATTCAAAACCTCGCTTCAGGAACATGGAAGTTCGCGCTTGGGGCACACTGAGAAGACCATTGGTTGTGGACCGAAGACATGGCCGACCAGGGATAGAGCTAAGGGGATGGAGTAGCTCTGAAAGGTAAGATGGAGTGGCACCATAAAGAGAGAGTGCAACCACTCTCAACATACGAAACTCAACTCGAGCAGGATAAGGCAGCCAGTGTAAAATAGACGTCATATAATCACTAATGTGATCACGTCTTGTGACACCAGCAATCACCCTGGCTGCTGAACGAAGAACCATCTGGAGTTTATCAAGTCGCACCGATGGAAGACCAGCAAAAAGTGAACCACAGTAGTCAAGCCTTGAGCAAATAAATGCATGAATCAAAGTAGAAGCAGATGGCATGTCTAGTGTACGTCGAATCACTCTAAGCTGGCGGAGATGATAGAAGCAACTGCGACAAAGTGAGTTAATATGATCCATAAAGGTTAACTCAGAGTCAAGAATTATACCAAGATCACGGACAGAGGAGGAGAAAGAGAGGCCGGGGAAGGCAGCCTGCACAGACATATGATCAATTTTTAAGAGCTGACCTCGAGTACCAAAAACCAGATGAGCTGAGTTTTAGCTGGATTAAGTAAAAGACGATTTGAGTGCATCCATGAATGAAGTAAGTCAGAGGCTTCAACAAATTCACGAGTGATCTGCAGCGCATTAGTGGGGCTGGAATGTGAATAGGCCTGAATATCATCAGCGTACATATGTGTTTTAAAATTATATGTAATAATAATAATAATAATAATAATAATAATAATAATAATAATAATAATAATTGGTTACAGGTGGTAGCCGCCCCAGCTATGACCGCCTCAGTTATGACCGCCCCGGTTATGACCGCCCCGGTTATGACCACCCCAGTTACTCTATGGGTTTTGACGAAAGGCAGTGTACCCTAACCCGTACGGGGGTCATGTAATCATTACCCACACCATAAACCAGGCACGAAACACTAACCCTAAACGATACTGACGGCAGCTAAAGCTGGGGCGGTCATAACGGGGGCGGTCATAGCTGGGGCGGACGCCAAATTGGGCGGTCATAACGGGGGCGGTCATAGCTGGGGCGGACGCCAAATTGGGCGGTCATAACTGGGGTGGTCATAGCTGGGGCGGCTATAATGTGCCTGTAAAATTGAGATAAGGTATGACCGCGATGGCGAAAACCTCGGTGTGCGAAAACGAGACCAAGATGATACGGAATGATTGAGATGTTTTTCTAAGTCATTTCTCCTGGAACCCATCGCTGGTGTGTATAAGTATGAAATGGCTGGGAGTCGCCCTGCATGATTCGAGCGCTGTAGATCGAAATTGAGGCGGCCAATATTGATTGTTCTTGCACGATTTGATGCGCTGAAGATCAGTGGCGGTTCCACGTGGGGGGGGGGGGTGAGATGGGATGCATCCCCCCACAGTACTTCCGAACTTTTTCCGATTGTGAAACCTCTATTTTTGGGTAAAAGTCTAGTGAAACTACAGGTGAAAACTGCGGATGACGTTTTTTTTGCCTGTCAACCTATATTTTTCGGTAAAAGTGTAGTAAATTCGGAAAAATTCCCTTTTGTCAGCCTTTCTCGGCGAAATTTATTGGGTTTTTCGTTCTCTTTTCATCCCCCCCCCCACCAAGAAATCCTGGAACTGCCACTGCTGATGATGGATACAAGCGAAATGTGCTTTTTGTCGTATAAATTCCTCAATTCGCTGAAATTCTTACACATCTGTACGCCGACTGTTGAATAGGCTCTCCATTGGCATCTGTTACACAGCGAATTAATTATAAACTGCGTGTTTGTTTTATATAAAATCTGTTGTACAATGGCCCAGATATCTTGAGACGCGGCTCTTCCCTCGATCGCCCCCTACCCTACCATCCATTCCACGAGATATTCGACAGGACTTTCGTTTATTAATATTGTCACTCGTTCTCCTGCATTTATTGACGATCGACAGGAAATGGTATTTACCAACTGCAACTTGTCATTTCAAAGCAAGTCCATCTCCAGAAGAGAATGCATGACACATTATTCAACCGCCATGTTATACTCCGATGTCCGGTCACGTGTCTACTGTAAACATGGCGGCAGAACGATAAGAAACGAGGGAACCGGTTGCATTGACAATCAGAGTGGCAAGTTAATAACACGACTATATTGGCTTGTAGCCGGTAAGCTAACGGGATTGACATGAGTGCCTCGCTCGTGGCTATGTCGGTAGGGCGTCAGTCAAGTCATGGCTTGGATAAGCCGTCAATCCTGGATTCGATCTCCGGACAGTCACGTGACCGTCGTCGCTGAGTGGACATCAGCCTTAGGCTTATTACCTGTGTGCAATATTGTGAAAGCGCTATATAAATCGAAGAAACGTATTCAGTCTCAGAGTGACGGAATGACAGTCAGAGAGAGAGAGAGAGAGAGAGAGAGAGAGAGAGAGAGAGAGAGAGAGAGAGCGAAGATAGACAGATATCCACAGAGATTGACAGCGACAGAAATGACGTCAGACTGACAATTAAAACCATTTAATATTGACAGCCGCCTTGCCGTTCTGAGCTGATTATATTTTTAGCGGTCCCTGGAAATTGTTGACCACATTGGCTCATGCATCGGTCAGAGCCACAGCATATACTCAAGCCGAAGCTGTCAACTATTCCTGGTATATTTTATTGGACCAACAGTTACTAATATAAGACTACTAAACAGAAAATAGTTCTGGACCCGTGAAGCTTATTTGTCCTCACGGAGGCATCCCCAGAAATTTCGCATGCCAACATTGGCCTGTGCCTCCTCCACCACCCCATTAACTTAGAGCAGTTATTGTTTAAGGCTTGCAATATCTATGGGACGCAGACAGTGGCGGCTCTAAGATTTGGCAAGTGGGGGCCGTTGGGGTGACAACTTCTAATCATGGAGGGCCAACCATTTGTTGTTTGATTTTGTAGCATTAAGTATAGGGCCCCAACAGGGAGGTCACTGGGGAGCCAGGCACTCAATAGGGGGGCACGGGCCCCCCATACCCCCCCTCTCCCGGTGGAGCCACCACTGGACGCAGATTGTACTATTTGTTGTGTTCCGCGAAAATATAAAGATATCGGCATATTAAAGACGTCTCAAGCATAGCGGAGACGACATATTTTAAAATGGGGTTATTTTCCCTGCCATGATGATAGTAAGTAAGCGAGGATGATATATTGGAAACTGATCGAAATAAGATACGACAATTAGGAGAAGATGCTGCGCTTGGCAATTGATTTGACTTGACAGATGAGTTCTCGGGGATTTTTCATATCGAACGCCGTTCAACTGAGAGATTCCATCAGATTCTTTCAGCAAACAGTTTCCTTGCGAATCGCTTGAAACTCTCAAATCCGAAATGAAAAATAAAAAGTCAATTCACTTGTCATTAATCATTATATGTGTATAAGCTTACAGTATATATATTATATGCATATATTTGTATAAATATTTTGCATATACTGTATATATATATATATATGCAGTAAGCCAGTATAGAACCTGGTTAAAACGGACTCGGTTAAAACGTATACTCGGTTGTAAAGTACCGCAATGTACGGTCCCTTGTGATGCTCTAACGTATTGGATGGTACTGGATATAACGTACCTCGGATGTAACGTAATAAATTTTACGGACCCGCTAAGTACGTTATAACGAAGTTTTACCAATATATCAAAAAAGCATATATATATATATCAAAAAGGCAATATATATACATATATATCAAAAAGGCAATGTATTTATATATAGCCCTTTGATATCGTCGTTTTAACCGGATATTAAACTCACTCTTGAAGAGGAGTTGCAGAATGTATTTAAAGCTTTGACATTCCAGTGGTATTCAGTTGCAGTAGTCAAGGTAATCTGTCACGGCTAAAAAAGAGTTTCATTCTTGAGATCTGAGAAGATTATCATTGGTGCTTATTGGAAAAGTATACGGCTGAAGATTTCAAACGTCTCTTTTCCGTGCAATAAATTCAACAGACTGCATGCGTATGTGTTTAAATAACAGTCTGAGAACTTTCTGTCTGTCTCTCTGTCTGTCTGTCTGTCTCAGTGGCGTCGAGAGAGGGGTGCGGGGGTGCGGACCGCACCGGGTGACACCATCTAGGGGGGTGACACCAAACAAGGATGACCTTTTTTTGCTTGTCACGGTATTTGAGAAGGAAAAATAAGAAAGATTTAGAAGAGGTCCCAAGTCTAAATGGGTGACACCACGATTTTACCGCACTGGGTGACACCAACCCTAGCGACGCCACTGGTCTGTCTGTCTTGTCTGCTTCTGTACCCCTGAAACCTCAAGCGATAATTTTAAAGTCAACCTCGCTCAGTGGCGTAGCCAGGATTTTCGGAAGGAGGGCTGTTTGTTTTTTGGTTTTGACCATGACCGACTTTGAAAAATCTTGACAAGCCAAAAAAGGTCATCTCCTATATTTTTCCTGACAAGCAATAAGAAGGTCGTCACCTCTTAAACAGTTACACTCTATAGCCAAAGGGGTTTTGACCCCCAAAATCGCGTCCCAAAATCAAAAATGCATAGAAACTCATTAAAAATATTTTGTTTTCGGCAGCCAAGGGAGGGTTTTAACCCCCAACCCCCTGGCTTCACCACTGACCTTGCTAACACGTCTCATCATGCAACCGCCTCTATTATAAAAGCAGCAACTTGGGAATGACCGAAAACCGCTACGGGCATTCGCCCCGGTCGGATAGTGTGATATTCGGCAGTCACATTTCCACGGCACGGAGTGGAAGTTAACATGTTCCGCGCAATGTGTCAAGGTTCGCCGTGCTCAGCTATATGTTGGCGGCGTTAGCTAAACTGCAGTAGCTGTCTGTCAAGAAGGGCGCTATAATAAATACCTGACAAAGCAGCCGCACACAATTATTATCAAAACACGTACAACAACCGGTTGGTCACAGGAAAACAGGACAAGACAGAAGAGGATCGAGAAGGAGGAGGAGGAGGGGGAGAAGGCTGGAGAATGTGCTAAGTTGTCGGAATTAAGCCCCCGCGAGCGCTATAGAGATCATGTTGATTGCATAACATGCAAAAAAATCTCGAACGAGCATCTCACGGAGCAGATGTGTCCAGCACTTCTCGACTACGGCAAGGGTCCAGAGGATGGATGGCCGTAGCTACCCCAGTCTGGCCCCGTCGTGAAAAAGAGGCGCAAACAGATTTAATGTCCCCTACGGTAAAACTGATATCAAGAGAAAGAGAGAGACAGTGACAAAGAGACAGAGAGAGACAGAGAGAGACAGAGAGAGAGAGAGATAGATAGATAGATAGATAGATAGATAGATAGATAGATAGATAGATAGAGAGATAGATAGAGAGAGAGAGAGAGAGAGAGAGAGAGAGAGAGAGAGAGAGAGAGAGAGACAGAGAGAGAGAGACAGAGAGAGAGACAGAGAGAGAGAGAGAGAGAGAGAGAGAGAGAGAGAGAGAGAGAGAGAGAGAGAGAGACCCCACTCGAGACGCCGCACGAATTTGCGCATCTTACGCGAAATTTCAACAAACAGCGGAAAATAAATGTCTGGATCTAAGTAGACCATTGGCAGACGGCAAAAAAATTATGTTGTAACTGCTACTGTGTTATTGCTCTGCCCTCTCCTCCCTCAGGCGCCTTGTTGTGTGATAATCAAACTATGCGATTGTGTTTCCTATAGAAGATATTCTAGCACTACTCTAGCAACTTTCGCACTACAGTACTGCTCAGAAAATTGTGAACACACGTGGATTTCGAAGCAAAACGTATTTTTCTACTGTATTTTTTCATTAATGATACTATTCTATGATTGATGTACAGAAGGCTATAGATATACAAAAATAGTTGACCATTTTTCGTGGCATTTCGAACGTTCTAGAATACAATTGAGACCGAATATACAGATTATTCTAGTACGGTTTGATGCAATGAAGATGGGGACACAAGAAAATGTGGATAAAATTCGTTTCAACAGTCTTCTGAATTTTGCATGTCTATAGCCTTCTGTACATCAATCGTAGAATAGTATCACTAATGAAAACATACAGTATTGGTGTTCTTGGTTGTGATTGCAATGTTTTAACAAGCCTTAAACTTCGTTTTGCTTCGAAATCCACGTGTGTTCACAATTTTTTGAGCAGTACTGTAGACGACTGTTGCGCACTTCAAGCCGGTTCAATCCAGTTCGGATGCACGATAATATACCGATCTAACCATTTGCGTTACGGATAAAACGGGCTGGTAAACATTCACATAAATCTTTGAGGCTCGATTTTATATTTTAAAAAGTGCTCAAGAATTTTTGAGTCTAGTTCAGCAATTTCTCCTCAAAAACGCTACAGAAGCGACCTTTGACCGTCTTGATCTTTAGCGATTCTTTGTAAAATAAGTCTAGACAGACTTCAATTTCACTTTTTAAAAAACAGCAGAAAATATTTTTTTAAACACTAAATATGATCAAAGGGTAGTTGTCCAAACTAAAACGCCTCAATATCATGTCTTAAATCAATGTTTTCATGTGAACGTTCAACAGTCGACTTTAATAATAATAATAATAACTAGGTGTTTACCCGTCAAAAATGACGGGGGACATTGGCTGTTTTACCACCCGATTTTGCGCAAATGCAACAGCATTTTATGACGGGGGAGATTGGCTGTTTTACCACCCGATTTTGCTCTAATGCAATAGCATTTTGCGCAATTAGTTCTCCTTCACTCGCCGCCTTTTCCTTCAACCGAGTTAACGCCCATTCGCAGGAATTTTCTGAACCTTGATAGTCAAGGAAGGTGTACTGATTTGGCAGTGTCGAACGACATGCAGTGCTTGATTCTCTTGTTTGCTGCGCTGCTTTTCACGCCGAGCAACAGCCTGCTCCTCATTCTCACTTGATTGTCGGAAAGCTCGTGAACGCTGAACTTTTTGTTTTGCACGGACGGTTAGAAAGAGGAATAAAAAAGCTAAACAATGGTGCAAACCTCATCTTCTTAGCTCTTATATAGCCTGAGATATAGCAAATTCAAAAAATTTGGAAACTTTCGCAGACTTCAAAACTTTCGCGAAATTCACCGATAATACTTATGTTCAAACATTGGGGTCATCAGGTTAGAACTGATAGATCTTTGCCAAATGTCAACCGATTTTCAAACTTTTGGTTTATTTTGTTCCTCTGACATCCCTTAACAACTTTTCCGCTGACCAAAGTGGGGTTACCGCTGAAAATATTTTGCTAGGGGCTTTAAAAATTTTTCGGGGAAAGAGGGTGATATTTTAGGCCGTAAAGTGGACTCTACCCCCAATTTCTTTGTTTTGCACGGACGGTTAGAAAGAGGAATAAACAATCTAAACAATGGTGCGAACCTCATCTTTTTGGCTCCTATATAGCCTGAGATATAGCAAATTTAAAACGTTACAGCAATCATTTTTGAAGAACGCTTTTCCAAAAATTAAAAAATCCCCAGTACGGTGACGGCGTCTGAAAATTTAATCCTCACTTGAGGAGTAAAATTTAAAAAAATAGGTATTGAGGCTAGGAAGATATATATATATATATCTATATATATAATTCTCGATGTCCGTCTGTCGCGTCTGTCCGTCCGCAACACGGCGGGTATTGCAAGACGCTGTTGTCATTGACAACCAAATATTGTTTAATCAAACCGGAGCGTTTAACGAAGCGTCTTAATTGCAGCTTAAACCCCCGTCCCCCCTTCCCTCACCCCATCCCTCTCCTAATCGCCCAGGCCCCAACCTATTCCCGCCCCGGCCCCAAATCCCCTTTTCCCTTCCGTCTCCCAACCCTTTTCCCTCTCCCCATCCCTCTCCCAATCGCTCCCCAAACCCCCGTTCCCCTTCCGTCTCCCCAACCCTTTTCCCTCTCCCATCCCTCTCCCAATCGCCCCCAAACCCCCCGTTCCCTTCCGTCTCCCTAACCCTTTTCTCTCTCCCCATCCCTCTCCCAATCGCCCCCAACCCCCCGTTCCTTCCCTCTCTCCATCCCTTTTCCTCTCGCCATCCCTCTCCCAATCCCCCAAACCCCGTTCCTTCCCCTCTCCCCATCCCTTTTCCCTCTCGCCATCCCTCTCCCAATCGCCCGGCCCCAACCCATACCCGCCCCACCATGCCCGACAGGCCCCAAACCCCCTGTTCCTTCTCTCTCCTCACCCTCTCCCAACCCCGTACCTCTCTGCTCCGAAAACCCGTACAACACACTTTCCTCCTCCCAAATCTCCCTTCCCTCTCCCAATGCCCTGCTCCCCGTTATTATATATATATATATATATATATATATATATATATATATATATATTCCTTCCTAGCCTCAATACCTATTTTTAAATTTTACCCTCAAGTGGGGATTAAATTTTCAGACGCCGTCACCGTACTGAGGATTTTTAATTTTTGGAAAAGCGTTCTTCAGAAATGATTGATATAACGTTTTAAATTTGCTATATCTCAGGCTATATAGGAGCTAAAAAGATGAGGTTTGCACCATTGTTTAGATTGTTTATTCCTCTTTCTAACCGTCCGTGCAAAACAAAAAAAATTGGGGGTAGAGTCCACTTTACGTCCTAAAATATCACCCTCTCCCCCCGAAAAATGTTTAAAGCCCCCTAGCAAAATATTTTCAGCGGTAACCCCACTTTGGTCAGCGGCAAAGTTGTAAAGGGATCTCAGAGGAACAAAATCAACCAAAAAGTTTGAAAATCGGTCGACATTTGGCAAAGATCTATCAGTTCTAACCCGATGACCCCAATGTTTGAACATAAGTATTATCGGTGAATTTCGCGAAAGTTTTGAAGTCTGCGAAAGTTTCCATTTTTTTTTGAATTTGCTATATCTCAGGCTATATAAGAGTTAAGAAGATGAGGTTTGCACCATTGTTTAGCTTTTTTATTCCTCTTTCTAACCGTCCGTGCAAAACAAACAGTTCAGCGTTCACGAGCTTTCCGACAATCAAGTGAGAATGAGGAGCAGGCTGTTGCTCGGCGTGAAAAGCAGCACAGCAAACAAGAGAATCAAGCACTGCATGTCGTTCGACACTGCCAAATCAGTACACCTTCCTTGACTATCAAGGTTCAGAAAATTCCTGCGAATGGGCGTTAACTCGGTTGAAGGAAAAGGCGGCGAGTGAAGGAGAACTAATTGCGCAAAATGCTATTGCATTAGCGCAAAATCGGGTGGTAAAACAGACAATCTCCACCGTCATAAAATGCTATTGCATTTGCGCAAAATCGGGTGGTAAAACAGCCAATCTCCCCCGTCATAAAATGCTGTTGCATTTGCGCAAAATCGGGTGGTAGAACAGCCAATGTCCCCCGTCATTTTTGACGGGTAAACACCTAGTATATATATATATATATATGTAATAACGGGGAGCAGGGCATTGGGAGAGGGAAGGGAGATTTGGGAGGAGGAAAGTGGGTTGTACGGGTTTTCGGAGCAGCGTTGTGTAGGTTTGGAAACGGGGCTTGGGCGATTGGGGAAGGGATGGGGAGAGGGAAGGGGGATGGGGAAAGGGAAGGGGAACGGGGGTTTGGGGCCAGGGCAAATGGGTTGGGGCGAGGGCGATTTGGAGAGAGATGGGGAGAGGGAAAAGGGTTGGGGAGAGGGAAGGGAACGGGGTTTGGGGCCGGGGCTGGAATGGGTTGGGGCCGGGGCGATTGGGAGAGGGATGGGGAGAGGGAAAAGGGTTGGGGAGAGGGAAGGAACGGGGTGGTTTGGGGCCGGGGTCGGAATGGGTTGGGCCAGGGCGATTGGGAGGGGATGGGGAGAGGGAAGGGGGGGATGGGGAAAGGGAAGGGGAAAAGGGGTTTGAGGCCGGGGCGGGAATAGGTTGGGGCCTGGGCGATTGGGAGAGGGATTGGGGTGAGGGAAGGGGGACGGGGGTTGAAGCTGCAATTAAGACGCTTCGTTAAACGCTCCGGTTTGATTAAACAATATTTGGGTGTCAATGACAACAGCGTCTTGCAATACCCTCCGTGTTGCCGTCGGACGGACGCGACAGACGCGACAGACGGACATCGAGAATTATATATATAGATAATAATAATAATAATAATAATAATAATAATAATAATAATAATAATAATAATAATAATTATAATAACATGGTTTAGAGTTGTTCAGCAGGATCAATCAATCAAAAGACTTCTATGGCGCCACTATAATAATCAGATCCGAATAAGAGCCGGGTCAAGCCAGAAAGGTCAGTCCGATCAGTGGGAGAGCAGTCTAAGGGGGATAAGTCAAGCCAACCAGGATCTGCCCTGTGTGTGACAACAGCTATGTTCCATCCGGTCATTCATTCACATTACGGTCTTGCTGTGTTATCTCAATCTTGTCTTCTTGTCCTTCATTAGGTGTGTTCCTGTATTCTCCTTCTTTGTCGTCTTCTATTTGAGTTTACAAATAACAGGAAAACTTTGCACTATAGTCATTGGAATAAACGTCTCATTCGGTTGCTGTACCCGCTGTTTCGCTTTAAAAATTATTCAATTCATCAAATGCATGGCGCTATTTTCAATTTCGTCCAAAAAATTTCACCGACCTTTGGCAGACCTTTGGCAAACCATGATTGTCATGGCGTCAAGAGAAAAATTCTAGTTCGAATGATCCGTCCACACTTTTTTGGCTTCTAGCGGTTAAAAATATATACTGTACTTGAATGACTATATTGGTGACGCTTTACTTCTGGTCCGTAGCAATTAACGCATCACTACAAGGGAGGAAAATGAGCAGAATTATCGTAGAAGAGCTTCAAAAGTACTCGAAATGGCAAATAATGAATCAGACTAAGATATATATATATATATATATGTGTGTGTGTGTGTGTGTGTGTGTGCACTATAGATATATGCATTATATATTATATACATATGCATTATATATATGCATTATATATGTATTATATATATATACATATGCATTATATATGCATTATATATATGCGTTATATATATATATATATATATATATATATATATATATATATATATATATATATATATATATATATATTTCTGAATGAACTTGCTTGAGCTTGCTTCCGAAGATGATGTTAGTGAATATAACTTTAGAAACGAATTCAATTCATCGTAGTCTTTTTGCAGACAAAAAACACTTCTGCTACTTTTAGCCACTGGAAATTTCTGAAATATCGTTCAATGAACGACAAGAATGTCACACGAGATTTTGATATTTTCTCCCTGTTTTTTTTCTGTGTAGCCTAACACAAGACTGACGAGAGAATTATCCATTTGCAGCAGTCAAGTGAATCCACAAAATGCCATCGCCGACACACAGCATGGAGTCATGGCAGAGCTAGGCAGCCTTCACTCGCTCTCATTCGACATGGTCTGGCGGCTCTTTGCGCCAGTTCTTCCGTCGCTCGTGACTCACTTTCACGCTCAGAACAAGTAGAAGATAGCCTACTGTAAGCCTTCCAGAAAGTGGTCCGCTACACGTTTTTTCCGTGACAAAAATAAGCTGAACTGACTACCTGCAAATCCACTGCAGTTACCTTTCGCTAATTCTGTCGACATTGGTGTCAAACACAGGGGTTAACTTCTACTAGGCCTCTAGGTCCGAGCCCTCCTCAATTTTTGATAGGCTACAATAGGAAAGGGAAAGACATATGGGTTGGACTTCCCACCACTTTTTCATCGAAGTATACGCCAGTGGAGAGAAATGAAGTTCTTGCAATATTTCTAAAACCTCGGGGAGTTGGACTGCCAACCAGGATCTGGCGTTCAACTATGCCACAGTAAGAAGGATCGAGGGAGTGTAGCCATGGGCGCCCGCACATTGGGGCAAGAGGGGGCACTTGCCCCTTCTGAAAAATAAAAGTACCAATGTTTTTCATTGAAATTTGAAAACCTTGCTAAAATATTAACCGTGACCATTGTGTTAAGATGTGTTTTGCCCCTCTTGGAAAAATTTATGTGGCATAGCCATGACCATTATGTCTTGCCCCCTCCTGGAAAAATTTCTGTGGGCGCCCATGGGTGTAGCAGTCCTCATTCACCCGATGCCGTGAAAATTGAAGGCGCTAACGTTCAGTTCTCACATGCGCTATATGAACCTATGGAAAGATTTCTACCTTACAGCAGCAATCTGAAGTTTGATGATTTTATGTAGTTTTTTAAAGAAAATAATAGGCCACTTAAAATGCAACAGTATTCTTTTGCAATGGCACAGCCAAGATTCCGGAATAGGGAAACACATGGACATTTTCAGGTGTTAAGGTGAAAAGAAGTCTTGACGAACAAATAAAAAAAAACTTCAACGCGTCAACCTCCTTCCAAACTTCTTTCGTTCATTCTCATATTCTCACGGACCTACTAGTGCCTAGCCCCCACTCCCCAACTACTCAACTGTTTTGCACAAATCCCACGCAAAAAAGGGATCAGGGTTTCCCCTGTCGCTACGCCAACGCTCTTCGTCAAACGAATTCATTTTGCACTCTGTGGCTTTGATGGGGAAAAGTAGGCTGCTAACAGCATTTCATGAAACCAAATTTGTGTGAAGCTAGATATTTTAGACCTGTCATGCTGCGACTGAGTAGTAAAAATCGAAGTTTGACTTTGATATCTCACAATATGGCCACCCTAAATGCAAATGAGATGAAAATAAGCAGAAAGGTGGGGAAATGTGTGCTGTACACGTGTGGCCATTTTGATAGAAATGTATTTAGGAATTTTTAAGAAATCATAGTTTTTCTGCTGGGGGCTTTTTCTGAGACACCCTGTATATATTTATTTATATTAGAAAAAGCAATGTCCCAAACACTGAGCCCTGAGTCACTCCACTAATAACTCTTGCCCATTCCGAATGGCCTCCCCTTATGCCGACCTTCTATCTTCTTCCATTCAACCAATTTTGTTTTGAGTGCATTGACTGCTTATTCCATTCACCAGGTGTCGCGTCTAGTTCGAAATTTCTAACAAATTTACAGTATCAGCAAATGTTTGTGTAGTCCGAGGCTAAGGCGAAAACCTAGCTACAACTGACAGATGCACCAGAGATGACCATGGGTCCATTTTTAGAACCCAATCCAACCAAACCCATCAAATCTCCAACCCAACCCAACCCATGCCGATAATAGGTTTACTCGACCCAACCCAAACCAACCCACTGTAATGCATTACAGTTTCTTGAACCATGACCCAACCCAACTCACTATTAATATGGAAAAGTCTGACCCAAACCAATCCAACCCAAACCATTCCAACCCATGGGTCAACGCAACCAATCTCTGAGATGCACTGACTGGGTTTCATTTTAGAAAACCTTGGATATTCATAAATGACCAATAAATTGAATAATTATATCATAAATATCGTTTTGTATCGTACGGATTACCGTATGAGCGACAGTGGTCTGAAGTGCAGAAAAGTTATCCAATGTTCTAAAGTATTAACTAGACCATATAGATGCTCCACTTAGGCCTACAAGGCTACAAGCCAATTAATATTAATATACTATTAACAGATTCTTCAAGTTCACCGTACATTGCACAAGTATTTTGGCGTGATAATGGCAGATTGAAAATTCAGAGATCAAAATGGAATTATCAACACTTTGAAATGATCCAGCAAAAGTATTAGGCCTGTGTCCACTGCCATTCATTTGCTGAATCATACAATTCTGTTGATATTTCCATTTTGATTTCTTCTTTTATTCTATCTGCCAATCTATACACGCTACAGATGTCGTTTTAAGGGCAATTTGTTATTTTAATTACTAGTGTTTTTATTGTAATTATTATTAGTAGTATAGTAGTAATATTGGCATAAGTAGTAGTAGGCCTAGTATTAGTTGTAGTAGTCGTGGTAGTAGTAGTAGTAGTAGTAGTAGTAGTAGTAGTAGTAGTAGTAGTGGTGGTGGTAGTAGTAGTAGTAGTAGTGGTGGTAGTAGTAGTAGTAGCAGCAGTAGTAGTAGTAGTAGTGATATAGTAGTTTGGAAACCCAGTGGCGTAGCCAGGATTTCCGGAAGGGGGGGTGAAAAAAGGTCGTCGATAACCTCAAAGAGAAGTTTTCACCCCAAAAATCGCCTCAAAAAATAAAAATTGCATGGGAATACATCAAAAATTTGTTTGCGCCGTCCAATGGGGGGTTTAACCCCCAAACCACCCCCGTGTCTGCGCCACTGTGGAAACCTTAGCACCAGCAACAGTTGAAAATACTGTTTTGCATAATTTTAAGAATTCATTTCGCCGTAAGCGTTAGAATGCGACAGATATTGACGCGTGTTACCAGATAATTCTTCGGCATCTCCTCTCAACCTCCGCCCCTTCTCTCTCTCTCTCTCTCTCTCTCTCTCTCGCTCTCTCTCGCTCTCTAAGCGTCTAGTTCTCCGTTTGGCTTTGAAGGAATTGAGTCAAAGGGACCACCCACACACACACACACACACACACACACACACACGGCAGAGGTGACGCAGGCAGCCACCCACGTAGAAGAAAACCAAGGACAACAAAAACGAAGTGACATCGGATCAGATGCTGCTGGCAACTTGACAGGGTTTGCCTTGCTTTCAATAGAGAGAGAAACAGAGACAGACACAGAGACAGATACAGGCAGACAGCGTGACAGGCGGACAGGGAAGGGAGAGGGAGACAGAGAAAGATACAGAGAGAGGGAAAGAGGAAAGATAGAGAGACAGAGGGACAGAAAGAGAGGTAGAGAAAGACGGAGACAGATACAGACAGACAGTGAGACAGGGAAAGAGAGACGGAGGCAGAGAAAGAGCCATGGAGAGGGAGAGATGAAAGAGACAAATGGAGAGAGGGGAGGGAGGGAGAGAAAGTGGGAGAGAGAGACATAGACAGAGAAAAAAGACAGACACAGACAGAGACCGAGTGAGACAGAGACAGACAGAAATAGACAGAGACAGAGTGACAGAGTGACAGAGACAGAGACGGAGAACAGTTATTCGTGAGAAATTACACTATACATGTATAAGGCGCTTTTATGGCTTCGCTAATTAATGAGAACGAATGGCTGATTATTAGTGATTAATTGTGGACAAGAGCGCAATCATGGTGCCAAGGTCAACTGGGAAATTCAGAGATTCCGGAGATGCCATGGAATGCCGAGAACAAACAAACACAGACACCCACGCAAAAGATTCTCAAGAACACACGAAAACACACGCAGAGACACACACGCACACACACAAACAGGCATCATCATCATCATCATCATCATCATCATCATCATTAACCGCCAGTTCATATACCTCCGCTGTTGTATAACACCATCTCTAGGCTACAGTCTGTTGCCATTCTTTCCTGTTCATTGCTCTGTGACTAAGATCCTGTAAACTGCTTCCACAACATTCTTCGATATCATCATAGCACCATTCCTTGTGTGGTCTCCCTCTCTTATTGACCGCCTCCATTATTCCAAACATTGGAGCTTAGATCTGTCTGTCCAGTGATGTCAGTGGCTTTCAAACTGAAAATTTCACACAGGCTTACTTAGCCTCCTAAACCACTCATAATCATATTATTATTATTAATTATTATTATTATTATTATTATTATTATTATTATTATTATTATTATTATTATTATTATTACTACTACTACTACTACTACTACTACTACTACTACTACTACTACTACTACTACTACTACTACTACTACTATTATTATTATTATTATTATTATTATTAGTATTATTATTATTATTATTGTCCTCTTTCATTCTGCATATAATTATGCTTAACAAATATAGGCAGACATGCATACCAAGACAAACAAGCACACACACACACACGTGCATGTGACAAAGCAACCAGACATTGGGACATTTCGCTAAGTAGATGGACATCTGTTTTACGAATTTGTATTCTGTGAATGAATCGGAAAGAGAAGACTGTCTTCTTTCTTCTGTCGTTCGCAATATCTGACTTGGATAACCAAAAATCCTGAGGATCCGAATAACTGCCCCCCTGTGTACATGGGCGTCCGGATTGGGGTGCAAGGGGGTGCAATTGCACCCCCTGGAAAAATTGTGGAGTCATGAAAAAAGTAAAATTGCTTGTTTCTTTCGTCACAAAACCTTGTTTTGCACCCCCCTGGAAAAATTTCCGCGGACGCCCATGCCTGTGTAGTGTTTGTTCCCAGGAGAATGTTTTCCACTTATGCACATTTTGTGAACGTGTTCAACTGTCGAATTTTGTAAAGAGAAATAATGAGCTCGAAAATTTTACAGCAATCGGTCCAAGAGTCTTGAAGCGGAATTCCAACCAAACTATCGGCGGATTAAACTTTGAATTAAGGAGAAACATTTAATTTGAAAAGTTTGAAGATTTCCTCTTGCTGACGAGAAAAAGTTCGTCCTAATAATTCCTCCAATGATCAATCGGTGACACGTTTATCTTTGTGATGACATATTTTACTCCCCGAAATATATTTGTCTCCAAATATATTTCTTCTTTCCTAAATTGTCACGGGCAATTTTAGAGTTTTAAAAGGCGAAAGGTCTCCAAAGACTCTTGCAAGCAGCATTGGCTAAAGGCCAGTGGCGGCACCACCGGGGGGGCAGGGCCCGTGCCCCTATTGAGAGCCTGACCCCCCAGTACCCCCAGTTGGGACCCTATACTTAATGCTACATACATTAAACAGCAAATGGTTGGCCCCCATGATTAGAAGTTGCCACCTCAACGGCCCCCCACTTGCCAAATCCTAGAGCCGCCACTGCTAAAGGCGGTCATCCGCATTAATTTTTTAACTCTTGTATGAAATACGCTGCGTCATGTGTATTACGAGATTTTTGGCGATCGAACAAGAATGAAAGGGCAGGAATTCGGCGATAGAAGTGGACAGGAAAAGAAGAGAATGAGGAGGAGGAGGAGGAAGAAGGGGAGGAGAAGGAAAAAAGGGGAAGAGAAAATGAAAGAAGGAGGTTAGTCTGCAGGGTTGGATCACGAAGAGGTGTAGAACAGACCTCCCCCTCCCACCCGGAGCAGAATGCAAATATTTTTCCGACTCAAATAAAGGAAACCGCGCTATGTGGTCGACGACCGGTCAGTATTTCCAGCCGTCTTCGACCACCGGAGGGACGCTCGGGAACCAACCCCTTCGTCGCCCCGGCGATCGTCCGTGCCTCCCCTCCGGCCGCCGCACATCGAGTTAAACACGTTCCGCTTCCCCGATGGGTGGTAGGAGGAGGCGAGACGGGGCGGGGGTGGCCGGCGCTGACTCCGCCGGGCCTCGGGGCCTTGTTAGGGAAGATAGGATTTCGGGAGACGGGGAAAAGAGACGATCGGTGTGGGCATCAAAGGGAGTCCGGGAGTCGCCCGAAGTCGATGCGAATTATGCAAATGGACGGATCCGAGGGCGGGGGCCAGGGGTGGGGTGGGGTGGGGGTGGGGGGATTCTTCCTCGGAACCGCCGACCGGAAGTGGATCTGGTCTGGAAATTTGGCGAATCGCGATGACGAAGGTCGACGCGATCAGAGACAGCTTCCAATTCGCAGCAATTGAGTTCTGCCACTTGCACTTAATCTGTTGTCGGCGACGGCGACGGCGGCGACGGCGGCGGCGCAAAGAAAGTGCAGTGACACCGTCACCTCTGTACCACTACACCGTGGACTTCCAAGTTCCACCACCAACCCCTCCTCCCTCCCCTCACTGTTTCAATAAAAATTCATCACTGCGCTAAACTCGAAAAATCTGTGGACATCCGCCCAGAAAAAAACTCAAAAAATAAGCAAAAAGGTCGTCCGGAAAATTTATCACTGCACAAAGCACAGAAATTTGCTCTTTTTACCATTGCACGTTTTCATTTTTTCACTGCACATTTTGTGTATCACTGCACGTTAAAACAGGTCCTGTCTCAGTCGGTTTGGTAGAAATTATCCCTAATTTGCCTGTCTGCCTTGTGTGAAGATTGCTCTATACGCCACGCGGCCATTCATTAACTTCATTGTCCTGCTCTCATTCTTTGCCCTCTTGTCCTTTAGTAGGTTTGTTCCTGTATTCTCCTTCTTTGTCTTCTTGTCCTTGTTTCTACAAATGTCAGTAGAAACTTTGCAGGAGGCCTATGCAATGCCATAGATGCCGTATCGTAAGTCGTAAGATTTTCGTAAAGATTGACTGAAATGTTCTGAAAACACAAAACACCAAGCAAGACAAAAAAATTGCTAGATCAATGTTTCAATCAAACGTAAAATGTTAAACCTACTATATCAGTGGTTCTTAACCGGTGGTAGGCCAACTTGTACCCCTTGGGGATACTTGAAGGACTTGAGGAGGTATGCATAATGATCTGGAAATAAATACGTTTACTTAAAGGTACTCTGCACTGTACAGATTCTGTAAAAATTGCATACTAAATTACAAATTCTCAAAAATATCACTTTCTGGCATGTGTACGAATCTGTGACAGATGTGTGTTGCAGCATCGATTTTTTCAAAATATTGCGGAACATAAAAACTTTAGTCTTCAGATAGGGTACGCTGGTAGTGAGTACTTTGCCCGCTTATACTTGTCTCATGGGTACGTAATCGTAATATAAAGGTTAAGAACCACTGTACTATAACTTAGTCACATTAAGATAACATTTGGATGCTGCAAGCATAAGGCATTGTTAATGTGATTGTGGACTGTATGGTCATCTTGAGGGGCCGCTTCTTGTGTATTTCGTTATACACAGGCCCGCCGAGAGCAATTCCGGGCCACTGCGCAGAAGGGCAGTCACTGGCGGCCCCTGACAAGTGTTAGAAACTCATGATGACCTTTTTTGCTTGTCAGTCTTTTTCAGGAAGTTCATACATGACAGGCCTGGGCCCCCTACAGGTCCCCGGGCAGGGATATTTTGAAACCTCCCTAGCAACCCCGCTACACCCCCAACAGACATTTTTGACAGGGGACCCCAGAATTTACCGACACCCCCTCCCAAATTGATAATCCTAGAAATAACCCTGTCGCCGGGCCCCTGTGCATTTGCCCCCTCTCGGTGAGCCTAGTTATATTGAAATCTAAGGCAGCTAATCGATACGAAGATGTCTTGATGTCAAAACGACGACGGACTTTAAGGTCCGCGTTAGCAGTTGGTTCAAGAATTCACGATCGCTGATCGAAAGGTTTACGAACCTTGACTTTCAACTCGATGCTTAAAAGCAACACGCCTGCCTACCCCGCTTATCGCACCCGATGCGATCGTCTGTTTGCGCTCGGCTGCAATATTTCCCGGGACCCGCGCTCTCTCTCTCGGCGGCGGCGGCGGCGGCGACGGCGACGGCGACGGCGGCAGCAGCAGCGATCGCCTGTCGGACTTCGTTCAACCCGTCCAAGTGGCTTGATTGATTGATGGCGACGGGCAATTCTCATTGGCTGCCGGGTCTTGGCCAACCGTAGCCAGAGCATCTCAGGGATTCAGAATCAGCAGCAGAAGCAGCAGCAGCAGTAGCCGCCGAGACATTCACAGTTACGTCGGCAGCGAAAATGCGTCTAACTTGGTCGTAGAAGACTTTAGAACGGAAGTTCCTTCTGCTTGATAACGACAACGACGATATAGGGTATAGCCACCAATCGTTAGCCATGTTCGGAAGTAACGCCGCTTCTTCTTCTTCTTCTTCGGCATCGTCGCAATACCTCCACCCGGATTACCTGGCGCCTCTTTCGACGACGGTAGGTGGGGCATGGACGCTGATGCAGGTGCGCATCAATGGCACCTTCGGCACTAAATTCTGCACTTGTAAGTGCAATGGGGGGAGGTCAATGAGTGCTAACGGCTATCTGCGAATACGTACGTCTTCTCAAGGAAACAGAGGATTTATTATAGCTCGCAATAATAATAATAATAATAATTATTATTATTATTATTATTATTATGCACTTTTATAGCACCAGTTCTAATACCTTCAGCTAGCTTTTCTTTCATAGCCGGCCTTGTTGTTTCTCACAGACAGATATATGGATTGACCTGGTCCTTTGCAGTTCGGAATTGGAGTAACAACAACAACAACAACAACAACAATAATAATAATAATAATAATAATAATAATAAATATAATTATGCACTTCTGTAGCACCAGTTCTGATACTCAATGGTATCAATCGATGGTACTCCAAATCTACCCGCAAAAGACCATGTCATTTCAGAAATGAGTCAGAGAGAAAGGAGGAAAAGGAAGTGCCATCGACTGATGTCTCGTTGTAATATAAATGAATAAATGATGCTATAAAAGTTTATAAGTAGTAATTATATTACTATTATTGTATTTTCCACAAACATTTCAATTAGGCTCATAATGGTGCGTTGTTCCAGTGGCCAAGCGCCAAGGAATAATGAGCTATACTTCGGTGCTGCTTTTGAAAGTGCTATAGAAATTAACGATATTTTACTCACTTGCTTACTTAAACAACTGGACTGTCGGGCATGAGACCAAGGTTTAGATCTCCATCTCGCCAGAAAAAGTTTTAGTTGTTTCTGATCCTTAACAACAACAACACGGACAACATTCAACCATGGGCGTCCGCAGAAATATTTCCAGGGAGTGCAAAACAATATCCTGTGACGAAAGAAATGGAAAAAAATTGCCAGGAGGTGCAAAACAAGGTTTTCTGACGAAAGAAACAAGTAATTTTACCTTTTTTCATAATTCCACAATTTTTCCAGGGGGTGCAATTGCACCCCTTGCACCCCCCTCCGGACGCCCATGCATTCAACATGGTCCAGAGCTCGGCCACGTTCCGAGGCTATAAAGTACCCCGCTCCGCACGGTTGCCTGTTTTTAGCAGCGAAATTATCCGAACGTGGCTGTGCACGATATCGCACGGACAAATGACCCGAATGACTATAAGAAGATGGTCTAGAGAAGTACTATTTCTTCCCCATCAAATGGTTATGGATCCTATGCTTTAGTTTTACTGGCTAATGACGAGTCCTGTGTTTTACATATCCAAGCGCCAAAATCACGAAAATCAATGCGTTGTTCAGTGGCGGTTCCAAGAACTCTTGGTGGGGAGAGATGCAGTGAATTTCTAGGAAGATCCGTCAATTGTCAAAGGAATTATATGTAAACCATTTAGAAGAAATCTGTAGATTTTATTTATAAAATATATAATGGTCAAAATTGACAATGTATAGAAGCCATTTTAGTCTGGTTGTACAAAGTCATAGTGCAAAATCGAGTTCTCTATTGGTGGAAGCGAATAATTGTCGATGACATTGTCTATGGATATGTCCATATCTTTTATGGATATGTATACATCAAGGCTAATCCGTTTAGACGATCATCTTCCATTGAAGACGCATTTTTGGTGGGACGGTGGAGGGGATGCATCATGCATCCCCAGTCATCCCCAGGTTGGAACTACCCCTGGTATTGTTCATATGGTTGTGCAAGATATCGTGCGGACGAATGACACAGGCGCAACAGTAGCGTAACCCACGTCCCACGTAGCTCAGAGTCAATGACCACTAATAAGATTGAGCCACGGACACGTGGTTGAGTGTTACCGAGGCGCTCACCAAGTCGACTGATGGGTGAAGGAAAGTTGGCAACCGACTTCATTCAGCCGATGTCGCGAAAATTGAAATCTTATATATATTTTATAAAGCGATTTTTACCTGTTTCATTTTAATTATTTAAAACAAATACATGTTCTGTGATAAGCAAGCAGAGATCAAAGGCGTAGCCAGGATTTTAATTTTTGGGATATAAATTTGTGGGTCTATATTGTTATATATATATTATATATTATGCTATATATTATATATGTTATATATGTATATATTATATATACTGTATTATATATACCTGAGACAGAGACTATGCCATCGTCGTATAGATTGTGAGTTGAGATAAAGTCGGTTAAATAGGAATCTGACTTGCAAGGTAAAACAAGTATCGGAGACGAAAGGGAAAGTGAAACTTACTTAATAGGCCCTAAAGCGCCATTCATTCATATTGACCTCAAAGAATTGTAGCTGCTAGGTAATATATCATCATCATCATCATCATCATCATCGGTTGCTTTGATAGACGAATGGACATTAAAATGTGCGACTATAATATCTTGGCCTTGGGTTCTTCATATAGCGCATTCGCCTCTCCCTCCTCTGCAAAGTCCCATCCTTTTTCATGATTATCGTTCCATTTAAACTCTTGTGGAAGCAAGCATTCGCAAATTTTAAAATAGATTCTTGTTTCCGCTTTTAAAGCCAAGTTTCTGGAATATTTTTAATATTCGGATCTTTAAGTTTAGCGGCCCTAGCAAGCAAGTCACAGTAATTGAATTAATTTTAACTACAATACACAATGCACTGTGTATAAATTAATTACAGTATCACTTTGAAAATCACAAAAGGTGTAAGAGAGGACAGTTACATAAGATACGACTAACTTTTACGGTTATTCGAATAACTCTGCAAGAGGTTTTAATGTGTAAGATGAAACCATAAATGATGGCAGTTCTTTAATGGTATTTAAAATGTTAATAACTAACAGTAGCTACTACTACTACTACTACTACTACTACTACTACTACTACTACTACTACTACTACTACTACTACTACTACTACTACTACTACTACTACTACTACTACTACTACTGCTGCTGCTGCTACTACTACTACTACTACAACAACAACAACAACAACTACTACTACTACTACTACTACTACTAATAATAATAATAATAATAATAATGGCTAATAACTAACAATGTAATGTGTTCATGCAGTCCGCTACCGGATAAGTTACCATATAAATCTCAACATTTTAGCAATAATTAATAATAATAAAAAATATGTGATAAAAATGCCTAAATTTAGGGTTAATGTTTTTATGGTTTCAGTCAGTTTTGGAATGTGTTTGTTGTTCTTGCAGTTCGATGCCAAGAAGAGTCCGCTGGCCCTCTTGGCACAGACTTGCAACAGCATCGGTAAGGACATGACCCCAGGTCGGCCGCTGCTTCGAACATCATCGTCGTTCCCCTCTTCGAAGGACCCGACGGCCAAGGACAGCGGCTCAAGGTCCGCAGCGAAGGACTGTCTCCCTCAGAAGACGAAGGACCAACAGACGGCGGCTGCCGAGGACGGCGAAGAGGGTTCCGGAAAGACGAACTCCAGCGTCGACGTAAGTCCCGACGAAGCCGATCAGAGCGTGAACCGAACTCTCTGTGGCGGTTCTGGAGGAGGAGGAGGAGGGATCATCTCCAGTGCATCCGCCGCCACCGCTTCCAGTGGAAAGCCGTTCACCGCGGGCTCTGCCCAGGCGAACGCCGCGGGGGATCACCACGGTCATACGTCCGGACAGAGGAAATCCTCGTCGAAAGACAAGACCACGTCCGGTTCCGCGCATCGGGTGAGGTCGAATTTTACCCCGAAAAGGGAATCGAAAGACGGTGAAGAGAATTCGACGACCAGTCCGGCAAAGGGGCCTAGATTCTGCGCTCCGGAAAGTGAAGTGGGAACCCTCTCGCGCCAACCGAAGACAGCGGCGCTACATCAAAGAGCGAGCCCGGCGGGGACAGGCGACCAGTTCTCTCACCTGACTCTGAAGACCGGCGCCGGTTCTCCCCTCAAGGGCGACTGCCTCAGCCCCCTACCGTCCGGCTACCTGTCCGGCGCTCCGCCCTACTTCGCTCCTCACCAGCTACTCTGCTCCGTCGATTCGCTGTCGAAATTTCATTCTCTGTCGAGTCTCTCGTCATACCTGAGCTACCTTCAATCGCGCGCAGGAGATTCGTCGCCCTGCAAGGATCCCTTCTGCACCGAATGCCCTCCCCCGCTGCCTCACCTGCCCTTTTTGTCCATGGGGGGCTTGATCGAAAAGTGCCTTTCCTCGACCCCGTCGCATCTCGGGCTGCATCGTCCCCTTTACGGATTAGCCCCACAGGAGCGCGGATGCTCTCAGGGTCCAGCCGCCCTCGACGCTCTCTCGGCTCTTTATTCCGGATCTCTGGTTGGGTCGCCGCTATTTTCTCCCACTGTTCCTCCCAGCCCGTGGGTGTGCCCCTGGGTATCGGTGGAGGGAGAGTACTGCGCTAAGAGATGCTCTTCGGCTGAAGAGCTCTTGGTTCACTCGAGGTCCCACTGGCCGTCCGGTCGAATTGCTACACCCACCAGTCATACTGCGTCGCCAGCGGGACTCTATTCGCTGCCCAGCTTCATGGGGTACAGTCCCTACTACCCCTTTGGGTCGGGCATCGGTTCGATGTCGTTTCTAAGGCAAGCCTACGGGTCGCGCAGCGCACCACACGGAGGGGGTCTACTGGCCATGGGCTCGTCGTCTTCGCGATTTCACCCCTACAAGTCACCGTCCCTGTCACGAGGTTTGTCTTCCCTTTCGTCGCCTTTTGAACTTTACCCCAATCAACGGACCATGGGAGCCGCAGGTCCCTGAATAAAGCCGCAGTAATAATTACGGCGAAGCTTACAGAAACTGATTGTATGACATTGAGAACGCTGTCAAATGCATTACGAGAGTCTATGATGTGCTTTCTAATGATTACAATATGTGGTCAGCAGATCGACTTTATTGAATGCAATATTGACGTCATAAGAAACAATGGATAGCGTTATTTTAACGAATGAATATATGTAGTGACGGTCGGCGTGTATTTTAAGCACAGGTCAACTCTGTCAAACACCTATGACATATTAAAAATATTAGTGAGCCTTAGCAAATTTAGAAGCAATTTCAAAGATGAATAATTTTCTTGGCAAAGATCAGTGTATTATTGCCTGACCACTGGATGTATTGTATATAAATTTTTTACATGTATATTTCTAATACTCGCGTAACAAAGCATTGTCTTTATTTGGTTATTCTGCTAAAATCGAATGCCAGATAATTTTCTGATTTTTAAAACCTCAATTCCATCCATACCATCCATGTAAAAATTGTGTCACGGAGATAACTGTTGAAAATTTTCAAACTTATCAAACAATTTCATTATCATGTGTTTGTGAATATGAATTTCTATTAGGAATCAATCGGACAATTCTAGACCTATTTATACGGAACTAGCTTTTGTGAGCGCATTTATAGATCTAATGGGGTCATTACCCAATACTTCAGCTTATCATGTCCTGGATTTTGGTCTCGCAAATAGCTTGATTCGTATCGAATATCAGACTTCTTCTGTTGTTCTGAGATGTGTGCTGCATAGACCACCGGTCTTGCAGACAAATATTTATAGAGTGAGTTATGGCCTGTTGCGGCTTTTATGAGACCGCATTGAAAACCGATGTTTAGATTTTTTATAGGACCGTCTTCTGCCATGCAAACTTGGTAGAAAGTTAAAACGGGGAGGGAGGGATTCTCTACTCTCACGACTAGTGGGAAGGGGGTTCGAACCCTCCCACTGAGCAGAATACACAATTAAAATCAAAGCCTGACGTTGGTAAAATGTTCCCTTTGCTTTTCGACCCCCCCCCCACTTCCATTAAAAAGAATGTGCAGGAGATACAGACTGATTAAAGAGCCATCCTTGTATAGCCGCATAAGTCCAAACGCGTTGTAATAGCATCTTAGATTTTAAGAACCTGAGGTTTTCGGATCGCTTGCATGTCTGATCAGCGCATCTGTAACAGTGAACATTGCTATTGTATTAGCGCAGCCCTCATTTTCTGCTAATCTCTGTCTGTGGCACTCTGAGTCGGCTTCAACTGTTGATTGGGCGATAAATTCTAAAGCCGATCAGAAGAATTTGAACATGAAACTGACAAAATCAGATTGGTATGCTGTATTTCAATGTGCTACCTCGATTTTGCTTGAAGAACAATGCATCAATGTCAAAAGTGATCAGATAACGAAGATAATTCAAGATGGTGTTTTAACATTAATAATGCATATATATATATATATATATATATATATATATGTGTGTGTGTGTGTGTGTGTGTGTGTGTGTGTGTGTGTGTGTGTGTGTGTGTGTGTGTGTGTAAAATCAGTTAGAAATGTTTCGATTTAAAATAATCATTGCAAAATTATTAAAACCATGCAAGTAAATTTCGAAAGAAAATGGCAACGTGTCCACGAATATTTGAAGTTGGTTATTATTATTATTATTATTATTATTATTATTATTATTATTTAAGACGATTTGTAGAGCACAGTAAGCGTAGCGAAGGTTAAAGTCAGAGTGCTTATCTTCGTGTTCTTCATCAATCATAATCATAAGACACCTCCAGATTTCAGTCGTCTCTACTTGAAGACTCGAAACATGTTGTTAGTATTTTCTTAGTTTGAGCCCAGTGTTAAGTTAAGCAGTCCAAGGTAACTGATAATCTAATAGTTGAATCTATTCTCAGCTAGACTTGCAGCGCAGGCATGGGCGTAGCCAGGAATTTGATTTATGTTTATGTCCAGGACAATTTATATAACGTTGTACATTGTAACATATTTCAATTTGGGGGCATATTCTGATTGGGGGAGGAGGGGGATATAAATCTTTAACAACTTTGAAAATCATAAAAACACATTAAAATTTTAAGGTAGTCTGATTTTTGGGGGTATATATACCGATCTACCCCCATCGCTACGCCTCTGAGCACAGGTTAACCCCCTTCCGCTCCCCCGCCCCGACCCAGGTCAAAGTGCTCGATTTTGCGACTGTCGGGAGTCTCGGGGCCATCAAAACCTGCGAACAGCTTCTATTATGACTTAAATCAGTTTTAATATTCGTGAAAAATAAAAGGAAACTGTCTTACAATAATAAGGCATCAGCAAGAAGAGGCAATGGAAGCCACCGAGAGAACGAGTCACTCGCTGGTTCGCTTTTTTCGTGCGAAACTCGGACACGGGGCACTTGGGGCGACGATTAGCACCGGTGGCAGCACAGGGCCTAATCGCCGGGCCGATCTCTGGCCCCGTGGGCCTCGTCTGTCAACCGGACACTTACAGGAGGGACGCGCAGACGAAGTCGTTAATTTCATAGAGTACCGCCGTACGGCTATAATTTACGCCGCTCCCCGGTCCTCGTCGGAGGAACGAAAACCGAAAAGGGTCGTGCGGTTTCAAACGAAACGCAACAAAATGATACAGCGGCGGCTGCGGAGAGAGAGAGAGAGAGAGAGAGAGAGAGAGAGAGAGAGAGAGAGAGGATGGCGCTGTGAGAAAAGCCAGACGGGTGTCTGGTAGCGGTTACTCGAACGCGATCGACGGATTTATGAGACAAGGTGGCAAAGCATTTGACAATGTTAGCCGCTAAGATAAACTTTAAACAAAGGCCACGCCGAAGCACAAACACAGTCTAAGTGGCCACCGAGACGGAAACCTACAGCGAATGAATCCTGTCCTATCCTATCCTCTCCTCCCCTCTCTTCTCCCCTCTCTCCTCCCCTTCCCTCCTCTGTTGTCCTCTTCTCTTCTCTCCTGAGCTCACTTCTGTCATGTTCTCTCTTCTCGTTGCCTCTCCTTTTCTCTCATTTGCCCTTCTTTCTTCTCCATTCTTCTCCTCTCCTCTCCTCTCACGATCCTCCTGTCCTGTCCTCTCCACTTCTCTCTTCTTCTCCAGTCGTGTCCAGTCCTCTCGCGCGTTCACTTGTCCTATCGGCAACCGAGAATCGAACCCAGATCTCACGCCCGGCAGTCTATAGTCTTGGCCACGGGTGAACAGAAATTGATGACCGCACCGTTTTCAACCCCTCCTCCCCCCCCGCTCTCCCCGACCACATCCAAAGCAGGTCCCGTGAAAGGGAAACGACCGAGGATTATCTGTCTCCGGTCCAAAAGTCAAACCAGAAATTCATTTCACCCGGATTCTGTAAACGAACCTCGAGACGAATCCAGACAGAAGACAAACCAGAGCCTCTGACCGAACGGAAATCGTAAATTTCAAGGACGCCTTTGTAAAGAAATTCCCGCAAAGGAAGTATTCACGACGCGTAAACAGTCGTTAGTTGCTCTGTGTAGATACATTGACCAAAACCCTTCGTACAAAGTGAACGCAGCTATAATCTAAAATGTACTATTAATTTCCCGTGTTATCGCATAAAATCCAGCGCCAGCCCTTAGTTAAACAGCAACAACAGACGCTAAAGCAACGACAACAGCAACAACAAAACAAGAAGTCTAAAATAACAATGCATTTGTTGCACCAGTTGTAAAAATCAAAGTAAGCTTAACCCCTTAACCGTGTATTTCACTGTAACTCAATGTAAAATGGACGGATATATCCGGGATCCCCAGTTAAGGGGTTAAAATTCCATAGAATTCTAAACTCCTTACAGCTCAGAGATGTCCATGGGTCCATTGTTTAGAACCCAATCCAACCCATCCAATCCAACATATGCCCGTAATAGAGTTACTTGACCCAACCCAACCCACCGTAATACATCGCAATTTCTTAACACGTGACTTATTTTCTGACCCAACCCAAACCACCACGAAATATAAAATATAAAAAATAAAAATAATACGAAAAAGTATGACCCAATCAAACCCAATTCAACCCAACCCAACCCATGGGTTAACCCAACCAATGGGCATCTCTGCAGTAGTTATTTAAGCAAGACAAGATGAATTCCAGATAACTGGGTGGAAATCAGAGGACAAGAGAAGAGATGGAGGAAAAGGAAAGTGAAAGCGGTGGCTTCAGTCTAGATCTGAAGAAGCTCAATTATACATTTTCTAATTTTAGCTTTTAATTACTGACCAACTAAAGTACTTCAATAGAGTCTTTTTTGTAATACACTTGACATCAGTCGATAAATAGCTCATTCGCAGTAGAATCGTGATCACCCATTGTCAGATTCTCTCTCTCTCTCTCTCTCTCTCTCTCTCTCTCTCTCTCTCTCTCTCTCTCTCTCTCTCTCTCTCTCTCTCAGCTCTCTGCTGATATATATATATATAATTTATACATATATGAAAATGCGAGCAATTGACATGTGACCTTGATTCACATAAAAACTCATCTTCGGTCGCAAACATGCAAAAAGACTTACGTCGTCGTCGTCGTCGTCGTCGTCGTCGTCGTCGTCATCGTCGCCGAACGTGACGTATGCTTGTGACGTCTCGTCGGGGCTTCGTGATCTCGCGAGATAAGGCTTCGACAGAACGAGATTTCGACGACGAGAGTATTATCTCCGATCGCTTCGAAGCGCTTCGTTCTCATTAATTAATGACATTAAAACATTATTGGCGTAAGTCACGTTTCACTGATAAATGGATAATACAATGTCATGTGTGTGTGTGCGTGCGTACGTGTGCATATTTAGCAATGGTGAATATATAAATAAGCTCCGCTATATATATGTGCATATATATACATATATATATATAATTATTTGACGTATTGTATAATTACCTACATAATAAATGGCTGTAATGCAGACAAAAGTTGATTTGCCTGTATACCTGTGCCGTGGCGCCGTGTTAAGCCCCGCCGCCAGGTAAGAAGACAGGCGCCAGACATCACGGGTTGCAGAATCCGTGTTGCGGTGGGGATGGGTCCGAGGGTGGGGTGGGGGTGGGGTGGGGGTGGGGGCTGGGTATCCCCTGCGATGGAAACTTGTCGTGCGGCTGACCGTGGTCTTAGTTCCGTCTCGACAGGCGATCGGCGCGTATGTCTGTGTCAGGCGTTGAATCAATTAATTCCACGGACCGGATTGAAGTCACACGAGTGATACGAGTGACGTACCCAGTTGGGAAACACCGTCTCGAAAGACAACGCCAAGGTACGCACCCGCTCCACCCCCGTACGGCAGTGGCGGCTCCACCGGGTGGCCTGTGCCCCTATTGAGTGCCTGGCCCACCACTGGCCCCCCTGTTGGGACCCTATACTTAATACTACATACCTAATAACAAATGGTTGCCTCCCCATGATTAGAAGTTGCCACTGGTGATGGTAGTGGTGGTGGTGGTGATAACGACTCCCCTCCCCCAATATTTCTCAAGAACGTGATAAGAGAATTTCGTTTTTAGTCATCCATCTTCGACTGGAGGACAAAAATTTTTGGGTATGGGGTAGAGTGGGTGGGGGTAGGGTAGGGTGAGGAGTTGGTGGTCTTTAATCTTCGGCTGCTTTCCAAGTGATCTGACCACAGCTTCCAAAGTGAACCGAAGCAATGCATGGGGCCATTTTCTGCAGGCGTCATATATATATATACTGTATATATATATACTGTATATATATATACTGTATATATATAATATATATATATATATATATATATATATATATATATATATATATATATATGAGACAGTCGGAAGATGTTTATTCGCGATTGTATTATGTCAAACGGATTAGATTTGACTCAGATTCCCCTTGCAAAATACGCAGACAGACAGACAGACAGACGAGGAAACGGCTAGAGAGAGAGACAGACAGACAGACAAAGGTACAGACAAAAGAATATACAGATATACGGAGAGATAGGCAGACAGAAGGACAAAGAACGAGACGTAGAAGAGAAGAGACAGAGAGAAAAGAGAGAAAAACAGACAGGCAGACAGACAGATAGTATATCTAACGAAGTCAATTTGATTACCGCAAAATAGTGGCGGCTCATAAATTTCTCGTCAAAGACAACAACGGCGAATCGACCTCTGTCGTACATCATCTGGGGGGAAAAGCGTCACCCTTGACCCCCGCATTTCTGACCTTTGAACCTAGCAGTTGCCGCCCCTCCTCCCCCACCCCCCCGTCAAGCACAACGCGTCGATGATACAGCGCCGTAAATTCCGGCCAAGAGCCACTCCGCTGTAACGCATCGTCTTCGTTCACTCCGACTGCCCCCTCCCCCACCCCTCTCCCGTCAGGGGTCGGTCACCCCTTCGCAACCTCTCTCTCGGCGCCTCCTACTATCTGTTCATCTGCGACCCTTTCCAGCGCGTCCGCGTCCTTCCTTTTCCATCTCTGGAAGAGGAGACAGTGACGTCGGCTTCTGATGATGATGATGACGACGACGATGATGACGATTGCGCGTCTTTGTTTTGCGGTTGTCGCTAGAGGTCGCTCCTACGGACGGAGATAGGATCACCAGGAGACGCCACAGTCGCCAACGTCATCTGGTCGATGCACAGCAGCCCGGTGATCATCATCTCCTCCTCCTCCTCCTCCTCCTCCGCCGCCGCCCGGTAGGGTGCGAAAGGGACGGAGCCGTCGTCGCACGTAATCGAAAATCGCATCGGGTCCGGTAAGATACGACCGCGACGCACATAAATTCGCCGTGGAATCAATTTCGACGGCGTTTATTTCGTCGAATCCACGTCGGAGCCGACCACGTGACGAACGATAGCTACGCCTGACCCGCGGTGACCACGTGACCTCATCGCTCCACCTGGTGACGATCTGTCGATGAGTTATGGCCGACGTTGATCAAGAACCGCGTTATCTGCAGACTCTACAGACCCTGTACCCATTCGTCTCGAAGTTCAGGAGGTCAGCACCAGTGATATTTCCATTTTCGAAATATTTTCTAATTACCATTCTAATTCCATTTAAGTCCTTGAATTTCCATTTAATTCTCATTTCCATTCCCAAATATTTTCCATTTCTATTACCATTCTATTCCCATTTTTCAAATAATTTCCATTCCAATTTCCAGTTCACTTCTAAATATTTATAAACGATTATTAATCACCAAAATTTACTGGAATAGTTCAACAGCTTATAGAATAACATAATGTCAATTGTCAACTTAAGCAAAGCAGAATTATTGTCAGCATGTGGCACAATTAACTGAGTAGCCTACTAGCCTATGCAACAGACAAGTCAGCCGAGATCAGTTAATCTGAGTTTCTATCAAAATGCATTTAGTTTGAGAAAAGCTCTCATCTCCAGTGACTGATGCATTCTATTTCGCCGCCCATTGGTCAAGAAGCCACAGAGGGAAAATATACGCTCCACATACGCCTGGGATGCTGGAGCTGCCATCAAGTCCTGGGCCAGTTCACTCAGTTTATTGTATCGGGAAAGCTTTTGTTCCCAGAAAAGGAATGCATCATTAATCTCTTCTTCCACAATGTCTGCTATGTAATTGTTGACCTGTGTGTGTATCACATCCCTTTCGCTAACATTGCTGCTGACACTTGTTGTGGTAAGTCGATTGGACTGGATCTTATTAGCCAGGAACTTGAACCTTTGCAATGAACTTAGTGGAGTCAACATTGAGGATGAAGATGCATCATCAGGTTGTGACGGATCAGTTGAGGAATTGAAATTTTTTGGCTTTCACAAACTGTTGCAATGTACAGCTTAGCAGCATGCAACAGCACTGCACATTCTGGTGACATCATTGCTTGGGCCATCGTCGGATCAAGCAAACATGCAGCTGCTGGAATTGGATTAAAGTGTTCAGTATCGGGATAAAGCAGAGTGGCAAAACGACGACGGAGATCATCAAGCATCTTTGAGGTTATTGCCTTAGCTGCCGTGTGTTGCTGTAGATGACACTCCAGATTCAGTATGCATGGAATAATGCTGGAGAGAGACTGAGCATCAGTTTGTAAGATATCAGTCTGAAGAGCGAAGGGTTCGAGCAGTGTTGACACTTCTTGTAGTTTTAACCAATCACTAGCCAGAAGCGAGTCAATGCCTAAACAAATGCACAAGGAAATGTTTATGTAATTTAACAGCAACTGCATATTCAATCCTTTAAATAATTTCAAAAACAACTTTGCATATTGTGCAATGTACACTTGTACAGTAAAGTATATGATAAATTTATTAATTAAGTTATTGTCAGTATTATGATAATGCACTTCAAGTAACAAATGTTCATGAATCATGACTGGTTACTTAGAAGTTAAGAATAGCAGAGCAGTAGCCCAAAATTTGATCATCATAGCCACATCATCCCACATGCCACATTGCCACTAGATTTCTATTGTACAACAAGCTGCACATTTCAGCCAAAGCCAGACTTGTCCAAAAGCAAATATCTAATATTATTACGGTTAACGACCACTCTAAAATGCTATAATTAAAATAAATGGTGCAACTGTTATATTTACCCATTTCACTCAAAACGTTGTTGATGTCATTTTTATCAACAGCAGGCGTTTAATCATCTGGTACGTACTGTTTCCACCTGGTGGTGCAATCAGTAATGACCGATTTTCCACATATCATGACAAGCTTTTCAACAGCAACACTCGATCTTCTTATTTTTGAAACCAGATGCCTTGTTTTAGTCAGAACAGTATCATAATGCGAGTATGGCAGCTTGATGATCAGCTGAAGCGTGTGCGCCATGCAAGGCATTCTCAGGTATGGAACTTGGGTGGGTAAATCAAACTGGTTTTCAGGCTCCATATCTGTGATCTCGTCTGTAACTGTCTCATCATTATCTGAATACGAGTGATCTGCATCTTCATTGGTTTCATCTTCACCTATTTCCTGATTCACAATGTTTTCGTCTTCCACAGCCTCGTGACTCTCATCATCATCATCGTCGTCGTGTACATCATTATTTTCTTCATCCAACATGGCACTCTGCTGGGTCTTCTCTTGCATCAGTCTGATGGCTTTCACCATGTTTGCACCATTGTCGGTGATGATCATGAGCACCTGTGTTTCAGTAATACCCCACTGTTGAAGGCATTGCGACAGACATTCCGCCAACATCTCGCCTGTGTGTGGGTGCTGGATATTGCAAAGATTGAGGAATGAATGTCTAGGTTTATTTGCTGTGACGTCATAGTAACAGGCCGAGATCCCAAGATAGGAAGAAGACAGTGATTTCTTTGACCATCCATCCAGACAAATGGTGATCTTACGAGCCTTGCTTAAGTCGTCCTTTAATGTAGCAGAGCTCAGGACAAATTGCGTTCTCATCAAACTCTTCATCTTTGCAGAACCTGAGTTAAGAAAAATTCATATAATTTCTGTGTATTTGTTTATTAGCTGAACTATTTTTATTATTGCAAATTACAATACCGGTTACAGTCTCAAGTCTCAACTGGCAGTGTGTACTGTAGGCATACAAACTTGTGACTAACTGATTTTCATGTCTACTTGTTGTTTTCCCAAATCTAGTTGCAAGTTATGAAGATTTATACAGTCAGCTTTGTAGACTGTTTTTGCAAAAAATCAACTCAAGTGATGGTCTGCCACTGCCAGTATTGAGAATTAGATTGGACACGAGTGAAGTTAACTCACATATCAATACCAACATTTATCACATAAATTACAGTGAATTGAACTGACAAACTGAAAATAATGTTTAGTTTAAAAACAAACATCAAACAAACCAGGCATCTTAAACTTTTGATCCAGCACAGTTATCATGCCACGGAACGATGGCTGGTCCAGCAGTGATATCGGGCAACTGGTGCCAATGATCATTTTCATGACACTTTTAACTCGCACGTGATGCTCTGTAGAATCTTTAGGCCACGACAGGACACGGCGGTCTATACACTTTTTAGAGTCTGTGATTTGACTGCGCCAGAAATGTCACGTTTTACAGGTTGACTTCTGCCAGAAACTTTTTCCTGTTCTTTCTTGACACAGATCTCGTGTGCCTCCTTGTGGTATCGCTTGATGTGAGCAGCAAAGTTGCTTGTGTTCTTGCCGGCAATTTTTGTTCCACACACAGCCTTGGTAGTGTCATCCACGACCATACAAGTTGATTTATCACAACTATCATCATATGAAAAGAACTGCCACCATACACTATCTCTTTTTCTACCACCGAGTAACTTACACAAACTCATTTCAAGAGTGTGATAACAGTACCAACTATAAACTAACACTACAAAACGTAATGAACTTTACACAGGATGTTGATAAAATTAATGTAAATAAACATAGAGATCAACATAGACTAGATAGATCGCTGCTTAGCCTGCTTGAAGAGGCAAAGAGTTCTCAGACTAAAGATACTAGATAAACTAAATTGAACTAGGCTCTACTGTATTGCAGAGTATAGAATCAGCTCAATCAGGTAGTTAGATAGAGCTTAGAAACTAAGTTTATAGATCACTTGATTTTTTTGTTAACTGAGTAATGTTTTTACTTCAAAAATAATTTCTACTTCTCATTCCAATTCCATTCTTGTGAGACCATTTCCATTCCTATTTCTAATTCAATTTCAAATTATTTTCCATTTCTACTTTCCATTTCTCTCACAAAAAGATTTCCATTTCCATTCCTATTTCCATTTCCATTAATGGAAATATCACTGGTCAGCACACAGTTGAACTTTGAACTGGGCCGGGTCAGTTATGAAAAACCGTTTCTCCTTATATAGCAGTAGGGCCTTCTCGAGGTCAGGTCATGCAATCCTAATTCTGATTTCTGCTCTCTTTGTTCAAAATCTGCACCAAAGCTGAATACAACTTTTAAATTACACGCAAGTGCAGTCTCGGGGTCGTCCATAAATGACGTCACGCACTTAAGGGTAGGGACGGCCTCTCCACAAAAACAACTTTTGGCTTAAAGTTATCAGTTATACCAATCTTTACATATCAGCATAAATTATAGCGTTTCATGTAGAACTATATGTAGGTCTATGGACCATAGATTGTTACAATCAGTGAATATGGGTTTTTCAAAATAAAACAGCGGGTCGGACCCAAAATCATCGATCTTCAGTGGGAATTATCCTCGATCAGCTGAAAGGTTGAATGATTCAGGGTGGGAATTATTTTCATGTCTCTCCTTCCCTGATCAGTGCAAAATTATACGAAACACAGTAGCCATGATAATAGTCTAAACTCTAAAGGTATCAAGAAATGGTAACGCAGATCAAAAGACCAAAAGCCATTTCAGATATCGGAGGCTAAGACACGTTGCGAAAATGGACTTCTGTGATTGCTGCGCTAAATAAGTAGTAAAGTCCTTCCCGAGCTCTCAAAGCTCCTAGGGCGACGCTGATCTCCGTTTCAAGGCCCTCAGCCCTGCAGGCGACTGGGACAGATTACATGATACGGGGCCAGTGTTCTCATGCAATGCGCCTGTTTACTCCGCGAAATTGTAATGTATTGCGATGGGTTGGGTTCGGTCAAGTAACCCTATTACCGGCATGGGTTGGGTTGGGTTGGAGATTTGATGGGTTAGATTTTGATTGGGTTCTAAAAAATGGACCCATGAACATCTCTGACTCGCACACACACACGCACACACACAATGTCGTTACCTTTGCTGCTAATGCCACTTCACAGCGGTCAGAGTTTCGCTCCTTGAACGGTTCATAATGTTGTTCTTATAGGCGAGCTTCTTTCTCGTCTCCCAAAATCCATCGCACCTCGAAGTCAATTACCGTCCGATCCAGATTTTATTCATCTCGGATGATGAGTGACGAAATGACATGACAAGATCCGCCACCGATGCTCTGACACCGCCAAGGCCAATCAATCAGTCGTCATGGACCGACACAAGGGATATATACAGAGGCATATACGTGTAGGCTACATGCGTTTATGTTGCGTGCCTGTCTGGTTCTGTTAACTGAAGCGTGGAGATCAATAATGCACGACATTCACGAAAGCTGTTAATAAACAATTGGGGCCAAACTATTAAATTAATTGGACGCGTTCGATGCAGAAAAGAGGGCGCCAAAATTTCTTTTACCTGCAAATAAACACCACTATGATTAATTTTTCAAATGCCAAAACTTTTACAATTTGTTTCAGTTTACTACTACTACTACTACTACTACTACTACTACTACTACTACTACTACTACTACTACTACTACTACTACTACTACTATTACTACTACTACTACTACTACTACTACTACTACTACTACTATTATTATTATTATTATTATTATTACTACTACTACTACTACTACTAATACTACTACTACTACTACTACTACTACTACTACTACTACTACTACTACTACAACTACTGTTATTATTATTATTATAACTTGGAATTATTTCTTTTATAATTATTATTATTATTATTATAATTTGGACCTTGAAAAAGTCGTTAACTTCTAATTGTCTGTGAGGAAGACAACTGGAAACCACCTCACGATTGTTGTTCGCCCGATTTCCGTTTTCAGCGCCAGAAGCCAGCCATGCTTTGCGTCTAGCGTCGTGACTAACGGGCTTTTAGCCACGTTGCAACGTCTTCCGCTTGTCATGATGGTTCCAATCGTAAGGACGTAACGCGCTGACGATAGCATTCGTATTTAGAGGTATTACAGAGGCAACCATTTCCGTTCCATACCGTTGTCCTACTCCGGGTATGAGATATTCCCCTGGTGACGAGGAGAAGCCATTTGGACGACTCTAAGTCTAAGAGCAGAGAACTCAAAATATTGAAAACCAAGTGATTCAATCGATTAGACTGATTATGGACAATAGATCTATCCTTGGACAAAATAGCGATGTGCATAATAACCTTCGGCTGCTAAGAGAAGAGTGCACACTTTCTCGCTGCCCTCTTGTATTTCACCAACGGGGAAAACGACCCGGTATTTGCTGGAGATGACGAGAAAATGAGGCAAAAGTCCAACAAAGTCTTGACCGATTGAGTGCTTATACATAAGAGTGTAAGTTTCTTGAATTTGACATCTTATACACATACATTCCTCCAGAAATCTAGTAGTTTGTGGATTGGGGATGATCTGTCCACGAGCCTTTCCGTCTCGTTATGAGGTCCTGGCAAAACAATCGGAAGAGATAATAATGCGATATTAGACATCGCGTGCATTTGCGGCCGATGAGAATGTGCCTAATAGCGGAATGGTTGCGAAGATCTTCCTGAGAATGTACAGAGTCGATCTTATCCGCTGCCTCCTCCTCCTCCTCCTCTTCCTCCTCTTCATCTTCTCTTCCATCAGCATCGGCAGCAGCAGCAGCAGCATCCGCATCGGAGGCCGAGGTGAGGACGGAAATCCATCAGAAGCCAACTCCTCGACGACAGATTTACGCGACCGATCTGTCGGCGCTCGATGAATCTTGCTCCCACTGACAATAACAAGCGGTTCTGGCAGGCGGGCGGGCGGGCTGGCTGGCGGGCGGGTGGGCGATCCATCGACACCGCGGCGGCGGCGGCGGTGGCGGTGGCGGTGGCGGTGGCGGTGGGGCCTGGCCCCGGACCCGTCGTCGTCCGCTCCCCGAACCCCGAACCGACCCGTGCGTCCGTGTAAACACGCGGCCTTCGAAAGATTTGTGACCGCGAACCAGCGAGCATTAGCAACACACACACACACACACACACACGAGAGAGAGAGAGAGAGAGAGACGTAGCGCCTCATAAGTAAGACCGAAGGCCGGCACTCCCCTCCCCTCCCCCGCCCCCGGACACTCATCCGGCCCAGACTGCCGCGTTGTTGTTGCTTTTCTCAAACCCCGGGAAATCTGTCATGGGCTCCCACCCAGGTAGGCATCAGCGGCGGGGGCGGGGGCGGGGGCGGGAGGGCGGCACGGGGAGCGAGATCTCGACGGCCGAGCGAACACATGTCGACGCGCGCGAAAGAGACAATCGTGTGTTTACGTCGTCGAACGAGTGACGTTATTATGAAAAGCGGAAAGATGAAGTTGCGATGGGTGGCTGAAGCGTCGTTAGCCCCAGCGCCGGACGCAAGGCATGCCCGGGCCCTGACGCCGACAAACAGACGTCGGCCGAAGAACAAAAATCGTTTACGAAGCAGTAAACTGTAATCCGTCCGTGAGAAGTTTACTCTGTCTTGAAACGCTCGCCTTATTTACGATCAATAAATCGTCTATCCACTAAACTACAAAGTTAGATTTCGACGAGATTAGAGTGCAAGGCTGGTACTGAGCGCGATCGAGCACTCCACCCGCGGAAGGCTCCCTTTTGATGACTGGGTCTCTCGACTATTCATTGAAACCATATTTTTGCAGAATTTTTGGAGAACTTGGGTTGCCGAGTTACGGTGAGATTATGCAAACCAATCATGGCGATTCGTTGATAGAATTTTCAAATACTCGGGACAAAAGTCTTTTGCCTATGCAGATTTTGCTATCCAGTTAACATTATGATGCAAAAAACTGTATTGTGTAGACTAATCTAAACACACACACACTTTCCAATACATAATTCGCCGTTCTTTTGATGTATATAGAAGCTGTTACCGCTTTACTCACTGAAAAACTTAGTCAGTGCAAATATTCCATCCAAGATTTCAGCATACACTTTCAGACTTGCCAGAAGATTTGCCTTTCCGAAGAGTTCTGCATACTAAGACATTTATTTCTCCTGAATTCACAAAGGGCTTGTCCAAGTATTACGTCATCAACCAGGAGGAAGGGTCATGCGCCTGATGACGATTGATAACTAGAGGTAGTTGCACATGACATCATCACACCTGTTCATCTTCAGGCACTCCATGGGAGGTGCTTGTATAATGAAGATAGATTGATGCATTGACCAACGCTGTTTTATGCGATACTTTAAGTGTTCCAGACTTTCCAGCTGTGTTCCAGTGTGTAGTGCGATTATGATATGATGCACATTTGTGACATTACTATCGGGAGTAACACCGAAAACATTTATTGCAGCCGGCAAATGTGTTGACAGTCAGTAGAGTCATGGTTTCTTGAATTGATTTATGTCACGTTTAATGTTCAAGCAATTTATGAATTGGACACTGACATCGCTTGTGGATGTAGGCCTATCAAGGAAAGATGTTGTAAGTAATACCTCTCCTCTTCATTTTTTCTTTAGGGACTGTCCATTAATTACGTTGACAAAATAGGGGAAAGGTTTGAAAAAGTTTGATAGTTGTTTACAGGGGGGTCAAGAGAAGTTGACGTCAAAAATTTCACTTTTCACAAATAATCAAAAAAGTAGGAAAATTTCATGGAATACTATTTATTGCAACAATGAAAAGCCTGACAAGCAAATAAGTAATCATTTTGACAAAAAGGGTAAAAAGGAGGGAACAGGTCATCACCGCACAAAAAATAACTTTCTAAACATTTTAGGGGGACCCGTAACTGATCTTAGGGTGGTGTCAAAAGTTGTTGACATAATTATAGGCGGGCGTCACTGAAAGTTGACAGTTGATAACCGGGAGAGGGTCAAACATTGCCCAAAAATTCTTGACATAATTAATGGACAGCTCCCTATATTCCATCATCTATGATGACGATGAGCTTGAAGCGAGATGACTCCAGGTCTTTATGTTTTTTTCATGTAATTAGCAGGCCTAGCAATCAGTAGTCCTAATGCCGTTTCGTGGTAAACATAGCACTGCAGTGATGATGTCATCCATGAGGAGGAGTTCGATGCCTGATGACGTTCGATGATTACGGGAGGTGTAAAATGACCGCCAAACCTGTGATGGCGTAATTTATGGATGACCCACCCAAAGTGACACCCTCGTAGTTTTTTCTAAGCTGGAATATAGCATTTTTGGGTGCTAGCCGCAGCCTACGTCTCACGTCTCCCAACGAAGGCCTAGAATTTTGGGGCGGAACTAGTCCAGCTCCCGTCTAATTTTGGAACAAATGGAACGTTAATCGGTAGACAAGTATGATCGCACATAGTTTTGTTCAACGGTCGTAAATCAAAGCGATATATCAGTCAACGCCGTCCTGTATGTTCGTCCTTAAGAAATACCAGAGCTTTTTGCACTGTAGATGATGCTGGTTTTCTCGTGCTTGACTTTTCAACGCCCATTTCAGCCCAATGCACGGAACACGGTACCTAAAGCGACGAAAGAGGAATGCTTCAAATCTACTACAGATGAGACGACGACTGAAGTCTTAATTGGACTCCGTTAACGCCAGGCATTTGCTAAACTAAGCTATATATATATATATATATATATATATATATATATATATATATATATATATATATATATATATATATATATATATATATATATATAAGGCATAGCTCAATTATCATCTTGGCCGCTATCTCTCGCATGGCAGCTAACGAGCGCTTGGGTCTCGAAAGGCGAGCTAGTCTGTCGGCGCCCAAGACGTGAACTTTTGAGCTATCTGGCTTCTGTTTGGCAGGGATCTGCCAGTGTTAAGAATGAAATATTGATCTTTCTTTTAAACACCCTCTAGTGCAGGTCCATGAAAAAGAAGCCTCGTTCACACGCGCGCGTAAATAAGTCTAGAACTGTCGATTCGTAGAATTTTCGAGATTGCTAACTCTGAAGTAACAGAAATAGTCGAGAATTTGGTTTTTAAATTCCTGACTAAGTTACAGATTGACGCAAAATTCTATTTACTGCCACAATACCTTGGCATTTGCCGGTCGCTTGGCGCCGCTTGCGACCAACAACCCATACATTATTGCTATTGGTCATCATTAGACACTCGTTACTATTAGTGATCTCTGTACAGTCGTTTCTATTGGTGATCGATAGACAATCGCTACTATTTGTGACTATTAGACAATCGTTGCTATTGGTGATCGATAGACAATCGTTGCTATTGGTGATCGATAGACAATCGCTGCTATTTGTGACCATTAGACAATCGTTGCTATTGGTGATCGATAGACAATCGCTGCTATTTGTGACCATTACACAATCGTTGCTATTGGTGATCGATAGACAATCGTTGCTATTGGTGATCGATAGACAATCGCTGCTATTTGTGACCATTAGACAATCGTTGCTATTGGTGATCGATAGACAATCGCCGCTATTTGAGACCATTAGACAATCGTTGCTATTGGTGATCGATAGACAATCGTTGCTATTGGTGATCGATAGACAATCGCTGCTATTGGTGATCGATAGACAATCGCTGCTATTTGTGACCATTACACAATCGTTGCTATTGGTGATCGATAGACAATTGCCGCTATTTGAGACCATTAGACAATCGTTGCTATTGGTGATCGATAGACAATCGTTGCTATTGGCGATACACCTCTCGCTGTTGAGAAAAGAACTTAACTAATCACTTTCGCTAAAAGGCAGTCATATAGCCTACTTTTATTATTAGCAGCCCACATATTATTTTTGATATTTAAGCCAAAGACAAAGGAGAATAGGCTTACAAGAATAAACCTACTAGATGACAAGAGGATAAAGAATGAGCACAGCAAGACCATAACGTAAAGGAAGGCCGGGTGGAAGATCCTACTGAACCACTATAAACCGTTATTATTGTTAAAATCTGACAGAAGCTTACAGAACAATGATAACGAACATGTGACAAATCAAAAAGTGCAGAAATGGAAACACAGTACAGTATAAACATACAGAAATAATCCAGCCGAAAGTGGTAGTGTGGATTTAGTGAGAAATCGCCTGCCTACCATTAAGCCCAAGTACAAGTATCAAAAGTTACTTAATTGTGGCTTTTTAAAATCTATCAATTCTCAGTACTTGATGAGAATAGCCTCTGCAAAAATTTGTCAAATTGTACCATGTTAGCCTCCAACTAGATCTGTAACTTTTCCAGTTAACAGAATGCCGGGAAAGTTTCCAGAAACTTTCCAGCATACTAATTGCAGGGTTCTGAAAGTTTCAGTCTTTTAGGTAATATTAATACTGTAATCAAGTACTGAGAGTTAATGGATATAAGAATGTTGGATAGAAAAACTTCCAAGTTGTTGGGTAACTGTAACTGCAAAATTAACCAAAACTCTGGCAAAGTATTCTGCATAGAAAACACTCATCTGAAGAAAATCTAAACTTATTAATTGCATCGATGGCATCTCTTTTAGGTTAAGACTTCTTTACTACACATATTGTAGAGAAAATCAAAATAACAAATACGAAATTCTTGACGGTTTAAACCATTTTATTTTAGTAAACATACGAATAAAGACTATCACAGTGAAATAGTTTTATCTCATATTATGTTTCAAGCACTTACAAATAATTTATTGAAATTGGAAACCGAGACAAACAATTCTGATACGACGTCCACAAAAAAATCTGTAAATCATGAGAATCAAAACAAAAAAGAGAATTTCATGCCTTTCTCCACATGACATAGAAGTGATTTCTATCACCAACCAAAAACTAATTTCCTATATAGGCCTAGCTGCAATCCCCAAACTTTCTGATTTACAATTGCAAAATGCTTGTAATCCAGACTCATCAATGTAAAGCATGTGATAGGGTCCAAAACTGTTGGTTAAAGAAACCTGTATTTTTTACAGAAACTACATAGGTCAACCGGTAATAGCAAAATCCCAATTCAAGAGTTTTTAACGAAAGAAACCAGAAAATTTATTAAACTGAGCTAAATAATTGAAATCAGTTAAACATGCCAGTGAAGCTAGGTAGCTTTTCGACAATGAACGCACTGAAAAACACATCGGCAAAACCAAACGCAATGAGAACCAACCACGACTGTTATTTCCAAATTAACATTCATTTTTGCACAACGCTAATCTTTGAATATATTCTGAAAATGTATACATTCTCGTATTTTCCAACATCGTCACAGCACAAGATTTAGAATACAATAGCTCATAAATGTGCTTACACTAATAGGCTAATTCTTCACACTAAACAACCTTCAGATTTCGACAGTTAGACTTGACTAAAAAGAGACCAAATAAGCAGTAGACAGATACAATTTCAATGAGGTGCTAATTTAGTAATGCACTAAACAAGAATACATGAACTGTGTCATTGGGAAATACCGCTTACATCCTAGAAAACAATTTCTAATATATTCACTAAATTTTCCATAGATTTTTGCAAATTTAACCTCGGCAAAAACACAGGAAAAAATCAAATCAGTTTTAATAATAGTAATAATACTAATAATAATAGCCTAATTAAAATTCGTCAGTTTCCATGACGCATATTTTGGCACGTTTGTGGCTCGGGGAACCAGTACGACAGTCTGAATGCAGTCTCTTCTTGTCGCGGGTGAGACACCCGTGGAAGTCGTCCATTCCTCTGGCGGGAGAAATGGAAAAGTTTCCAGGCTGAGAGGATCGCCGTCCTACAAAATCATCAAACCTCGTTAAACGTCATTCCAGACTCGAACCAGGAATGAACCCTGCATCGAGCTCCATCATTTGCCTTAAGCCATTAACCTAGAACAGCAAGCTGTTGCTTTCTCCAGACCCACAATTGTCTTTGCAGCTTCAAGCATGCTACTCATTTACTTATCTCTATATCAGGGAAACTTTTTGACGGATGACTGAAAGAATGACAGATGCGGGCTGCATGACCAGCTCAACAATCGCAAGCCAGAACGGAAGGTCTGGGAAAAAGATAAAAACTTTAGCATTTCACATAAGCTATGGATGATGTAGCATGCAATACAGACTAAAAACAGAGAGACAAGTAAGTTAGTCAGTTATTAGTAGTAAACTTCTGTAGCGCCATTTTAGTGATGCATTAGTCGAAGGCTGCCCCAGATTTGAATTATAATCCCCATTGTGAAATCCAAAATCTAAGTCCGATATTCCAGTCCCTGTTATGGCAGAAATGCAACATTGACCAAAATGTCATGAAAAAGGTGATGTTAGCACCTAGATGTGCAGAAATCACAACATTAGTTCACAAGACAGCAAGCCTGTTCAGGACTTCTGATTGATTCATCAGAAGAGATGCTATACAAATATTCTGCCACATCATGTTACATTGTTAAGAATTGTTCACATGCATTGTTCATAAGGCCATATTTCCAAGCATTCAAGACAATCAGCAGAAATCAGTGCAATTTTCTTCTAAGCCAATCATTATCACAATTTCAATACATGAACCTCAAGGTACTCGACAGTCAAGTGGTGGGAAAAAACAACGCAGTTGAAATGGATTAATCACACGGTAACCACGGACGGGAAGTTAGCAGAGTGGTAACAGTGTTGGATTATGGAGCAGAAGGTCGCGGGTTCAATCCCCGCAGGAGCCCTAAGGTCGACTCAGCCTTACTCGCTAGAGAGCAGTGGTAAACTGAGGAGCAGCGTTAAGCTGCGAAGGTAAAACGTGGGTCTGGGGAAAGTAATGGTAACCTACCCCAGATTAATGGCTTATACCACATACTTCGCTGATTGCCTAAGACCAGAGATAAGCGCCGGAACCCAATGCTCGGACTCACGTACGGGACCTACCTTTACCTTTACAACCATAGTAACGGCCACCCAGTTAGAAAATTATGTGACACAAACCCCCAAAACCCTGACCTTGATAATTTGCGTCTTTGAACAGCTGAAGGTTAACTTCGTTCACTCCATCCCGGGTAAGCCACTGCGAATTCAGTTCTTGCCGATTTCCAGCGTACCGCCCGTAGGGTAGCTGCGCCCGGTGCCAGTTTGAGGGCACCGGTTTGCCGCACAGAAACCCTAGCACCTCCTCCCTTGGTATAGATCTCCTCTTCTTCCTCGCCCATGACAGTATCTCCTTCTTCTGCCGGTAGTCGCCGTAGCGACTTCCGAGTTCAAAGCTATTCCGTATAAGCTCCAGGCTATCTAAACATGGAAAATAATTTCCATTCACTGGCTGCAGATGAAAAAATTTATTGCCCAAAAATCTGTTTCATTCTAGATTGCAATGCAAATACCTCTTTTGAAGCAACAATATTGTTCCCAAGATTAAACACAAACTCTTAGAGACAACTAAGTGCCTGCAAAGGCACTAATAAATATAATTAATTAGAACACCCATGGTTGCCCAAAAAAATTAGACAATATTTTGATATAGTAATGTCACAATTTCATTTGACAAGTTAATGATCAGACCTAATGAAACGCCAATTAACAATGAACACATAGGCAATGTAGATGCTTGTCCACCAGAGGGGGACTACCAGCAGGGCTACCCTATGCTGGCCTCCTCAGAATAAATATTTGGGACTAGTCCAAAGATCAAGATTTTTTTGGGAGGGGGAAGTAGGTGTAAATAAAAAAACATCCTTTGGTTTGACCACTGTTACCCCCCTATCTGTGGGCTCCTGACACCAGTCCTAGTCAAAGGTTCATGGGTTAAGAAATTTCTTAATTATTACTTCTCAAGAATGCAGTGAACAATTACCAAGTGCAGTTACAAAATGGCATCATAGAAGTTTCTTAGTCAGTTCTCCTGCATTAATATGGTTATGAAGACTGTCATCAACTAACCACTGAAGCTACATAAACTGCATGCATAAACACATATCAATCCTAATGTAACCAGAGAACATTAAATAATGAATTTATAAAAAAACGTGAAATAATGTATACTACTTTATACATTGCAGAGTGAATTAATGTTAACACTTATGATGCAGTTATTTGAAATACATAAAAAAGAAAAAATGCTTCAAAGTGTTTTCACCTTTGTAGAGAATCGTGGTGTTGTTGGCGGCCGTTTGAAACAGCGGCCACAATGAGCTATTGGCCGTCTGCGATGATGCTATAGCAAATAAATATTATAAAGTTGATACTTCTTTTAAAAACAAAAATTTAAATTCCCAACAAAATAATCATGTTTCAGAAGTTCTTTTTAACACAGATCACTGGTTGCCTATGAAAAATTGCCCAGTTTACAAGTAAACAACATACCTAAATTATACTAAGTCAAACAATAAAATCAATCAGTTTATTAGTATCTAAATCAAAACCATATTAGCTATTACAATTCAATATCTGAAAAATAGTTCTGCAAATCTTGTCGAGTAAGAATGTTTCAGGTCATTTAGTGTAGATTTCAAATACTGAGGCTGGCCATTCTGCAACATTTTATAAACCCAAAGACCAGTTTTGAATACAATTCTCTGTCCCCCCAGCAGAAGCAATTTTTCTGAACAGATTTAATGCTAGTCGCACAATTTAAAGACTTAGTGAGAACTCAGGCAAAACAATTCTCAATTATAAAACTGTAACGAATTTTGATGACTACAGGTATGCAGAATGTTATAAACACACACGACTATAGATAACAAATATCAACAAAAAGTACATAAGATCAATACAAATGAAATATAATAACAAGTAAACATAACGTCTACATAACCATAAATACAGGAAGAAATATACTAGTAAATATAGACCACTGTATGACTTTGAGACGGGCGAGGCAGTGTTTTGGAAGCTCATCCGAGCCAAATATCGCCGTAGATATAATAATAAAATAACAATATAATAAAATATAAGAATAATAAACTGAATAAAATGCAAAATAAATGAGTAAATACGATGAATAATAAGGACCTCTGTATAGATTGGAGACGGCGGAGGCAGTGTTCTGGAAGTTCGTCCATGCCCTGTCGTTGAGTCTTTCGTTCTCGCCGTTGAGGGTTGCGTCGTTGGTCAACGGGTCCTTGTCAAAGTCCTCGACGCACTTCTTCTCGAAGGTCGTCAGAGGGTTCGCCTCCGTTTGCGGATCGTCGCTACTTTCCGCCATTTCCGGAAGTGGCAAGGCAAAACGGAGGAGGCGCATGCTCACCGACGACCGTAACAAGAAGTCCGTCGAGAGTGTTGCCAGTGAAAGTTTTGGAAAAACATCAGATCGCGTTCTTTAAAAAAAAACCAGCTCAGCAAACAGGCTGCAATTTCAAATGTGTGCTATGTTTTTCAACTCGCCCAGGCCTGCCCGAAGTGGGGGTGCAGCTGCACCCTCTAGAAAAATGTAAGGGGTGCAATGCACCCCTGGAAAGATGATGGTTTGCACCCTCTGTATCCTGGAATACATGGGGCGCAGAGGGGTGCAAAGTGTGCAGCAGTGATGTTAACAAGGATAAGGACAAGGACTGACCCCCCAAGGACTAGGATAAGGATAAAGACTGACCCCCTAAGGACCAGGACAAGGACAAGGACCGACTTCCCAAGGACGAGGACAAGGACGAGGACTTACCCGTCAAGAACAAGGACCACAAGGACTAAACTCCAAGGACAAGGATAATTAAGGACCAAGGATAAGGACCGACCTTTACATTTTAGTAAACACTTCCTATAAATTTGTAGATTTTCACAAGAGATATACAAACAATAGGCCATATAGCCAGTGGCGGCTCTAGGATTTGGCAAGTGGGGGGCCGTTGAGGTGGCAACTTCTAATCATGGAGGGCCAACCATTTGTTGTTTAATGCATGTAGCATTAAGTATAGGATCCCAACTGGAGGGACTACTGGGGGCAGGCATTCAACAGGGGGCACGGGCCTCCTGCCCCCCGGTGGAGCCACCACTACATATAGCTAACTAACTAACAAACACAAAGACTGCACCGAAATACGATATCACCTTTTCCTTGGGTAGACGCTGAGATATTTAGAAGGTTGCAAGCTGCTCGAATAAATGCCCCAAGTGCTTGCATGGGAGCGTCCGGTATGAGAATAAAATGAGAGTTAAAGGAGATTCGTTGAAACCTGAATTTTACTCAAATGCAGTAAAACGCCTCTATGCACGTACGTAGCGCTTTTTACGTACGACTTTCGGGGGTGCCCATCTCAGTCTACCTTTCCTTGAACTTTCGGGTGTTTGCTTTAATTAAAAATATGAATAGTAGGCCTATTAGGTCTAGAACTTACTTTGTGAAGGCACTTGTGACTGATATCTTATCTTGGATGCGTCTGTTACATTTCTTACAAGCAGGGCCTCGATCGGAGAGGGGCAGGGGGAACTGCATAGGGGCCCAGTGGTCTGGGGGGGGAGGGGGCCGGGCCGATGACGAATTAAGAATAACATCAATAATAATAGAAAAGTAAGGGGGCCCGGCAAGTAAAAGAGGGGCTCGGCGCGAAAAGGCTGACAAGCAAAAAAAGTCGTCAAGAAATTGTATTACGCACAGGGGCCCGGAATTTCTCTTTGCACAGGGGCCCGGAATTTCTCTTTGCACAGGGGCCCGGAATTTCTCTCGGCGGGCCTGCTTACAAGTAGCAATCCATTTAGTGTCGACGATCTTGAAGTCTTTAAACGAGATTTTTTCACTACTCGCAGCTGTATACTCAATTACCCTATTATTACACATTAATTAACTTTGAACATTAGTTAAGCATAATCACAACAAGTTATACACAAATAAAGCATTCAATATCAGTCAGGATTTCTAATAATTACAAATGGTTTGTTGTAATAATATAATAATATAATATAATATAACAAGGTTTAAAGTGGTTCAGTAGGGACTGCCCTGTGTGAGAACCACTGTTGCTCCCATCCAATCTAATATCCTAAACTACTGAGGTTTATTTTGAACTCGTTTACAGTTGTAGCCGTTACTATCCCCTCATCCAGTTCATTCCATCTGTCCACCACTCTTGCACTAAAAAAATGCTGTTTATGTCTCCCAACCCGTTTCTTGAACAGTTTCATGCTGTGTCCTCTGGTTCGATCATACTGCTTCATTGTAAAAAATCTTTCCTTTGGCATTTCCACTTTGTTTGTTAGTATTTTGTATGTCTCGATCAAATCCCCTCTCTCTCTTCTTTTTTCCAGGGTTGTCAATCCACAGTGATTTAGCCTTTCCTCATAGGTTAGTTTGTGATATCCCTTGATCATCTTTGTTGCTCTGTGTTGCACTCTTTCTAAGGTCTCTATGTCTTTCTTCAGGAATGGACACCATGCTTGAACACAATACTCTAAATGTGGACGTACCAATGTCTTGTAAAGTCTTATTATTACATCCTTCTCTCTGCTCACTATCGTTCTTTTGATCATACCTAGAATTTTGTTGGCCTTATTAGCTGCCTCTGCACATTGCCTAGATGGCTTTAAGCTGTTATGCATGATGACCCCTAGATCTTTCTCCTCGTTTGTCACTTTTAGTCCCTTCCCACATAACTTAAACTCATGATCTGTTCCCTTCTTCCCAATGTGCATCACCGAGCATTTATCTGTATTAAAAAGCATTTGCCAATCTGCCGACCACTGGGATAGTCTATTAAGGTCTTGTTGTAAAATTTTTGCTTCTGCTTCAATATATATAATTATATATATATATATATATATATATATATATATATATATATATATAATTGAGCTCATGGCATACTGCGAAGCATCATATTGCGAACCAAGCCAGCTCAGGTTTGGAAGCTTCACAGTGATTTCGCAGATGGGTCCACAACAGGGCGATCCTTTGGGTCCACTTCTTTTCTGCCTCCCCCCCAGCATATCCTGAACAGCCTATCAACAACCTTTTACTATAGGCTACCTTGATGACTTGACCTTGGGTGGGCCAATAGATGTGGGTCACATCCGATATCGAAGCCATCGAAAGGGGGTGCATGCAGCTTGGGCTGTCCTTGAACCACCGCAAGTGCGAAAGCTATATGCAGGGGTCCAATACCAAAGACCAAGACTGCATTGGACCAGTTTTCGCAGATCCAGATCAAGGACGCCACTTTGCTAGGCGCAACTCTAGAGGTAGCAGCAGCTTTCGAGGCGCTCATGTCCTGTCGCATAGAGGAACTACAGACGGCCTTCAATCGCCTAAGTTCAATCCCAAGACAGGACGCCCTCATTCTTCTACGGAGCTCTCTGAGCCACTCGAAGCTGCTCTATCTATTGCGCTGCACCCCCTGCGCTGGTCATCCTTTGCTAGAGTGCTTCGACGCAACCATGCGCGAAGGCCTGACAAGATGCTCAACATCCAGCTCTCTGACAGTCAGTGGCTTCAGGCGACACTCCCAATCAGGGACGGCGGCCTGGGGATCCGACGGGTGTCTATGCTTGCACCTTCTGCCTTCTTGGCTTCTGCTGCAGGCACCCGTCCTCTCCAGTCCTCCATCCTCGAAAAGGCAGGCCTGAGCATGGATACTCATGAAGCCCGGGTTAGGAATGACTGGTGCTCCCTGAGTCAGCAGTCAAAACCGTCTTCCGACTCCTTACACAAACAATCCACCTGGGACCGCCCGTTAATACAGAGGGTCATAAACACCTTGTCCCAAACAGTCCAAGGACAGTATCACCAGGCACGACTCAAAGCAGTCTCGGCAAACCACGCCAGCGATTGGCTACACGCGCTGCCATTAACCGCCTGCGGCCTGCGCATGGATGACGAGACTGTTAGAGTCGTCGTTGGCCTCCGTCTCGGAGTCAACTTGTGCGAGATACATCTTTGTCCTTGTGGCGCCCAGGTATCGGAAGACGGTTCTCACGGGCTGTCGTGTCACCTGGGTCCAGGCCGTGTCCCTCGACATTCCATGTTGAATGACCTGATCCAGAGGGCTTTAGTCAGGGCAGGGATCCCTTCCATTAAGGAGCCGGCTGGTCTCTCTAGATCCGATGGGAAAAGGCCAGACGGCATGACCCTGATACCCTGGCAAGCCGGCCGAAGCCTTGTCTGGGACGCAACGGTAGCAGACACCGTTGCTCCAACATACCTACCCACCACTTCGCTCGCTGCAGGAGCCGCCGCAGCCGCCGCTGCTGTCAGAAAAAAGTCCAAGTATCAAAATCTGGCAGCCAATTACATCTTCCTGCCCATTGCATTCGAGACGCTAGGCCCCATCAACAACGACGCTCTCTGTTTCCTTCGTGAGCTGGGCCGACGTTTAGCTCAACAATCCGGAGACAAAAGGGAAGGCAGTTTCCTCTTCCAGCGCTTGTCAGTTGCAATTCAACGCTTCAGCGCAATCGCCTTCCGAGGTTCTTTTCCACGCCTCGAACCGGACGAGAGTTAGCACACTATTTCTATATGTCTCCGGACAATTTTTTCATAAGCCCCTCGGGAATGAAGTACCGAGGGCATTTCTCGTTGTCCTGGTCACTCACGACTCGCTATATATATATATATATATATATATATATATATATATATATATATATATATATTTACCGGACAATTTTTTCATCATAATCCCTCGGGAATGAACTACCGAGGGCATAAATATATATATATATATATATATATATATATATATATATATATATATATATATAAGCGGTGTCAAAACCTTGGCCCGCGGACCAATCTTGGCCCGCGGGCTGATTTTATTTGGACCGTGAAAACATTAACGTACTACAATTTATTACTAAAAGTTTATGCGTGAAACTGGCTGTTAGGCATGACTAGAATACGGTTTGTCATAGTTACAACAATAAGTTGTAATCAAATCAAAGTAAATATTGTAATGATTGAATGACCTTTTAATGTTTTCGTCATCCAGCACGCGTGCCAACCAGCAGGCGTGCCAACCAGCACGCGTGCCAACCAGCACGCGTGCCATCCAGCACGTGTGCCAACCAGCACGCGTGCCAACCAGCACCAGCACGCGTTCCATCCGTCACGCGTGTCAACCAGCACGCGTGCCAACCAGCACGCTTCCCAACCAGCACGCGTGCCAACCAGCACGCGTGCCATCCATCACGCGTGCCATCCAGCACGAGTGCCATCCAGCACGCGTGCCAACCAGCACGCCTGCCAACCAGCACGCCTGCCAACCAGCACGCGTGCCACCCATCACGTGTGCCATCCAGCATGCGTGCCAACCAGCACGCGTGCCATCCAGCATGCGTGCCAACCAGCACACGTGCCAAACAGCACGCGTGCCATCCAGCACGCGTGCCATCCAGCACGCGTGCCAACCAGCAAGCGTGCCAATCAGCACGTTTGCCATCCGTTTACTTCAGATTTTTAGATAGCTCAGATTTTGGAATATAATATTGACAAGCATTTATGCATTTGGCCCGCGAGGACATGGAAAACATGTTATTTGGCCCGCCGCCCAAAAAGTCTTGACACCCCTGATATATAGCTATATAAATGAATAAAAAATATATAGACCTATAGCTACTTGACCTAAGATTTATATATATATATTATATATATACATACATACATACACAGGGTGTAGACCCTATACATAAAGTATATTTGGATAGATATATAGATTGGATATCTTATATATATATAAATTATATATAGTTGATATATAGATAAATAGATACTTTATATATATATATATATATATATATATATATATATATATATATATATATATACTTGATACTAAATTAAGCGCATAGGGATAATGAGCTAATTCGGTGCTGCTTTGAAAGTTCTGTAGAAATTAACAAGATTTTGCTTACTTAGGCTACTTACTTTACTTATATCAGGAAGTGATAGAAATTCAGCCATAATTTTTATTTACTTTTGTGTTTGTTCAATAATTTACTTTCAATTAAGCTATTTAATGTTTATAAAGGCAAAATTCATAGTTCTGCAGTCTGCACCACTAAAAATTATTGCTGACCAATCATATTAAAACGTAGGCATGAATACTGTACCTTACCTGCTTGAGTAGTCTATCTCGTAATCTCAATTAGAGTGTTGAGTCCAAGATACAGAGTAAAATGAAAAGTTTGACAAATAAAAGAGTCCAGGTTTCGTGGGCAACATCTTAAATGATATTGCATTGTCGCTTATGAGTCAAAATTAAATTTGTATTATCTACTACTCGGATTTACAAGTCTACGCAGGTAACTGTCTAGTTCAAGCAAGAGAAATGTCTTAAATGCAGTCAGTTGACTCAGTTCCCGTAATCTCCATATAATTTAGACGCTTCACCCGTGATTTCGACAGACCCATACGATTGATCTAAACTTCCAAAGAGTTAAACGACATTCTCTCAGCAGGGTGGCGTAGTTACCCGCCCCCTATATTACTAACGCATCAACGCTGTTGTACAGCCGTTAACTATCTATTAAAATCTAGTAAATTCGGCTCACAAGCATCTTGACATCGTACCCATGACGACCGTTAAGCGACGTGAAAGTTTACATTCAACCAGAGACCAGATTCCTAGATTCCGATCAAGGAAGCCTAGATATAACAGTATTTATTTAGGCTTCCATGAGTCCGACTGACTGCTTGTTCGTCCCCAATGGTTTAATTATCAGGTTTGAAAGGTTCACATTTGTAGGCAATCTGGATAAACGCAGTGACGGTACTCCAGTGACTGAGTGTCAAACTACTGAACAAACGTTATAGGGCCTACATGTTGGAGTGGGGGCAACATATGATGAACAAATGCTAAGCCCGCTCTAAATCAATGGAGAGAATCGGGCCCCCGTGGATCGCCATTTCTGAACCGAAACTCCAAAAATATGAAATTTCAAAAATAGAAATTTCAGGAAGAGCATGCATTGAGACTGGAAAATGTGTTAACTGGTATATAAGAATGTTCAAATATTGGGGGGGGGCAACAAGTGCTGGGCCCCCCTGCCCGAATTATTGGGGGGCCCGGGCCCCCTGTGGATTGACGCCTATGGTGAACCGTCAAGAATTGAAGAGAGATGGAAATTCAGTGAATATCGGTTAGAAACTGAGTCGGAAGCATACTTCTAACATTACTTACTCTACCTACGATAGTAGAACAACACAGTGTCCTTTGTGAGAAGTTGTTACAAATAAGGTATCACAACTTGTTCGAGTCCGCTTGATTATAAACCTGATGGATTTCGGGTTTCCAAAATGTTCTACAATTAAATGGAAAGTCATCTACGAAAAATCTTCTTGTAGGAACAACTATGGTTGCTGCTACAAATATTAGCACACTCTACTTGCTAGCCTCATTAGCCTTGCCCGCAGTATCTTCTTATTCACAATGTCTTTAGAATTGAAGAGATCAGAGGACTCAGAGCATAGATTAGAAGTGAAGGCATAGATTTACGATTGAGCTTGCACCACTGTTATGATATCAAGTGTTGTTCATATTTTATAAAAGACGAATCACAGACAGACATATTGTCTCCAAATTATAGTCTACCTGACTGAAATCAGGAAAGTTACTCTTTTATTGGTCTGCGTTGATCGCCAAACGCCATTTATGACACCAATAAATCTCAGTATTGAACGACGTTTAAGTCCAAGCCTGCTCCTGTTTGACATAGCCTTGTCTAGCTGCAAATATCAAGTTAGACATAAATCATTAAAGTATCACAAGGTTCTTATGCTACTCAATGTATATATGTTGGCGTCATTAAGATAATGGTAAGATTTTCGGCGGCTTTGATGAAGTGCTTAGTATAAAATGCAAGTCGTAAATTAGAAATGGGACTCTACCGCTGTTGATAACATTGAATTGATAGACTAAAGCAATAGGCTATATTAACTATCAGAACTATGTAAAGAACTTCTATAACGCCATTCAAGTACTGCATTTGGCATCAATCGATGGTCGCTCTGAAGTAGAATCGTGATCCAACATTGTCAAAGCCAGTAAGTCAGCCATATTTCTTCCGATTCCGTTATGGAAGATAGAGTATAAAGAACAGACGCGTATTGAGTTTTGGTCTAAATGTCCTTAAAAGATCTACATATATATAGGCTACATATGTGCTGGTAGGCCTATGACCTGTTGCAATGGGACTTACCTATTGGATCTGACAATTGACGATTACGGTTCTATTCTTGAGAGACTATCCACTATCGCCAAGTGATTTATTGTAATGGCGCAATAGAACATAGGCGGCGATCGTGGGTGTTTCGGGGGTATCAGGACACCCTAGGCTTAAACATTGTTGTAAGCAGCGATAGGCGATCAAGATTATTGGGTCAACATACAGTTCGCCCTTCATTCATTTATGTTTGAACGGATAGTTCAGATTAAATTGGCATAAATATCATAGACTATAATTTCAATCTGACAGATTGAAGATGACACTCAATTGAAGCGACGCAAGAACATTATCCTATAAAAGTCCTGTCTGTAGTTGCATTGAAGGTGGACTGGATTGGATAAATTCGTGAATGTCTTTTTGAATCAAATGAGTTATTTTCATTATGGCATTCTTGGTTCTCTTAGTTGTTTTAAACGTCCTTATGTTCGGGACAGAGGCTGTCCAAGAAGAAGAAATTCCATCGTTTGTTGGTGAAGTTCAGCGCAGAGAAGAGACCAGCAGATCTTATGATATCACTTCGATCACTTCGTTGTTGAATAAGTTGATTAGCGACATGGAAGGCATGAAAGGTCAAATTCTGTCCGAGATGCCAGAACAACTGGAAAAGCAATCGGAGGAAATGAAGAAGATGGCAGACGACATAAAGAATACCAGACAATTAGTTTTAGCCCAGGTAAAAATGGCGGAAGATTTGAACAGATTACAGAGCTCCCAAGAACTGATCATCGCCCAGATAAAGAAAACTGACGCTTCCATTGCAAAGTTATCTGAAAGTTTGGACGGTGTTAAGGACAGACAAGCGGAGGAAACAAAGAACAACCAACAACATCTAAGAAAGGTCGAGACAACTGTTGCTGATGGCACAAGACAGATTTCCGAAAGTCTTCGTTTTCACGACCAACGTCTACAGAATTTATCAGCCCTTGGTAAATCACAACGGCCTATAAATGACATCATGCCTGCTCTCTATTGGCTGCTGTGATCATTATCGAAGCCTGCATGGGATTTCTTTTCTGTCTGTCTAAAATTCGTATCCAAATTGAGTACCCTTTCCCGTGTGTAATGAGAGGTTAATGGTTCTGGCATAGTGAACAATCAAGCGTGATATAGGCATACATAGGAAATCCGCGTTTCATTACAAATTTGGAAATATTTTCTCACTTTCTTGTACTTTCAATCACGCGACACTATACAGTAATTGTAAGAGGAGAGATTATGGATTAGGAATGAAAATTAGTTCACAGCCCTCTAGATTCTAGATCTGGAACCAGGTTGAGGGTGTTCCAATATATCGAGAGTTTGGACGAATGAAAGTTTTGTGAAATTTCAATATTCACATTTATTGACGTTTCCTTAAAATGTTGTAAACCAATAATTCCTTTGTCTTGATTTTTGTTAGGTCTATGTCAAAAGTCCGAATCACCTATTTACAAAGACTGTTCCGAAATCCGATGGCAGGTTTCCAAGTCAAGCGGTGCCTATCGTATCAGCGTAAACAATAGACCAGTAGATGTCTACTGCGATTTTAATACTCCAGGCGGCGATTGGCTGGTTGGTATATGTGAAATCGGCACTGCTTGCGGACTTTAAAATATTGTGGGAAGTGCAATAATTTGAACGCTATTTTGCTATATATCAACAGTCAACTACTAACCTTACAACCAGGGCCTAATCCTGCATTTCTAGCTGACAATAACCATATGTCCGCAATTTTCAACTGTTTAGGTATTTCAACGTCGCAAAGACGGGGCAGTGGATTTTTATCGCAACTGGGTCTCCTACGCTAACGGATTTGGAGATGTCAAATGGGAATTTTGGCTCGGTAAGCACTAAAGTAAAATTTTAAATTAAACTTTAAAAGTAAAGTGTTTAAAATTTTATGGCACCCCCAGTGTCAAAAAAATTAAAAGAGGCTGAGAAATTTGCGACTTTTGCGTACGTTGAAATAAAAATAGCAGAGCATATTGGATCAGAAGACGACACGCACCTTTCTTAATTGATGGGATATATATATTACCCTATCCATTGAAGTGCGCCTTCTGGGAGTGTTACTGGATGAATCGCTAGCGTTTAATGGACACATAAGTAATGTATCTTGATCCTGCTACTATCAGCTCCGGCGTATCAGAGAGATTCGTCGCCACCTGCCAACTTCGTCAGTGATCTTATTGGTCCGTGCATTCGTCCTCTCAAGGGTCGATTACGGCAACAACATTCTTCTGGGCCTTCCTGCTAGCCAACTGGACCGTCTACAGATGGTAGCCTACTCAATGCCTCTGCTCGAATGATCTTTGGAGCTAGATGGGGTGATCAACTCACCCCTCTGCTGAAAGACAAGCTTCATTGACTACTTCCATATCTCTCTCATAATTCCCTGGTAAACTAGTTAATTTAGCTTTCGTTATTCTAGCTTCTTTGCGAATTCTTCTGCTCGAATATTGTTTATGAAGAATCAATCCAATTCACTCCTGTTTCGTATTGTTCTTTGTTAGGGAACGAAATTCTTCACCAACTGACTTCCAATCGGAAATACAAATTGCGAGTTGACCTAGAAGATTTTGAGAATCAGAAGCGATTCGCCGAATATGATTACTTTTCAGTCGGTCCATCGTCTGACTATTACCGATTGAAAATTGGGAACTATTCTGGCGATGCAGGTAAGCATCTGAAACCGAGTGAGTGATTAGGTGAATCCAACTTACATATACACTGTAGAGGGGCGGGGAAGTTAGCAGAATGGTAACAACACTGGAGCAGAATGTCGTGAGTTCGATACCTGCAGAAGCCCTCAGGTCGACTCAACCTTACTTGCTCGGCGGTAAAAATGAGAAGCAGCGCTAAGTTGCGAGGTTAATCGTGGGTGTGGCGAAAGTAATGGCAACTTACTCCAGACTAATGGTTTATACCACCTACGTCGCTGAGATAGGAGATGAGCGCCGGAATCCAACGCTCGGACTCGAGTTAGGAACCTACCTTCACCTTTTACTTAGTTATTCGGAAGGGAATAAAAACTGATGTAGGCCTACTTTATAGACGGTCCCCCAACTCCCGAACTACTTTTTTGTGTTCTATTAGTTGGAAACCACCAGATTCTCGAAATTGTTCTTTTGTTGGAATGAAATAATGCAGTCGAATCAATTATTTGGCTTGTTCTCTGATAAAGACTTTTGCCTTGTCTTTGGAGAGAGAGAGCTGCTTTGTTGTTAACAGGAGATTCGCTGGCGTACCATAACAATTACCAGTTCAGCACTTACGACGTCGAACGCGACACTTGGCCAGATGGTAATTGTGCGCAATCGTATCACGGCGCCTGGTGGTATCAGTGGGGGCATCATGCTAATCTGAATGCCAAATTTTATGAGGGAAGCCATGTGTCTTCCTCCGATGGGGTCAATTGGTACCATTGGCGTGGCCACCATTACTCGCTGAAGTCGGAAATGAAAATCGCTCTCTTGCATTAGAACGCTATCAGTGATAATTAATCCGCATTCCATCTTAATTGAGAATTGTTTGACTCCAATAAGTAAATAAATATGAGGAATACATTTAAACTGTATATTATATCCATGCATTGAATTTCTCAAAACTCTGTTATCAAAATCAGCGCATTTTAATAGCATAGAAGACATTTTTCTAAAAATTCTGTCAATAGAATCGGTGCATTTTTATTGCAGAGTATAAAAATAGATTGCACATTTGTAGTGATGGGCACTAGTTATCTAGAAAAGTCACAACTTTTGGTTTAACGGGAAAATATTTAGTTGAAGCAATAGTTATTTGTATTGGACTAATTAGCCGATAGCAATAGCACAATTACTTATTTGGATAGTTACTGTATAACTAAATGTTTATGCTTAGCTATTATTCCAGTAACACTTTGGCGCTGGACTGTTGCTTGCGTCTTCTGTGTGAAATGTTTCTATTTTCAATAGAAAATATCTCACAATGAACATTGTTTTAAGCAGCGCTAGACGATCAAGATTCTTGGATCAACATACAGTTCGCCCTTCATTCATTTATGTCTGAACGGATAGGTCAGATTAAATTGGCATAAATATCACAGACTATAATTTCAATCTGACAGATTGAAGATGACACTCAATTGAAGCGACGCAAGAACATTATCTTATAAAAGTCCTCTTTGTAGTTGCATTGAAGGTGGACTGGATTGGATGAATTCGTGAATGTCTTTTTGAATCAAATGAGTTATTTTCATTATGGCATTGTGACATTCTGTGTTACTCCTTTATTGGTTCGTGTTTACGCACACTTATGTTCATTTCCTATGCATAAAAAGTGTCAAAATAGTTGAAATAGTTAACTAATATTTAAGGTGCAGCTTAATACAAATATTTGGTTTTAGAAATGGTTTAGTTCAACAACGTTTTGCGACGCTAGTGTCCATCACTTCGCATTTGTCTTTTTATTGCAAACACCTGTGATAATTATAATAAATACCTGTGCATACATTTTACACTTTAGTTACTCATGTTAATTTGTTCTGTCATTTAAGAATAACTTCATAAATGGTTAACCATCTTACAGGATTCTTATCCCTTAGGTTATCCCTCACTCATTGTAGTATGAACAACCTCTGATCAGCTAATTGACTATCACTTTCTATGCTAAACTATAAACTTAACTATTCTAGTTACTTAATTAATGTGTATTCCAGTTTTATTTTTGACTTCGCTAGCATAAGTTAGTTAAGTTTCTTGCGTCATTATGTATTTCTGTTTATTTCTTGCGTCATTATTATGTATTTCTGTTTATGTTGCTGGTCTTATGTTGCTGAATACGAATATGATGAATAAAAGCATTATATTCATTAAAAAATTAATCAGTTGTAAATGGAGATGTTCACTGTTGTTATAATTGTTGTTATAATGTATATTCGTCGTCTCTGCAAATGGTGCTTTGACAAAATTTGGGCTAAGACTATTATTCCTTTAATAAGTGAGCACATAACCCCAGTCCGTAAGGGTCTTCACTGGCTTCCAATTAATTAAAGAAAGGATAGACTTTAAAATTTGCCTTCAGGTATACAAAGCACTTTACTACAAGGAACCCAGTTACCTTCTTTCAAAACTTTCTGTACAAGCAAACAAATACTCAACCAGATCCTCGTCTGAAATAGTTCTCTCCATCCCCCATACTCGGACAGTTCTTGCTTCTCGTGCTTTCTCAGTGGCTGCCCCAAAACTCTGGAACTCATTGCCTCAGCATGTTCGCATTGCAAATTCATTACAAATTTTTAGAGCAGGATTAAAAACCCATCTTTTTGACCGGGCTTATCCACCATAGACTGTCACCCGTTTGTCCGGCCGGATACCCTGGATTTGACCTGGATCTTTAGTGATTTGGATTTGGTGTGCCATCGGTTGATGCTGCTGTGCATTATGAAAGTGGCGCTATGGAAGTTTTAAGATTAGAATAAGTTGCATACTTGCTCTTATCGTTGTTTTACGTTTTGATACGTATAATTTAGATGAGTTTGTGAAAGATCGTATGATGACGATGATGATGAAAATATTATTGATACACTTACCTGGGATGTAAGTGGTTTAGTAATATCTCCCGTGAATGTGTCTCTTCAATATCGTGTTGAAAACCACTGTCCTTCATACAACCATTTCTCAAGTTAATAACTAACAATGTATTGTGTTCACGCAGTCCGCTATCGGATAAACTACCACATAAATCTTAACTTGTAATAATAATAATAATAATAATAATAATAATAATAATAATAATAATAATAATAACCATCTATTCCAGCTTTTGCCTGTCGAAATTGCTACAACTGTTATCTTTGAAACCACAAAAACACAAATAGATGATTTCATACTAGTAGCTGATACTGTTTTATAATCTAATTCGCTTCATCTGTCTACTACTCTGGCACTAAAGAAATGGTGAATCTGCAAATTGAGAACTATCATTGAGTTTCGACTTAGTTGTCAATTGCTATCGAAACAGTTATTCCATCGAGATATAGTAATCTCTTTAGTTTTGGTTACTTCGAATGACAAAGTACAAACTTTTTCTCTAACAGATAAAACTTATCGCATTCTGATGATAGGACAATTGCAATCACTAAGCGCATATTATATTCTCTGTCATTCCTGCAAATTAGCTCATGTCATTCCGTCGTTGACGAAATATTCACCCTTAGTTGTTGTCAACATACAAGGCGGCACATTATAACTGGTCACTCATCCATAAATAAAGTATTGATTACATGGCAAAGCACACACGGTATCTCAAGTTGGTAGTAAAAACAACCATGTTCCTGCTATTTCTTAAATAAGTAAGTAGGTAAAAACGAAATTTCTATAGTGATGCCTGAAACTTTGGAGCAGTGCACCAGCTTATTCACGAGCGCTCAATTCGGATTAAATCTACTGTCCTGTAATCCGTAATCCGTCCGTAATCCGTAGTCCGCGGTGGTCAAGGTTGTAGAATGTAGATCCAGATAGGCATTCGCAGGAAAGTTAGACAATCGCAGGCAATTCACAGATCGGTCCATAGATTCCCGGTTACTGCCAAAGAGGGCATGCAGCCAATAGAAGATGTGTTTTAAGTTGAGACCTGAAAATGGAGAAACAATAGACTCCGCCAACTTGCGTCGGCAGACTTTCAATGCTTGGGTCCCGCTATAGAGGAAGCACTATTCCCGATGCAACTCACACAGTATGGAATAAAAGTGTCAAAGCATCAGAAGACCTAGTCGTGTGGTAGTAGTCTTGAAAAATGATCAATAAGGAAAGGACGTACGATGGCTGATTAGTGCGAGACGCAGTGGCGGCTCCACCGGGGGGCCAGGGGGGCCCGTGCCCCCCTATTGAGAGTCTGGCCCCCCCAGTGGCCCCAGTTGGGACCCTATACTTAATGCTACATACATTAAACAACAAATGGTTGGCCCCCATGATTAGAAGTTGCCCCCCAACGGCCCCCACTTGCCAAATCCTAGAGCCGCCACTGGCGAGACGACTCATGGACAAATAGACAAGTCCTAAATTCAATTCATTGTTTGACAATGAAGTGTTTTAGAACATCTGTGATATGAATATATTTGACTGGATCTAGGCAAAGAGTTCCGAATTCTCTGCAGACTGTCAAGATTCTACTTCGAAATTCCAGTGAATTGCGAGATGCAATAGGCGACCAGATACGCAATGAGTGAGTAAGTAAAATTTTCTTTTTTTGTGTTGTCTAAAATCTACTGAACAAAGCTGAGTTTTTCTCGACCATCTGGTAACGACATAAAACACATTTCTCTCTTATAATATAGCATACCCTATTTATCTGGAACCAAGCACTGGAGGACTGGCCGGAGGATTTTCAATCACGAATAGCTTCCACGAAACTGATTTCTAACTATAATTTTCTCCCTGCCTTAATAGCTCGACCCGCAGTTGTTACTGACACCACTTTCTAGTTAACACAGGACATTCATTGTCTTTAGAAGTGGCAAAGTCATAGATTCATGATTGGCGATAATCCAATTCTGCGCCATATCAAGTGTTGTTCATATTATATAAAAGACGATTCGGAAGCAGACATACGGGTCGTAAATTAAAACTTAGCTGATTTAAAATCTTAGGGCAGACTGCTGAACCCGCCTAAGTCTTCTTCTTCTTCTTCTCCTTCTATCTATCTATCTATCTATCTATCTATCTATCTATCTATCTATCTATCTATCTATCTATCTATCTATCTATCTATCTATCTATCTATTTATCTATCTATCTATTATTATTATTATTATTATTATTATTATTATTAATTCTTATAATAAATATTATTATTACTATTATCAATCATTAGATTGTTAATGTCAGATCTGTTAGATTCGTTTGCGTTGATCATCAAATGCCTTTTATGGTACCAATAAATGTCAATATTGAAATACATTTAAGCATAAATAAATTGAAATTATTAATATTTACTCTTAATTTTAATAATCAATGCGATATCTTTAAGTGCCTTCTTCAATTTGAAATAACATTGTCTCTTTGCCATATCAAGTAAGAGATAAATCTTTAACGTCCCGCCAGGCTCTTGTGCTAATCAAAGTATGACCGTTTTAAGATAAATGTTGGATGGTTAAGCGGCTTTGATGAGGCGCTTAGTCTAAAATGCAAATCGTAAATTAGAAATGAAACGATAGACAGATAAACAGTGACATTCGGCGGAGATTTATTTTTACGACCAATATCTTATTAGAAATGACTGTTCAAAATTCAGTTACTATCATGAAATGCCACTAAACGATGCGCTCAGACTGCCAATGCTCAAAAAGACCGCGCTTTAAGCCGGCGAGATCAATAGAAAATATCTCATAATGAACATTGTTGTAAGCAGCGATAGACGTTCAAGATTCTTGAGTCAACATACAGTTCGCCCTTCATTCATTTATGCGTGAATGAAAAGGTAAGATTAAATTGTCATAAATACCATAGATTATGATTTCAATCTGACAGATTGAAGATGACACTCAATTGAAGCGACGCAAGAACATTATCCTATAAAAGTTCTCTCTGTAGTTGTATTGAAGGTGGACTGGATTGGATGAATTCGTGAATGTCTTTTTGAATCAAATGAGTTATTTTCATTATGGCATTCTTAGTTCTCTTAGTTGTTTTAAACGTCCTTATGTTCGGGACAGAGGCTGTCCAAGAAGAAGAAATTCTCTCGTTTATTGGTGAAGTTCAGCGCAGAGATGAGACCAGAAGATCTTCTGATATCACTTCGATCACGTCGTTGTTGAATAAGTTGATTAGCGACATGGAAGACATGAGAGGCCAAATTCTGTCCGAGATGCCAGAACAACTGGAAGAGCAATCGGAGGAAATGAAGAAGATGGCAGACGACATAAAGAATACCAGACAATTAGTTTTAGCCCAGGTAAATATGGCGGAAGATTTGAAGAATCTTAAAGAAACCGTCAACAGATTACAGAACTCCCAAGAACTGATCATCGCCCAGGCAAAGAAAACTGACGCTTCCATTGCAAAGTTATCCGAAAGTTTGGACGGTGTTAAGGACAGGCAAGCGGAGGAAACAAAGAACAACCAACAACATATGAAAAAGATCGAGACATATGTCGCTGATGGCACAAGACAGATTTCCGAGAGTCTTCGTTTTCACGATCAGCGTCTACAGAATTTATCAACTCAAGGTAAATCACAACAACTAATGAGAGTTGGTAATTAAACGACTCGTGCATGTGAGTTCTTCTGTTTCTGTCAAAAATTCATTTCCAGTCAGAGCTCAATGGCAAGGGCCTCGTAGACCTGTGTTTCACTGGGTCGCAGAACTCGGTCTAGTGGGTCGCCGGGTAGCGCAAAATTAGATTCAAAAGTGTCATTTTCTATTCAAGACCACAAGGCCACAAGCCTTGAAAGTTGCAAGTAGGCTTACGTGTAGATTTTAAGACATTTATATACATTCAATTGTACATACACTGCTTATATTAAATTGATTAGTGTTTTATCCAATTTTAGTTGACAATACGTTTGCAGGGTCGCGGCGTGTTACAAAGCCGTTGAAGTGGGCCGTAGTTTCAAAAAGTGTGTGAAATCCTATCGTAGACAATTAAACCTAATATGCAGAAAGCACCCGAGTGGCCCAAACATTTCAATCATCAAAGTGAAATTTATTGCTCCGAATTTACAGTAGAGCTAATTTATTTGATAGTATTCAATGCTGATTGACGATAGTAGAACAAGTATAGAATGTTTAATGTAAGTAAAATGCGGCACGAACGCGAATATTAGCGCCCATCTCAATTTTCGATTGATCGAAGAACTTTTAGACCAGATGTGACACACAGACGTGGTTATCCTGATTACAGGTTTGGTAAATGGATTTTGATTTGGATTTGCGTAGTTTACTTGACGGGCAGATAATTACAATAGTCAAGGCTTAAGGAAATAAGCCTGATAAATTTGATCGATTGCTAATTATTTGGACGCGTGAGAGTGGCATTCCAGAACGGAGAGTAAATAGAGTCCTTAATCAAGGAAGGATTCCAAAAGGGGAAATGTGAAAGTGCCCAAACATATAGAAGCTCAGAGAGGAATGGCAAGATAAAGGTGCTGGTGGTCTGAAACAGACAGAGTGAAATTTCATCTTCAGTTGAAAATGCGAATGAATGGGCAACCAATGTGAGGTGCGACTCTGCTGAGCACCCATTTGACTAGAAGCTAGGAAATATCTCACTGACTTTCACGGGCGTAGCCAGGAATTTGATTTGGGAGGGTATAAATATTGGGGGGAGGGTATAAACCTCAACTATAAACCATATAAATTACATATAACTACATGTAACCACATATAAATCACATAAAACACTTCAAAGGTAGACGGATTTTGGGAGGGTATATATGCCGATATGCCCCCGTCGCTACGCCCCTGCTGACTTTCTTGTATTATTAACTGCCTTATGCTGTAAAAATGAGATATTGTAGTTCAGAATTAGCTTATTAAAGCCCTCTAGATTTAGAACATCGTAAAGATTATCCAGTATTCCAAACGACTGGGTGTTCAAATAGATTATTTTGTTAGATTAGAATATTTATATTTATCGCTGTTCCCTCAAAATTGTGTAAACTAAAAGACAAAACCCGATTTGTCTTGATTATTGTTAGGTCTATGTAAAAAGTCCGAATCACCTATTTACAAAGACTGTTCCGAAATCCGATGGAAGGTTTCCAAGTCAAGCGGTGCATATCGTATCAGCGTTAACAATCGATTGATAGACGTCTACTGCGATTTTGATACACCAGGCGGCGATTGGCTGGTATGTATTCGTGTTAATTGACTTTAATTATAAGTTATATTATTATCGGAAGTGCAAGAATACGATTTTCGCTAATTTTCTTCTTGTCAACATTCAATCAAACCTGCATCTTTAAACTGATTTGCGATGAGTTTATTTCGTTTAGTGTGCAATAAAGCTAAGATTGGAATGTGAAATGTGTACGTCGTGACAAATTCAGAAATAGTCAGTTTCTAATAACGTGGAATGTAGACCTATTCTTAAGTTTAGTGACGTAATAGGTTTTGATAAAATTGACTCTTGACTAGCATGTGCTCCTAGTATTTTTGGACAAGACTTGTTTTAGTGTCTTCTTTTTTTCTCTTCCATTATCTATTTGATAACGTTGAGTTTGGTACGAGATGACTTCAGGTCTTGCTTCTCTATTGTGTCTCCTGTCATGTGTGTTGCTTCTTCTAGGTTCAGATTTTGTCTTCCGACATCTTCTTTTACATTATCCACCTATCTCTTACCTTGTCTCCCTCTACTTCTATTCATTCAATACGACAGTGCAGAGCTCTCCAGGGCAGCCTTTCTTACCTCATTCTTGTCACGTGTCCAGACCCATGTCGTGATTTTAGTGTAATGAACAGGAAATCTGACTATGCTATGCAATTTTTTAATAGACCGTCTAATAAACTCACCATATATCAGCTAATACCTTCTCGTACTTTCCAATGCTGCAAATGTGAACATAAAATCAATAGGCACAATAAAATTCAAAGAACGTTGACAACCAAAATCTTCCTTCCTATTTTTTTTTTATATCGCAGCTAACCACAGTGAGTCTGATTGATTTTTCTCACACTGGTGGTTTGGGATACACTGTTGAGTACTACCATAGACCAATCATGTCTTTGTAGAACTGTTTTCTCTCTGGTAAATGGAGGGCGAGGCAAAGTATTTGCGATGTGATTAGACTCTTGCAGTTATTCATTTTCAACTGTTTAGGTATTTCAACGTCGCAAAGACGGGGCAGTGGATTTTTATCGCAACTGGATCTCCTACGCGAATGGATTTGGAGATGTCAAATGGGAATTTTGGCTCGGTATTATTATTATTATTATTATTATTATTATTATTATTATTATTATTATTATTATTATTATTATCTGACAATTTATATAGCTCTATAACAAGGCCTAGCCTAAGTCAAGAGTGCTTCACAACATAAGGTTAGCAGTCATACGACGCATTGAACAAATGTGTCTTTAGATTTTTACATCTTTAGGTAAGTACTAAGGGCGCAATAAAGATGAAAAAGATGTTGTAAATCAATCTAATCATGACTCACGGCATCAGTGATTATACTTTTATTTTTATTATTTTTATTTTCGCACTTGCTGGTACAAAACACAAATGCAGACAAAACCAAAACACGCAAAAACAACCAAAAACAGCACCAAACAAAACCACTGACTACCGAGACATGAACAAGACAGTTTTACTCAGCCTTGTAACTTACGTATTTTGCACTCTTGTACATATATTCAATCAATACTAATTATCAAACACCGTCTGATTTATACAAATTGTCCAGATAGGCCAACTTTGTTAGCATCACAATCACTGATAAGAACAAACAAAACGACTTAAACAATTAATTGGTGGTATTCCTGAACGGAAGCAAAATGTGACTTTGACGCTTACCGTTCTTTTGCCAAACGTTTGATTTCTCCGTAAACGTTTCAACCCTCTTCGCTCAAAGTTTGCTGTGGGCTATCATTACATTATTCCTTGAAGTTCTTCTTCTGGATTCATAATGCAAGTAACAATTTAAAAAGCCAATTGACAATTATTCCGTATTATTCTTTGCTAGGAAACGAAATCCTTCACCAGCTGACTGCCAATCGAAGATATAAATTGCGAATTGACCTGGAAGATTTTGGGAATCAGAAACGCTTCGCCGAATATTCGTCCTTTTCAGTTGGTCCTTCATCTGACCATTATCGGCTGAAAATTGGAAACTATTCTGGCGATGCAGGTAAGGGCTTAAAACCAAATGCGTCGGTAGATAGGCTATAGGCCTAATATGAACTCACTACTGGACTATGTTACAAACTTTGACTCTCTCGGACTTTTCCTAAGTAAGACTCACCTATTCACCATCGGGTATACGCAGTATTGTAAAGCGCTCTTGTCTTTGGCCATTTTGCCATACTTATTGCGCTTATAAATTGTTCAGCTGCTAATAATAATAATAATAATAATAATAATAATAATAATAATAATAATAATAATATGATTCGCCATTTTTAATAGTTTCTAAAATGAGAGTAATGAGACTTTTGCGAATAAATCACTTGACGAAATATGATTTGTAACTAATTATAAGTTTAACGACAAAGACTCTCCTTTTCCTTATATATATATATATATATATATATATATATATATATATATATATATATATATTAGGTGTGACAAAAAGTACAAACTATATCCATTCAGTACTAAAAAGATGCTCTTTGATCTACTGATCAAGAAAAACCCCTATTTCAATATATTATTTTTATGTATAGGGGTCCCAACTTTGAAAAAACTGATTTATGAATAATATGTAGGCCTATATTGCATATTTCATTGCAAAGCAATGGCTTCTTAACAATAACTGCATTAACATAGTTGCTGGGATATTATAAACTGTTTTGTTGAATCTATTGATAGTTTTTGATTAAATTTGGTAAACTTGGGTGTTTGCTATTAAAATAATACAGGCTTTTCTACAATATCCTTCATAAAGTAATCCACTTCTTGGCACGCTAGTGGGTTTTGCTTTCTTCTCATGCCCATAGCAACCATTGTATTTATGATTTCTAATGATGATCATTAAGTGGGTTTAGAGGTGAATTGTAGTTAAATTATGGCAAGCTTTAGAACAGTGGTTCTCAACCCTTGTTCCGCGCGCGGACCACAAGTGGTCCGCAAGACGGGGTCTAGTGGTCCGCGGCGAAGTCTGAAAAAACGTAAATAAAAATTAGACATATTAATTTTCCATGTGAAAAATCTGAAAAGTGAGACGATCAAAACAAGGTCATCAGCACAAAAAGGTTATCGGCACATTTCGTGTGTATTCTGTGCATTTTCTACGTGAAAAAGCATGACAAGCAAAAAAATAACAAAAGGTCATCACCGCCTCTTTGGAGCAGACGACTGCTCAATTTAGCAGGTGGTCCGCGAGATATTATTGAACTTCAAAAGAGGTCCACGAGGCAAAGAGGATTGAGAACCACTGCTCTAGAACACGAAGTAAAAGTTGACATTCAGTATTTGGGTTTCCAAAGGAATTAGCCAAAATCCCCCAAAATGTGCTGCCAACGTGTGAAGATGTTCTAAGAGTGTGTTATTTTTAACAGCAAAAAGAGAGACATAAGACCGTTGATGTTGTAAAAACTTTTGCATCTGAAGTGATTGAGATATATAATAAGGCCAGCATACCTACTATTGCATTTTGTCAGCATAGTGAAAAAAAGTGAAAAGGCTATTTGAGAAATGGAATGATCTGCAGAAAAAACTACCTGAAAACTGGATATTGAAAAATTGATCCAGTTACATCAAGTAGGCTGCAATAACTAGAAGACAGAAAATGAAGATTAACAAAGGTTGAAGGCAAAACAAAAAGAGAAATGGGAGAAAGTAGTACTGCTTTAGAAGAGTTTGAAATGAATTACAATTCAGAAAACAGTCCAAATGAGCTTTGCAGTGATGTCAATTACACGGGCAACGATGGGGAGACAGAAGAGGAAGATAGTGACAATCAGTGCTGTTCTAGCAGTGGTCCACAGAATAGACATCAGTATCTAGCTGCTGTCGGTGATGAGGACGAAAATATAAGAAAATTTGCTTATGCAAAATTTCACTAGTTCGGAGTAATCATCAACACAGTGGTAGAATTCGTTGTTTTGACAAGAACAATATTACAATCAACTTCACTTCAGACTCCTACATCAACATTGATTGGGAACGGGTGAAATTTGACATCCCTCCACTCGTGCATGACATCACTTCAGGAGCCATTGAAAATCATGCAAAAATAAGTATGCCATATTATCCATGTCATGCACAAGATGTGGAAAGACATATCAAGGATGTTTCTGTAGCCTTCCATAAAGTTTATGGACATGATTCATGCCTTGGAGTTATAATTCAAATGAAGAAATCAAGATCAGAGTTGCCAACTATAGAAAGCAAATCACATTTACTGCACTAATAGTTAAACTGCAGCACTGTAGCATAGGCTACATATGATTTTGTTCTTATTCGGTCAGTTTTGTTCAATTTAGAAGATGATATGCTGCTTGACTCAGAGCATATAAGTTAGAATGGTGCAAAAGTATAAGTAAAATCCTTCCCGATCACTCATGGCTAACTTCAGGGCTCATAAGGCGGCGCTGATCTCCGTTACCAAGGCCCTCAGCCAGGCGACTGGTGCAAGTTACATGATACGGGGCCAGTGTTCTCATGAAACGCGACTGTTTACTCTGCGGATTAATCCGCTACTCATTTGCCATCGCCATCTGGAGAAAGAAGGCTGAATTGACCTTAGGGCTCCTGCCAGAGTTGAACCCGCGACCTTCTGCTCCATCGTCCAGTGTTGTTATCATTCTGCTAACTTATTGCCCCTGTCAACTTCCCACCCCTGCTAATTTCCTTATATATATATATATATATATATTTCCCTGCTATATTACACCATGGTGTAATGGTGCAATGGTGTAACTTGCTAATACTGTTAATGTCAGACTGGGTCGGAAAATGGCAATGCAATGCATAAATTTGGCAAAATTGACTTGCATTCTTAACAAAGTTGCTAGAAATGAGTGATTCATATGAAATATCTGTTTTCGATAGCTTATTTACTTTAATATGGATCATCGATTTCCGTTTGTATGGGATGTGAACTCTAAAATTTTGTACTTTTGTCACACCCTAATATATATATATATATATATATATATATATATATATATATAGCAATGTCGTATATATATACATGTATATATATACGACATTGGTCAGGTCATCGTCTTTCGGCTGTGTGAAGCCATTGACTCGGAAACCATGTTTCTTCATTCATTTGTTTGTCTTTTGCTATTTTTTCCAGCGCCTTCCTTTACCGTCCGGATGTTCTTTCTTCTAGCCTCAATCCTATTTGGTATTGTCTTTTCTTACGCAATCTGGCCATCTTGTTCTCCCGTTTTTCATGTTGGCTTACAGTTATAAATTCTTTTCAGCAATTCTTTGTTTTTCAGTCTTACTAGTGTCCAAGCCATATCAATCTCTTCTTCCCAATGGCTGTGCTAAGAGACGACCGTTGAACTCTACATCTGATATCCTTATTTGTTCTGTGATTGACAGCTGACTCCTAGGATTTGTAGAAGCTTCATAACTTTTTTCATGGTGTTTGTTAGGTTCCATGTCTCAGACCCGTATGTAAGGACCGGGAGGAGGCAGGCATTCAGTATTCTAAATGTAATTTTACTTTCAGACTGACATATCGTTTGAAGGCAATACACTGTTCCTGCCATTGCCATTCGTCCTATCATTTCATTTTCCACATTAGAAACATTGCTTACTTTGCTTCCTGAGCACGTAAATGTCTCTACAATTTCTATTTCACTCTTGGCTATCAAATTTGGGCTGTGGTCCCACTTGTATGGTTATGGCCATACTATTGGTCTTTTTGACATTGATCTGTAGTCGTAGTTTTTCACTTTCTGTCTGTGAAATGATAAATAACTGTTTTGCAAAGAATTATTGTCCTACAATATCATTTGCATGCATACATTCAATTAGTATTATTTACTGTTCACAGGGGATTCACTTTCAGGCCATAACAATCACCAGTTCAGCACATTTGATGTAGATCGTGACGTGGGACCAGACTATAACTGTGCTGAGACGTTTCGCGGTGCCTGGTGGTATACCTATTGTCATGCTTCTAATTTGAACGGCAAGTTTCTTCGGGGAAATCATTCATCCTACGCCGATGGAGTCAACTGGGTCACTTGGCATGGCTACCACTATTCACTGAAATCGGAAATGAAAATCGCTCTCTTGAAATAGAGCGCACCTCTTGACATTCAAGAATTCATTTTAAATAAGTTTTAATCAATTTGAACTAGTGAACGAATCTGAAGACATTCGGACAATTACTTGAGTAATACACATTAATTAACTTTGAATATTAGTTAAGCATAATCACAAGAAGTTATACACAAGTAAAGCATTCAATATCAGTCAGGATTTCTAATAATTACAAATGGTTTATTGTAGTAATAATAATTGCTGCTTGTTTCCTACTTATGGTTTAGCCTTTGTGTTAAATTGGCGTATTTCGAGTACTTGGGAAGCATTATCACAAGTGATTTAAAAATAGAACAGACATCAAGACAAGAATCGGCATGGCAAAACCCAGTGGCGGCTCTAGGATTTGGCAAGTGGGGGGCCGTTGGGGGGGCAACTTCTAATCATGGGGGGCCAACCATTTGTTGTTTAATGTATGTAGCATTAAGTATAGGGTCCCAACTGGGGGGGCCACTGGAGGGGCCAGGCTCTCAATAGGGGGGCACGGGCCCCCCTGGCCCCCCCGGTGGAGCCGCCACTGGCAAAACCTGCTTTCATGGGAATGAAACAGATAATAATCATCTTTATTCGTGACAAGCACAGCATAAAAAAGTAGTACACAACCAGTAGTACACAACCAAGGAAAACACAAATCAACTGAACAAAACTAAGTAATAATAATAAATAATAATAATAATAATAATAATAATAATAATAATAATAATAAAACAAACCTAATAATAAACAAATAAACTAAGAACAAACTTTACACAGTACAGCCTCTGCCCTCAGACAAATTCTAGTAATGCACTGAGCAAAGTACAGTGGCTTCTTCTCATATCTATTAACAAAGGATGCTTGTCGCTTTTATACAATAGCACGCATACTATCCAAACCCGTCAGGACTCTGATATACTCGACATTATCTGCCTCACATGTTTTAAAAATTTTGCACACAACTACTCGAATCAGTCTGTCAAGAGCATTAAGAATACTTTTGTTTGGACATGTGGCTTCCATACCATACCATACAATAGGTAGACAAAAGCTCTTTACCAGGTTAACGCATATCAATTCTGAAGCGGCAGCTCTGCTGCGACTATACAAGCAATTAAACGTGCGAAAAATTTTAATTTAGCTTCCGAAATAGATAACCCGTTGAAGTGCCTGCCCTTTTTCAGTGTCACTCCGAGATACCTAATTTCCTCCACAAATGGCAAGGCAACACCATCCAGGACCAATACAGCACATGCGATATTGCAACGTGTCCCAACCCTCATCACCATAGATTTCTTCACATTAAATTTCAAATCCAAATCCACAAAGTCATTGGTGCAAATATCCAGCATGTGCTGCATGCCGGATATAGAGTGTGACACCAATAAGATATCATCAGCATACAATAAACATCCAACAAACAAATAATTGATATAGCAGCCATATCCAGAATTTTGCAACTTTAAAATTACATCATCAATATAAACAGCAAATAGCAAAGGCGAAAGAACCCCTCCTTGTCGTACTGATAATGACAAGCAAGAAAATTTCAAAAGGAACACGGCTCAGAATACTTAAGTGCTACGTATGGCCAGTTTTGCTTTGTGGAACAGAGACTTGGACCATATCAAAGCTATGAAAAACAAACTGGAAGCTCCAGAAAATTGTAGTTCTATAAGAAAATGCTAAAATTTCCTTGGATGGATAAAAGAACCAATAGAGAAATTTTACAGATGATGGAAGAGAGACAAACACTAATGGCTATCATCAAGCTAAGACAGATGAAATTTTTGGGGCACTTGATGAAGAAAGAGGGACTCGAGAACTAGGCAGTTACAGGCATGGTGGAGGGTAAAGGATCAAGAAGAAACAAAGATCAAAGTGCACAGACAAACTAAGAGATGGACTGGAGATAGACAGCAACATCGAACTCCTGAGGAACACCAGAGATCGCGAAAAGTGGAAGTCTATGATCGCCGACGCAGCAATGCATGGCACCTGAGAACTTGTGAGAAGAAGTTAAATATCAGCTAATGCAATTTAGACTTAAGTAAAAGAAATCTAAGCGATATTTCTTCCTATCGCTAATTACCACATCACTAACTTGAGAAGTACAGTATCACAGAAGAAGAGGAAGAAGAAGGAGAAGAGGATGATGATGATGACAGCATCATTAAAGTCTGTTCTAATACACAATAATTATACTGACTATGAGCAAGTAGTAACATTAATGGTGGCGCTTATCATTTTGTGAATTTTTATTTTTATAATTAGAATAGTAAGTATCAATTGTGGTTGTGGTCGCAGAAGCAGCAGCGGCAGAAGCAGCAGCGGCAGCAGTGGTAGCAGTAGTAGTAATAGTAGTAGTGGTAGTAATAGTAGTAGTAGTAGTAGTAGTAGTAGTAGTAGTAGTAGTAGTAGTAGTAGTAGTAGTAGTAGTATGTCCTAGAAGCCACCAGAGAGAATTCGGAAAATCTTCATGATCAGAGTTTGCAATATCTAGTAGAAACGGGTAACTCGACCAAAATACGACACATTTATAATCATAGTAAAAATAATTTGTTGCTCGATTGTATTAGTATCAGCATAGATACAGTAGAATAGATTGACAATCATATGCTGTGCATGCGTTATTGTTTTGTGATGTTAATCACGATTCAAGCTAAATACGCTCCTCTCTGCATCTCAGAATGAGAAGCTATCCATAAAACAGCTTTCAGCGATAATGGAGAGTAGGGGCTGTCCATTAATTACGTCAACAATTTAGGGGGAGGAGGTTTGAAAAAGTTTGACAGTTGTTCACATGGGTGAGGGAGGTCAGAGAAGTTGACGTCAACAATTTCACTTTTTAAAAATAATCAAAAAATAGGAAATTTCATGGAATACTACTTATTACAATTGAAAAAAAACATGGAAAAAAGGTCATCACCACCACATTTTGGCACTCGATGAGCAAAACAGAGAAAAAATGGTCATCACCGCAAAAATAATAACCTTGTTATTGGGACCTGCCATTGATCTTGGGGGGTGTCAACAGTTTTGACGTAATTATGGGGGTAACTGAAAGTTGACAGTTGTTGACAAGGGGGAGGTGGTCAAAAATTGGCCAAAAATTGTTGACATAATTAATGGACAGTCCCGTAGACAATTAATTCGCGTGTTACAAATCATCTTCAAACAAGGTGTCATCAATTCAATTAACCTCAGCTAAGCATTTGGTCTAGAACATAAACTTTACGAATGACTGACATGAACTGTGAATGAAATTACTTATTCAGCGTTTGGTCAATAGCACACAGCATCATCAAAAGTGTTGTTTCTCTAAGCATGAGAATATAATAGATCGAACTTCTATAGTACAGATGTGAACCGTCAAGAATTGAAGGGAGATGAAAATTCAGTGAATATCGGTTAGAAACTGAGTCTGAAGCATACTTCTAACATTACTTACTCTACCTACGATAGTAGAACAACACAGTGTCATTTATGAGAAGTTGTTACAAATAAGGTATCACAACTTGTTCGAGTCCGCTTGATTATAAACCTGATTGATTTCGGGTTTCCAAAATGTTCTACAATTAATTGGAAAGTCATCTACGGAAAATCTTCTTGTAGGAACAACTATGGTTGCTGCTACAAATATTAGCACACACTACTTGCTAGCCTCATTAACCTTGCCCGCAGTTGCTTCTTATTCACAATGTCTTTAGAATTGAAGAGGTCAGGGGACTCAGGGCATAGATTAGAAATAAAGGCATAGATTTACGATTGAGGCTTACACCACTGTTATGATATCAAGTGTTGTTCATATTTTATAAAAGACGAATCAGAGACAGACATATTGTCTCCAAATTATAGTCTACCTGACTGAAATCAGGAAAGTTACTGTTATATTGGTCTGCGTTGATCGCCAAACGCCTTTTATGCCACCAATAAATCTCAGTATTGAACGACATTTAAGTCCAAGCCTGCTCCTGTTTGACATAGCCTTGTCTAGCTGCAAATATCAAGTTAGACATAAATCATTAAAGTCCCACAAGGTTCAGTGTATATATGTCAGCGACATTAAGATAACGGTAAGATGTTTCAGCGGCTTTGATGAGGTGCTTAGTATAAAAATGCAAGTCGTAAATTAGAAATGGGACTCTACCGCCGTTGATAATATTGAATCGATAGGCTAGGGTATTGGGTCCTACTATTTATTTAAGCTAAATAAAGAACTTCTATAGCGCCATTCAGGTACTGTATTTGGCATCAATCGATGGTCGCTCTGAAGTAGAAGCTTATAAGTCAGTCCTATTTCTTCCGGTTCCGTGATGGAAGATAGAGTATAAAGAACAGATGAGTATTGAGTTTTGGTCTAAATGTCCTTAAAAGATCTCCATAATTATATACAATTGTGCTGGTATGATCTATTGCAATAGGACTTACTTATTGGTTCTGACAATTGACGATTACGGTTCTATTCTTGAGAGACTATCCACTATCGCCAAGTGATTTATTATAATGGTGCAATAGAACATAGGCGGCGATCGTGGGTGTTTCGTGAGTGCCAGGACACCCCACTATTGAGCCAAGAGTGTGTCCATTGGCAGCTGAACACACCCGCATAATTGCTACAATTTTAGCATTTTACAGAGTTGCCTCAAATTTGTCTGTTAGCAACAAAGTCCTTGAAGCTACAGTAAGTAAGACGATCGAGTAATTGACCCGCGTCGTAAGATATCTGGTCCATTGTATGACAGGTTTTATAGCAACAAAAATCCTCTTATAATTAAATCCCCCTGGTGACATAGGTCACATAGCCAAATAAGGCCTATTGAACAGTGGGTGTACAGTATAGATATGTAAACTTTCAGGAAATTGACGAAATTCTCAGACAAATTTCATATTCTACAGACTAGAGCAAACATGAAATCCTTGAAGAATATCTTGTGAAATGATAAGTAAGTCGATTAAGGGTCGAGCCATGTCTTAATATATCTGGTTCACTGACACTGTAGAACAGTTTTATAGACAGCTAAATCAAAATTTCTAATTAATTCTCTGTGTGATAGAATCAATGGAAGGCCTATTGAACAATCAGTGTATAATGTATATAGATATGTAAAGATCTCAGCGTACTGAAGAACTTCTCTGACAGAAACCAAATTTTCGCTTGAATACAACATCATTCCGTCAAATCTTGTAAGAACAATAACAATCAATATTGACCTTCTCAATTTCGATCTACAGCGTTCAAAATGGGGCACCGCATATTCATTTCATGCTACACACTAGGTCCATTGACTGTACGAGAACAAGATACATCAACAAAATCAAAATCTTGCCCAATAACTCGTGAAATGGTTAGTAAGCCGATTGGGGGATGACCCGCGTTTTAAGGTATCTTATCCATTATATGTCAGGTTTTGATGTATGTCCAAATGCAAGAAACTCACTTACTGACTTCTGAAACTTTAAACAATTTGCGGGAACATCGACCGCCGTTAAAAAAGGAGGGACATGGTCCACCCCATGGAAGTGTAGCGTGATCTTTATATAAGTAAGTAAGTAAGTAACGTTCAGATTATTGTATGTGCCTCGTCCACAGGTGGACTGCTTGAACACATTACAGAGTCACAGTTCATAACTAGCGCGGAACAACCAAGTTTTTAGCCTCTTTTTAAAAATGTTGAGTGAAGGGGAAAGTTGAACGAATAGAGGTAGGCCGTTCCAGGCCCTAGCGGCAGCCACACGAAATGCGCGGTCTTCTACGGTGCGGAGGCGCGTCCTCGGGACAGCCAGTCAGGCAGACCTGGCGTATCTCAGGCGTTGCCGACCTTCCAAATCGGCGACACGTTTAAATAAGCTGTTGTTCTAAAATGTCATCATACGATGCCATCAGACCATAGGATCGATCAGTGTTTATTCTAGGCCTTCTCTGGGGAGAAATCCCCCCCCCCGTTTTAAAAGTCCTCCAAATTTTGTATATGTTGGCTGGGGGATGAAAATTCTCTCCCCCCCAAAAGTGTGAAGACTCAGACCTTGTTCTTCAAACATTTCAAAATCCCCCCCCAATGTCAAGGTTGCTAGAATAAACACTGAAGATCGATCTATAGACCAATAATATAAAATCTAAAATGTTTAGTAATGAATGACATTGAAGGCGGCGTTAGGTGAAGAGGATCATTGGGTGAACTTTTCGACGTCCCTTCATTCTCTGTCCACTCCAGTAATATTTAATCCTGCATTAAAATTTCGACAGTAAATTATGTACCCCATAAATATCATAGACTATCATCACGATCTGACAGTCTCAATATGACACTCAATTGAAGCAACGCAAGTGCAATATCCGATAAGAGCCCAATCTGCAATTGAACTGAAGGTGGGCTGGCTTGTGTGAATGCGTGAATGTCTGTTTGAATCACAGTTGTTTTCATTATGGCCTTCTTAGTTCTATTAGTTGTTTTAAACGTTCTTATGTTCCTGAGAAGGGCTGCACAAGAGAAAGAAATTTTATCATTCGTTGGTGAAGTTTAGCGTGGAGACGAGACCAGAAGATCTTCTGATATCACTTCATTGTTGAATAAGCTGATTAACGACATGGAAGGCATGAAAGGTCAAAGTCTCTCCGAGATGCCAGAACAACTGGATATTCTCTGTATGACTTTAACCAGTGAAAGGACTATTGTTACAGTCATCATCATCATCATCATCATCATCATCATCATCATCATCCAGCTCCATGGGTGCTGTACCACGGCCTTCTAAATATACAGATGGCCATGGGTGCTGTACCCGTAGGTGTCGACAGCCTGAATCACAATTTGTCTCCATCTTTCTCGGTCCTGTGTCGCTCTGATCAGTGTGTGTGCAGCTCCGCGTTCCCCCATTCTTCAATATCATCCAACCACTCTCTTCTCTGTCTGCCTCTTCGATTTTCTCCATCCATTGTTCCCAGCATGATCTTCGTCTTCACCAGTCTATTGTCTTTCATCCTGCATATGTTCCGAAAGAAGTTCATTTTTCTCCGTATCGACATTTGCACAATGTTTGTTTTTGTTCCTAATTCTTTCTCGTATCGACCGTTGTGTTCTTTATTTTCTGTTGCCATCTGATGTTCAAGATTCTTCTATAGCATTTCATTTCAAACGCTAGTAGTCGGTCTTTGTCCCTCTTCTTTAAGGTCCAGGTTTCCGATGCATATAGTAATACACTAAAGATGCACGTTCTTAGTATTTCCAGTTTTGTCTCGACTTTCATGACCTTGCTTTTCCATATTGTTTTAAACCCTTCCATTGCTCATGTTGCTTTTGCTATTCTTCTTTTTATCTCCTGGCTGCAGTCGTTATCCCATGTAAGCAGGCTTCCAAAGTATTCGAATTCTTCTACGTGTTCGATTTTATCTCCATTTACTATTATGCTTACCGTGGCCTCTTGTTGTCCAAACACCATTGTCTGTTTTTTCTATGTTTACCCTCAATCCCATAGGCTCTGCAGCTTCCACCACACTATTGAGGCTTTCTTGTAAGCTTTTACTTTCTTCTTCTATTAGGTCTATGTCGTCTGCGAATCTCAGGTTGTTTACCAGCTCTCCGTTGATCTTGACTCCTTTTCTCTTGTTCTCTCCTGCATCCATTACCCTTTCTAGATATGCAATGAAGTTAATGGTCGAGACTGGGTCTCCTTGTTTTGTTCCCTCTTTCTGTTCGAACCATTCTCCTAATTCTTGTCCTACTCTTACTGCTGTCTTTGCGGTTTTATACATGGTTTGTTACAGTAGCTGCGTAGATATGCAAAACTTTCATTGGATTGATAAAGTACTCGAATTACAATCAGATTTTTTTGATTCTCCATCACCATTGCGTCAAATCTTGCAAGGATTGTCAACACTGCCCGTCCCAATTTATTTTACATCGTTCGAAATGCGACACTTCTCAGCCGTTGCAAACCGCGCACCATGCACAGTCTTTCAAAAATCGACTCTCCATCATAACAATTTCAAAAGATTACAAAGTTTTGACACAAATCAACTATTGTGTAATTCCGATTCTCTCCTTTATACTAACCAACCAGTCAATCAAATCTATGGCGCCATTATATAATGATGCCTATAGCGTCAGCTGTATGTTAAAGAAAATATATTAATAATAGATAAACAGTGACATTCGGCGGAGATTTATTTTTACGACCAATATCTTATTAGAAATGACTGTTCAAAATTCAGTTACTATCATGAAATGCCACTAAACGATGCGCTCAGACTGCCAATGCTCAAAAAGACCGCGCTTTAAGCCGGCGAGATCAATAGAAAATATCTCATAATGAACATTGTTGTAAGCAGCGATAGACGTTCAAGATTCTTGAGTCAACATACAGTTCGCCCTTCATTCATTTATGCGTGAATGAAAAGGTAAGATTAAATTGTCATAAATACCATAGATTATGATTTCAATCTGACAGATTGAAGATGACACTCAATTGAAGCGACGCAAGAACATTATCCTATAAAAGTCATCTCTGTAGGTGCACTAAATGTGGACTGGATTGGATGAATTCGTGAATGTCTTTTTGAATCAAATGAGTTATTTTTATTATGGCATTCTTAGTTCTCTTAGTTGTTTTAAACGTCCTTATGTTCGGGACAGAGGCTGTCCAAGAAGAAGAAATTCCATCGTTTGTCGATGAAGTTCAGCGCAGAGATAAGACCAGAAGATCTTCTGATATCACTTCGTTGTTGACTAAGTTGACTAAGATGATAAGCGACATGGAATGCATAAAAGGTCAAATTCAGTCCAAGACGTCAGAACAACTGGAAAAGCAATCGGAGGAAATGAAGAAGATGGCAGACGACATAAAGAATACCAGACAATTAGTTTTAGCCCAGGCAAACATGGCGGAAGATTTGAAGAATCTTAAAGATAACGTAAACACATTACAGAGTTCCCAAGAAGTGATCATCGCCCAGGTAAATAAAACTGACGCTTCCATTTCAAAGTTATGTGAAGACGGCACAAGACAGATTTCCGAAAATCTTCGTTTTCACGATCAGCGTCTACAGAATTTAACAAAGGAAGGTAAATCATTACAGTTAGCGAAGAGTTGAGCATAGCCACTTTCATAATATACGATATCTTCCGCCCTGTCAACATTCCTATCCAGCGTTAACGAACTCTCATAATTACAGCCAGGGCCGGATTAAGGTCCGAGTGGGCCGGGGGGCTGAGAAAAAAAGGCCGTTGCCTATACTGAAAATCTCTGACAAACAAAAAACGGTTTACGGTTATCTCCCTTCCAAATCGTGCTGACAAGCAAAAAAAGGTTATCTCGAAAATCAGTGGGCCTATTTTCATGATGGGCCGGGGGCTACAGCCCCCTCAACCCCCGCCTTAATATGGCCCTGATTACAGCTATGTTCTTCTGATTCGAATGAATAAAAAAGTCCAGGGCTCTTGTCCATATGCAATGCAACTGCATATTTTCACCCAAAAAATCGCTTTTGCAGTTTTCCTAATGATGCCATAAATCTTAAAACGGAGTGAGAACCAATAGATGTCTTTCAGTCAGGCGAAAGCATAGGCGAAAATAGGATGAAGTGATAAGCCAAAGCTCAATGCAAACTCATGGTGCGATAGCTTGTTAAATACGATGGCAAAATTGACGATGATGCAATTGTCGATGGATTGAATAGTTTTCAAATATCTTTGATGGGCAATTTAGCATTGTCGCTGATCTGAAGACATTAAATAAAGATAGAGGACTTACAGTAGTGGACGAAAGATTTTGTGACTGCACTTAAAGCATAAAGTGGCATACGTAAAGGTGCAGCTACTCTCGTGGAACAACCACTGGATATTTTTATATCGCTTGGCGGCGTCATGTTCTTGAATTGGCATTTTGGGCTGTCTGAAAGATGCAGTTCGGTAAAGTACTAGGACCATACAATAAACTGTTTGCCACATTCAAATCAGCATGGAGGAGGCTGCTTTGAGCAAACAGATGCAAATCAGCACAACCAAAACGGAACATCTCTGACTTAGAGACGTTAATAGCCGCATTGTCCAGGAGCTGAGAAATATGTTGAAACAAAAAGTAACAATACAGTAATTAGCACAAAATCTGCTACTGTTACTTGAAAAAAGTAACTATTACTGCTACTTTGTTACAAGATTTAATATGTAACAATTTCCGTTACTTGTTACTCAAAAAAGTAACTGTTACAGTAATTTTATTACTTGTTACTACCCAACACTGGTTAGGATGCCAATTAGGTTTTCCTAGGTTGTCGGTTAGATTAGTTTTGGTTAGAAATGGCTTTCACCCTTATTGTATTACGATGATTTTATTAGCTTCAAATTTACAATTAAGCTCTTTTGTGCATTTTAAAGGCATTTGCAAATCTCCCATGAATCATCCAAGAGACTGTTCCGACATCAAGGCGATGGAATACAAGTCGAGTGGCGTCTATAGTGTCTACATAAATAACATAGCGCGAGTTGTCTACTGCGATTTCGATACACCAGGCGGCGATTGGCTGGTCTGTATCTTCAGCGATTTCTGTCAATATCATTTCTAAAGATACTTATCTCAACTTGTTTAATGAACGTACAGGGGTGCAGTGGAGCAATGGTAGAATTGTTGCCAAGCATTTGGAATGTAGCGGATTTGTGCCAACCTTGGGGTCAATAACACATAATTATCGTTGTCAGTGTCAAAAAGTCAAAGTCCTTCCCCAAGCCTCACGGGCTCATAAGGCGGCGCTGATCTCCGTTTCTATTGCCCTCAGCCAGGCGTGCAATGCCACGGATACGGGGCTAATGTATCGCATAGCGTACCTGTTTGACTTATCGCACAGATTTTTACCACTGCTCCTCATTTTACCACCGCGAAAAAGGCTGAGTCGAACTTTAGGGCTCCTGCGGGACTCGAACCCGCAACCTCCTGCTCCATCGTCCAACGTTGTTACCACTTTGCTAACTTCCCGCCCCATTGTCAATGAATGAGTAGAATTTAATTATATAATGCAACGAGAAGATGAAAGTAACTTTGCTGAACCTAAAATCACAAATGACAACATGCTAAAAATGCTTTGTAGCACGAGAAATTAATTCAGAAGAAGACAATAACATTTAAATTACATTTAATGATGCACATTGCAATGCTTCATGGGTACTCAAACCGCGATCCGCGGCTCACAGTCCGGACCGCAAGGATGGCTCTTGTGGACCGCGGCAGCTTTTTGAATATGTGTCTGAAAAAATCTTGAACGCGAACTTCAATGACTTTAAACACAGGAAAACCCTTACCAAACCACTTACTGTAGTTATTGCAATCATACGTTGATGTATTTCCGTTTCCATCTTCGTACTGTTACTTATTTATTGCAGCTTTTGATCACTCAATATTAAATCATAATTAAAGCCTTTAAAATATGCACCAGAGCTCACCGTCTATTTCTAATATTACTCAAAATTTCTTCGACTGTGGCTACACTCCAGAACCCGCTACAAGAATTGATGACCGTGAAAACATTATTCAGGCGGAGATTGCCAATAGGCCTATCCTGTCATTTAGTCTAAAATTTATTTTTGCATTTGAAGATTTTTTTATCTGTTGACTTGGTGCATAATAATAGTCTATTAAAAGGGCCCGTGGTTACTCGAATTTAATCACTACGCCATAGTAGTCATTATAGGAATAATAACACTGTCTTGTAACTAACTAATGGACCCTCACGAACGATGGAAGACGGAACGTGGCCCGGCTTCAAAAAAGTTTGAATATCTCTGCAATACTTCATCTTGAGCATTCTGCTTGTTTGCCATGCGCGCAGCTGCTAGCAATTTTCTTTTTCTGATATACTGCTCCTTTAATTTCTTGAATTTATGTTGCATAATGTTGATATGCTCATTTCCAATACTTGCCGATCTGAGATTTTTTAGTTTTTTTGCCCATGCTTTGTGTTTTGTCTTACTTTTCAATTGATCTTGTCTTGTTTTAGATGAAAATTTATCGTTGACTTTCTTTTGCTTGTGTATGGTCAATTTGGACATACACTTGCTATACATGCTCCAGCTTTCCTCTTGAATGGCAGAATAAAATTCATTTAATGTGTAATATACCTTCCATGCGTTTGGCCCAACAATTCAACACTGATTCCAATTGCTTGCTTCTACAGTTTAACGAAGAAACAGAATACAAAACGTGTATGCAATACTTTATTGTTGCTTTTAAACTCTCAGATATTCTGAATACGTTTAGAGTGACGCGAATATAAGTGCAATGTCGTTTTGATATTTTTAAAGATTTTAATGATGCATTTTCCAACTGTTGTAGGTATTTCAACGCCGCAGCGACGGATCAGTCGATTTCTACAGGAACTGGGCTGCATATACTAATGGCTTTGGACATGTCAACGGAGAGTTTTGGCTTGGTAAGTAGGCTTTAAAAGCACGATTATGTTCAAAGGCATGAACTCGTGTGAACAACATTGTTAGATGAGTACTAGTATAAGTCATTTGTCAGGAACAACACTTTTCTAATACGATAAGTAGATTGAGAGACACTTCTTTGATTTGAATTAATAAAATAAAATAAAATTATGAGTAAGTATAAGCATGTGTATTTGGCAAGCAGACCAGAAGTAGAGGATAGCTACTTAAGTTCCAGAAATTTCAAGATTTTAAAATGAAAGTCATCAACTTGGCTTCATTTGTTCAGGTATTTTTCCGCTGGAATCGATTCCATGAAGACATAAGTAAATTTATATTTTCTTTTAGGCGTGATTATTTTTTGCTATAGGAAACGAAAATCTTTACCAATTGACTTCTAAACGGATATACAAATTGCGAATTGATCTGGAAGACTTTGACAATCAGAAGCGATTCGCCGAATATTCGTCCTTTTCAGTTGGTTCCGCATCTGACTTTTACCGGCTGAAAATTGGAAGCTATTCTGGCGATGCAGGTAAGCGTCTGATACCATTGAGTTAAGCATCATAGAGCTATTTAAAATGGTGATTCATATTATGTTCAATTTAGAGGCCTAATATGATTCGTCATTTTGCATAGCCATAACATACAGTACTGCAAGCGTATCAGAACTATTGCGAATAATGACTAAATATAATTTTCAATAACATAAAGACTCCATTTCCTGAAGTATATGAACGATAATAAAAAATCATTCGATTTTAAATGGTTTCGTAGGATTTATCCATTGTTTAAAAAACACCATCACTCGCACATTCTTCTATTCTAGCGACTGTTTATCAAATCTGCTATAACTGTTAGGTTTCTGAGCCTACAAAAAACAAACATAATTCGCAGTATGCACTGCAGGGTCACAGAGAGATTTTCCAGGCCCCGGTGCAAAAAACAGTCGCGGGAACCTGACCTGACAAGTGTGTGAAAAAGTTGATGAGCTTTTTTAGTACAAGTGGGAAAAAGTGGGAAAAGTGTTGATGACATTTTTTGCTTGCCAGTCTCTAATGGCATTAATTGATTAATTGTTCATACACTGTACATCATCATCACCGGACCCAGGCCCCTTTGAGGTCCATGGGCCCCGGAACAATGTACCGGCTGCAACCCTCTCTCCTGAGGCCTGATGCACTGCCAGAACAATTAACACATTTATTAATTAAGCATATTTTATTAGTATTATTATATCTTCCTTTCTTAACATTGCTGTAAATAATTCTATGTGCCCTGAAGAATTTTATTGCTGATGGCAAATTTTATCTTTGTGATTGCACACACGACTATACAGTAGTATCCTATTAAGGTTATAAACCAAAATTTCAAATATCGGACAACATGACTTAAGAAATGAAAGGTTTACTTCACGTTTCAATCTGTGAACTGAACGAATTGAAATCAAAATTACTGCCATGTATTTTTTGAAAGCAGAAAATCAACTTATCAATTTTGTTTTACTTCATTGAAATGATAATGATAATACAAATAAATTTGGCTTAGTAGGATATCTTTGTCGGTATATAAGCCTACCGTAGACCATTTGCTAGTGAGTGTCTTTATGGTTGAACGCCCCATGCCAATCTGTGTACGACGATACTGCATGGCAGAATTAACGGCAAGAGGAAGAGAGGCCGGCCGGCCCAGTAGACGATGGACGGATGATATTGTGGAATGGACAAAACAACCAATTATCAATTGCATCAGAACTGCAAGAGACAGCGTCACGTGGAGAACGTTGTCATAAACCTGCATAGCCTCCGACCCTCAGCAATGAGGATGGACGATACCACACCATACCAGGATATCTTCTGATTTAAAAACCATTCCATACGTGGCAATGATAAATAATTGTTTTACTTGCAATGATAATTATTATTGTCCTCTGATCACATTTGCATGCGTAACTTTTATTAGTAGTTTTCTGCCTTTGAATTGAGAATCACTTTCTGTTAACAGGAGATTCACTAACACCCCATGGCAATCACCAGTTCAGCACTTATGATGTTGATCGTGACACGGGACCAGATCGTAGTTGTGCTAAAACGTATCGCGGTGCCTGGTGGTATAATGACTGCCATCATTCTAATTTGAACGGCAAATTTTATCGGGGAAATCATTCATCCTACGCCGATGGAGTCAACTGGTTCCACTGGCTGGGTCACCACTATTCACTGAAATCGGAAATGAAAATCGCTCTCTTGAATTAGAGCGCACTTCTTGACATTCAAGAATTCATTTTAAATAAGTTTTAATCAATTTGAACTAATATACCAATTTGAAGACATTCGGACAATTACCCTATTAATACACATTAATTGATCTTGAATATTATCTAAGCATAATCGCAAAGTGTTAAATATAATTAAAGCAATCAGCATCAGTTATGATTTCCAATAATTACAATTGGTTTATTGTAATATTAATTGCTGCTTCTTTCCTATTTATGGTTTAGCCTTTATGTCAAATATGAGTTAATGCAATTTAGGCTCAAGTAAAAGGAATCTAATCGATATTTCTTCCTATTGCTAAGGCCCACCTCATTAAATTGAGAAGTACCGAATCATAAAACTGTTCTAATACACAATTATAATGACAATAAGTAAGGAATAAGAGTAGTGGTGGCGGTCATAATTCTATGAAATTCTATGATCTATTCTAATTAGAATAACAAGTAGCAGTGGTGGATATAATGGCAGTCGTAAAAGTAGTAATAGTAGCAGTGGTAGTACTAGTAGTACTAATAGATTCGCCCTTTGTCATAGTAGCATCATCATTAGTCTCATTATTATTATTATCATTATTACTTAAGCATACACCAAAGTTTTAATGGCTCGATGTTCTTAAATATTGTCTGCGCCTAAATATTTATTATTGAGAGTCTTAGAACGCACCAAAGAGAATTCGGAAACAAATAGCGCGAATGAATGGATCAAGTCAGAGACAAAATCATCCGGAACAGAAAGATCCAAAGAATTTCGGACAAAGAACCACAACACAGCCGATGATCAAAGCTGCCAAGGTCAGTTATATGTGTTCACTGATAGTACAGGGTGTAAAAAGAGGTACGTATTCAGCCGTTTCCGAAAAGCCGTAATTGTCGTTAGATTCTGTATTTCTTGTGGTAGAGCATTCCAAGCAAGCAGTCCTGAGTAAGAGAATGCTCTTCTTCCCATTGTTGTACAGAGGCGAGGCAAGCTGTATCGACTGGTATCTGCTGATCGTAGGCCTTTTCTTTCGCTTGCTGTCGCTTGTGGTGTGATGAAGTCTTATAAGTACGTAGGACTGAAACCATTTCGCGAAGACCTACCTCTTTAACAGTGCCTACCACGATTGATTTTTGTAATGCACCTGCTAACATTATTTGGCACAGGCGCACTATAAATACCAAGGAATGAATGAATGAATGAATAAAAGTAAAAATTGGACCGATGTTTAGCATTTAATATCTTGGCCGCGTGTGTAGTGATTTCAATACAATTTAGAGACCATATATCTGGGAATGGTCCAGTTGCAATTGCCGAATTTCATGCTGATACTGTATCTTTAGTGTTTGCTGAAATATGGCCAATAAACTAAAGAGGCACTAATTTTAAAATTGGCAACGGAATATAATGTCATAATAAAGTGCTACAAAATTATTTTGTATATTTTTGGGTCATGAAAAGGGCCGTTTTAAAGGGGTTTTATATGATTTGTTGCGTGAGCAGGTGCTCAAAATGCCCACCTTTAGCCTTCACACACGCCGACAAGCGCTTCTTCGCTGACAGTATTGATTTCTTGATCTGGTCTTCAGTCAAACTCTCCCAGATTGGGCAGGTGCTCCGTATTGCTGGAATATAAAATCGTCTCCTAGCAAATCATGACAGTCCTGCAGCCAATCATAATGCTGCTGTGCTTATCTGTTGGCCGTAAGTAAACCTTTAACTTTGTCTGGCGCGATGACAACGACGCTATTTTTAGACTTCAAACCGATACATTTTATTATGACGTTATATTCCGTTGTCAATTTTAAAATTTGTGTCTCTTTAATTTTTTGGCTATATTTCAGCAAACACTAAAGATATCAGCATGAAATTTGGCAATTACATGAGAAACATTCCCAGATATGTGGCCTATAAAGTTTATTGAAATCGCTACACGCGCGGCCGAGATATTACATGTCAAACATGGGTCCAGTTTTTAATTTTACACCCTGTAGATCCATTTCAGTAAGTTTAACGTTTTGCATCTTTCCAATATCAAATTTTTCCATTGCTTGTTGCATTTGAAATTACGTCTACTTTATCAAGATTCACTACAGGCAGTAGTCGAATTCCATTTTATCATTAGCGTAGTCACAGGGATCACCAGTGGCGGCTCCACAGGGGGCCTCGGGGGGGCGTGCCTTCCTTTTGAGTGCCTGCCCTCAGTGGCCCCCCTGTTTGGACCCTATACTTAATACTACATACCTAAAAACAAATGGTTGGCCCCCATGATTAGAAGTTGCCACCCCAATGACCCCCACTTCCCAAATCCTGGAGCCGCCACTGTCTACAGGGTTCGAAATAGAGCAGTCCCAGCCATTTCATACTACACACTACCGCCATTGACTGTACGAGAATGAGAATCATCAATTAAATGAAAGTCCGCCCCATTATCTTGTGGATAGGTCGATAGTAGGTCGATCGAGGGAAGAGCCGCGTATTACGATATCTGGTTCATTATACAACAGGTCTTATATAGACATCAAAAACAGGTTTAATAATTAAATCGCTGTGTGAGAGAAGCCAATTGAAGGTCTGTTGAATCGAGGGTTTATTGGGCCTTGATATCGAAAAATCTAATCGATTTGAAGAAATTATCCGACAGAATCCACACTTTCCTCTTGCCCCATCTTTACTGCTTTAATATTGGCAAGAATAATCAATAATATCATTCTCAATTTCGATCTACAGGCAGTGGCGGCTCCACGTGGGAGGCCCGGGGGCCCGTGCTCCCCCTATTGAGTGCCTGGCCTCCAGTGGCCCCCTGTTGTGACCCTATACTTAATACTACATACCTAACAACAAGTGGTTGGCCCCCATGATTAGAAGTTGCCACCCCAACGCCCCCTCCCACTTGCCTGCCAAATCGTGGAGTAGCCACTGGGGATCACGGGTGGCTCGGCCCCTTTTCGGATCGGGTCCGGTCGTGAGATTTGTCCAAAACTGGTGAGTAGTAGTTGGGGGAGTATCATTATTGGATATCGAAGAGAAAGCTTCTTCTTCGTGTGCCATATATTGATACGTCGGCGATGTTATCTTTAGAATTACAGAGAGAGAGAGAGAGAGAGAGAGAGAGAGAGAGAGAGAGAGAGAGAGAGAGAAAGAGAAAGAGAAAGAGAAAGAGAAAGAGAGAGCAGGATTCAGAAGTCTATGATTAATTTATTATTATTGTTATGAAAGATGTTCCCAAAGTTCACGCCTATATATAAACATATGGCTAAATTTGCCACAACAGATGTTCAAGTGAGAAACGCTATTTGGCCTAAGCGACGGGTCATAACCACTAGACCTCATTTGTTAGGCTCCGTGACAAAATTCGCACTTAGGTTCTCATATACTTTGACCTCCAGCGTATCGTATTGACAGCCTTCGCCCATTTACCATTTTAATACAATAGAATGTGCATCATCATCATCTTTGATTTCTGCCAGCTCATCAGCGGCAATAGCTAGACACAAAATGCTTCCAAGAAGTTCTATCTTCTGTCAATCGTCTTCCTTCTACTATTGTAATTCCTTTCATGTTCATGTCTTCTCTGATGTTGTCCATCCATTTTTTCCTGGGTCTTCCTCTTCCTTTGTTTCCTTCTATTTGAGTGTAGAGTGCCTTGTATGAATTATAGAATGTGCAACCACGATCTAAAAAGTGTGGGTTGCTGACGACGGTGGGACGCCGGCCCCAGACATCCACCAGTTCGGCATCCAAATGAAATATGAAGTATGGGTAGGTGCTGTATAAATTTAGTATTTGTAAAAGAAATTGAGCTCAGACAAGGGATTCTTGAATAGGATAAGAAAATTAATGTTTTAATCCGTTTGCAGATAAACTAATTTAAAAGGAAACGACGGCGTTTTTTGGTTTCTTTGCTCGTCAAGACTTTTGCATGCGTGGCTCCTGGACATCGCTTGAACAACTTGGCACCGGGCATCAAGCAACCTCTGCACGCTACTACCCGTGCCTTGTTTGGTACAGAAATTAAAATACGCTGATACACTGTGAAATAAGTAATGTGATTTCTGAAAGCTTTGCCTTTTAGAAATTACTTTGGCCATTTGCTTACTTGTGACTTTAAGTGTTGTAACCCCAATAAGAGTAATTCGACAGTATGTATTAACCGGAGACAAAATTGTTGATGTGAAATCAAGCGAAGTGTGGCAGTAGAAATAGAGAGCAACGTTGACCGATATTATAATAATTATTCCTAGAGCGTTACGTCTTTAGCAGCTACCACGGCGCTCCAAAGGCATTGTCATGTCGGTTGATTCGCATGGTTACCTCCATTGTCGGTCGGTCCACATTGTAGAGTAAACAAACGTCTTAGTTCTTCTGCGGCTAGTTGTTGAAAATCGTTGACCGTATCCGCGAAATCATCTGGGAACCAGCGACGCCATTTGATTATCGCAGACGACAATAGCAAGAACGCGGCCAGAGAAACGCATAATTCGAATTCGGGAAATTGCTTGAAAAAGTACTGATAACCAATGCGTTCACAATAACATCTGGTCCACTAAAAGATGATTAGTAACAGCAACGAGATGGTCACTTAAGTTCAATACGACCGTACGTTAGGTACCATAATAAAATACGCGCATTATACATATATTAGCCTATATTCAAAAATAAAATACGCGTAATGTAGGAAAAACTACTTTGGTGGTGGCGTCAAGCTCGACCATAATTCTGTGAGTTTCTATTATCTATATGCATGTGTGATTATGTCGGATAATACTGCGTGGCAACGTACTTTAGCAAACGCAAAGTTTAAGGCACGCGTATTATACGTACTTCATCGTCGGAAATAAACTACGTATATTGCCTCTCGATGAGATATTCAACATAATTTTCATTTTGTTGATTTCATTCCTTCATGTATGGCGCTTTTGTGGAGTATGAAATACAAGGAGTTGCCCTATTTCGAGCGCTGTAGATCACAATTGGGACACCAAAATGCATTTCATGTGTCAGAACCGAATAACTAGGTCGAAATGACCTAAAGTAACTGGAGCGAAAACGTTTTGACCACAACGTGTTTACAGTTCAGCGAGTCGTACCATCCTGTACCATGGTCACTTGTGTCTGGAGACATTCCATTCCTCATTATTTTTAGAAACAAAATGCATACAGACCTACAAAATATCAAATAGGCCTGCCTATCAATAGCGACAACTTATATTTAAGCCCGAGCAGAACCAGGCAAAGTATTGTCTTTGATTTTAAAAGTAAAAGAGACTTCAACGAATTGCAGTAAACGTCGAAGATGTCGATGAAAAGCAACGTCTTCTGGTTGCTTCTCGCCAGTCTAGTAAGTAATAATTTCACCAAGCTAAATTTACTCCTATTAGATTTTATTTCAAAGTTGCCGACATGGTACTCATTAATCTCAGAAGTTACTCACTAATTCAATCGACAATAGCATCTTCACTCAACAATTGATTATTGTTCACTGAATTCTCGCTTGCCTAGTCTAACTCAATGTATGTCCAAGAACATACCTAGATATTTACAGTCACAGCAACTAGACCTTCAAAGAGCATTTTGTAAAACCCTCTTGTTCCTGTTTCTACCAGCTTGGGAAAGTTAGGACAACTCGTTCATTGCTTTCTATTTCTGCAACCGCTGCTTCATGTCTTCGCTGTTGGTAGGTTAGACTATTGCAATACACTTTATTATAATCTGCCCAGAAGCCTGCGCTTCCTTCCATTGCTCAGATATGTTCCCAGATGATGCACAGTTTTTCCTCAGCGTCTAGCATTCAGACCGACTGGATCCTCTATCTCGAATGCGTCGACTCCACCCATTGATCCTTCAGTCTGTTTAATGCGAATGCTAAAGTCCTACTATTTTGACTAGCAGCCCCAAAGCCTGGAGCGCCACTGTGAAGAAATATTACAGGCGTTATTCTTATGCAATAAATACATTACTGTACATGATGATTCATTATATTGCACTTAAAGGTGAGCATTGGCATAGCTGTATGAATTGTGGAACACACAAGAAAAAATATCATGTATGGAATCTTGTATTTGTGCCGCAGCTTTATATCTTACCATTAACCGAACATTGACCTGTTGATTATATCGAATGCTGTTTTATTGCAATAAAATGTTAAGGCATTATTGTGTTTTGCAGGTGGTTCTGGCGTTGAGTCAGACTCCAGATCCTGACGGACCTGAGGAGCCTGCAGAGCCTGGTGATGATCCTCAAGATCCTGAAGAGCCTGATAGCACTGATGCAAGAGGTAGCCATGATATTCGTATTTCCTTAAATGAAACCTTAAATAGAATAGAGTAAGACGTACAATAGACAGTAAATGGAAAATCGCATTTATTTCGCTCAATAAAAGACCCTAACAAATTATATTCTGCATCAACTAAAGCGTCTATGCAATATTATTATTTTATTAGCACGACAATTTATATAGCGCTGCTATGAGACGATGGTCAAAGTCAAGGGCACTTTGACAAATGACTTTTAAATGCAAGGTTAAACAAGCGAGTCTTCGATGACCTTCAAATAAGGCAGGCTTAAATAAAGTCAAGTGAATAGAGTCTTATTAATGACTGGCCTAAGGGAAAAATATATAAGAAGACATATACACTGTAGCCTAACAAATTAATATAAATGGAGCGAATGTTGAATTAATTATATGCAATTTGAATCCACGTTGAGATAAGAAGTAAGAAAGCATGAGTTTGCACTACAATAGCAGCAGCAACGTCAGACCAAATAGTTCAAGATTGCAACGCTGTGTCTAAGGTCAGATGTTCGAACCACTGCCACCTGATTGCATGGCGAAAGTCCTATATTCTATCCTTACCGAATGTTAGAATAGCACCTATTGTTCAGGGGCGTCGCTAGGGGTGCGGGTGGCACCGAATGTTATCAATTCCATCACATAGGGGTGACACCAAGACGTTTAATGTTTATCAACTAAATAGGCTGAGCTATTCCATTTGTACGTATGAGCTAGTACAGAAGGACTCAAGGAGGTCCATGGTGAAATTTTTGGGCGGGGGAGTGGCACCATGGTTTTAGCGCATCTGATGACGTCAACTCTACTGGTATCTCTGCTATCGTATTAACATAATCTATGTTAAATAAGCTTATGATATTATGTATTTACGATCTATGAACACCTCCGCTTGTAATGTTTTCTAGGTATCTGCTACTTGCCGAGACGCACTGGACCATGTTTCGGGTATTTTAGACGCTATTACTACGACTGGCGTTCAGGGCGCTGTAGGAGGTTCATATACGGAGGCTGTCAAGGTAATGGAAACAATTTCAGAAGAAGATGGATTTGTCAAAGAACATGTATGTTTTAAGAGAAGACGACTAACCATGTTGTGCAACGTCAAATTCTGGCGATTCCTGGCGATTCCAAGCCTAGACTTTGAGAGTCTAACCTAACGCTTTGACATTCAGAGTAACTACGCCATTATATCGCTCTGTTCTAATGTGAACTGCAAATTATAATATTAACAAAAAAACTGTAGCATTCGGTAGAAGTAGTTACTTGTTTATTTTCACATTAAAATACAATAAATTGTTTGTATCTGTACGTATTTCGGAGTACTGTCCAATATTTCGAAGACCGATCTACAGGTGTAGGCGAAGTATAATTCCGCATGAGTCACTGATAATGCAAATGAAAATTTTTGGCTTATCGATGGTGGATCAGAGGGACGAGGCGCTCCACCCCCAGAAAATTAATATGATACATTTGTAACACATTACAGCACGCAATACACGATAAATATCAACACTGCTTATTCAGCAAAGCATTATCTATAGCAATGGCCATACTGGTTATCTTTAATGGGCGCAGTCGAGTAGTCTTAGGGTTCTTGTCATGAATCGGATGGTCGCGGGTTCGACCTGACCCTGTCACGCAAAGTTACTTACAGCAATAAAACGCTCACTTTTGGTGACGCGTTCATTTGTTCCAGTATAAGAGAATGTCTAGTCTACTGTTTGCCTCTTAATAGTAAAAATAACACTGTACAGATATTCACCTAGATTTAATATTTCAGCAAAAGCATCGCAGCATGGAGTGTAGGGCCTAACGCTATTACTTCTGACATAATCATTTCCTTCTTTTGACATTTCCGTTTTGAATTCTGTTCTATTCCGTTCTTCCATTCACCGATTATTGCAGCTACAACATAAACGCTTTAAGCTTCTAATGATGACGGTAGCGACTTCAGCTTCGCTTCTCATCACACAGCCTTAGTAGCAGCAGGTCACCATTCCATGTTCGCCTTTATCGCCGTCTTTTATGCTTCAGTCGCTCCACGAGAGTAGCGACAAGACCCCGAAAACGATATACATATCAATGCAATGCAATCAACCTAATTTACATAGAGCTTGCGTAGGCTTATTTCCTACAAACTAGTCTTTTCTATAGCGCTCTTTCCCTCACCCTTCATTCTTATCATGTCCTGCCCTATGTTCTTGTGACCAACCGGTTGTTGTACGTGTTTTGATAATTGTGTGCTGCTGCTTTGTCAGGTATTTATTACTTAGTCCCTTCTTGGTAAACAGGCACTACAGTACTGCTCAAAAATTGTGAACACACGTGGATTTCGAAGCAAAACGAACTTTAAGGCTTGTTAAAACAAGAAAATGTGGATGAAATTCGTTTCAACACTCTTCTGAATTTTTGCATATCTATGGCCTTCTGTACATCAATCGTAGAATAGTATCATTAATGAAAAATACAATATTGGTGTTCTTGGTTGTGATTACAATGTTTTAACAAGCCTTAAACTTCGTTTTGCTTCGAAATCCACGCGTGTTCACAATTTTTTGAGCAGTACTGCACACAGTGGCGGGTCCACGGGGGGGGGGGTTGAACCCCCACTTGCCATCAGGGCCTCTCGTGAGATTTGTGCAAAATTGCAAAGAATTTTTTTGTGACAAGGGGAGGTAGGGGATGATTGAGGATCGGTTTTACTAGTCTAAGTATCAAGCGTTCCCTATATATCTACAGGATGGCATTGCGGGCTTAAACGTTTGTTTGTGCACAAGAATCGTACATTGGATATTGAAAAGCTCATAAACACCTTTGCTGAACGACTGGATAGGCGAGCAAAGTTCTATTAAATGTCGTGTTATATACTTGAGACCAGAATCAATTGTACAAGACCTATAGCCTAACTGAACAATGATTGATAGTATTGGATGTCTGTTAATTGCTATGGCTTAACTAGCCTACTGCTGTTTAACTAGTAACTGTGGTTTGAAGTTTTCATCACCAATTTAGTTACATGCTATCTACTTTCACTTGTGAGTTGTGACACTGAATAGATTTACAGCGGTTTAAAACAAGATTTCAAGATTTGTTTGAGCAGTAGCATCTGCTACGTGACTCTTACTCTTACTAGCATTGAAACTAGAATGGGCCAAAGACAAGTAATTTTTTACTTAACACGCACATAATCGAAGCAGAATAATTTGAAATTGACTTAAGCATAAGAAATTACATACATGGAACCTATTGATACCAGACCTGTGATTTTGTGTCCAAAATGCTCTAAAACACACGTAGGAGCATCTACGATTTCAAAAAAATTCCGGGGAGAAACCCCCGGACCCCCGCTGCAAGGGAGACCGCGCTAGACGCGGCCGGGAAGGGAAGTGTCTAACGCGAGGGAATGGGAGGAAGCAGGGCTATTTCTAAGATTATCAATTTGGGGTTATTTTAGGGTTATCTCTAACCTTAACGCAAAGGTTAACCCTAACCCCCACTCTCAAAAGTCTGGCGCCGCCTCTGACTGTACAGCTCAGCGTTCGATCATCGCTAGCGTATCACAGCACAGCGAACCTTGATACATTACACAGACCATTTTAACTTCCACTACGTGCTGGCGAACACGTGACTGCTTGAGAACTGAAATGTCTGACCGCTCGGGTATTATATTATTGAAACTGAGGCCGATAACACATATCCGGTTTCACAGGCGACGGTCTAACAGAGAGAGCTCCGAGGCAGACAAGACCTCATGATACACAACTTAGTCTCTTTTAACATGTCTCACGACGGGACACAGCAGAGTTCGTCCGCCGCAGTGATCCGAAGCGGCAATATCAAGAATCTTTTGAGGCTAAAAAGCAGAGCCAAGTACTTTAGAAACGCGCACCAATTTCTAGCCCGATGTTGCATTCAACATTTCTAAAATCTGGACAGGCATTGCCACTAAAATTCACAATTTAAAAAGTGGGACACCAATTTCAAACAGGCTGAAGAAAGAATAGAAATCAATCTGGTAATATCTCAGTTTTAATTAAAGAGTCACACTTTGATAGGTGTAACGCAGTATGATCAACTTGGAAATCAGTCAGCAAGATTTTACCGGACTCTGGACTGACTAAAATACCAGGTCAAAATTACTTGACGTAACTGGAGCGAAGAAGTTTTGACTACAACTTGTTTATAGTTAAGCGAACCTTCGCATTCTGTACCATAGTCTCTGGTGCCTGGAAACATTCCGTTCTTCTTTATATTTAGCAACCAAACGCTCACAGGCCTACAAAATAACAAATCTGTATCGATAACGACAACTTCAACGTATATTTAAGCTCGAGCGGAACTAAGCAAAGTATTGGCTGTGCTCGAAAAGTAGAAGAGACATAAATATATCTCTGCAAACATAGATGATGTCGGTAAAAAGCAGCGTCGCTTGGTTGCTTCTCGCCAGTCTAGTAAGTACAGTAATAATTTCATGATATTTCATTCCATTTAAAATTTTTCGACATGGCATTCGTTCTTCTCATAAGATACTCACTATATTAGTCGACAATCGCATTTTCACTCAAAAGTTAATTATGATCCACTGAAGTCTTTTTTTTCATAATCTAACGTTCTCAAATTCTGTTAAGATTCATGTTATTTACCTTGACAACAACTTAACCTTCATAGAACATTTAGCTAGACATTTCTGCTTCTACCAACTTAGGCAGATGAGTTTAATTAGTTCCTCGCTTCTATGTGTGCAGCCGCTGGCAGGCTAGACTATTAAAATTCACTTTATCTTGGTCTGCCCAAGAGTTTGCTTTCTACTCTGCAACCTGTTCTAAATGCTGCAGCTCCGCTTTGAGATCAGTGGATCTACTGTCCAACATTACTTAGCTTTTCAAACCATCATCTAGCACTGCACAATGCACATATGCATGTTCGGCTCCACTTATATATACTCCTGTAGGAAGGACTTTCACGACCCCAGATTACGCACAGTTTTTGCTCAGTATCGAGCATTCATTGTGACCAGACTCTATCTCTCTAGAATGCGTTGACCTTATCTATTTGGGCCCCACTTTTTACTCCATCACTCTGTTCAATGCGAATGCCAAATTTTCAATATTTTAACTATCGACCGCAAAGCAGAGAGCGACTCCAAGTAGACATATGTAAGAGGCGCTGTAGTAATGTTATAATGCACTACATTACGATACGTTACATTTCACTTAAAAGTGAACATTAATATGCCTGTTCGGCATTCAAATCATCATCTAGCACTGCACAATGCACACACATATGCCTGTTCGGCTCCACTTATATATACTCCTGTAGGAAGGACTTTCACGACACCAGATAACGCACAGTTTTTGCTCAGTATCGAGCATTCATTGTGACCAGACTCTATCTCTCTAGAATGCCATGAACATGAATATCGTACAAAAAAGAAACTATCATACATGGAATCTTAAGTCTGTGTCGCAGCTTTGCATCGTAACATTAGCCGAACATTGACCAGTTGTTTACGTGGAATGCTGTTTTATTTTTAAAAAGTGACAAAGAGTTACGTCAATTATGTTTTGTAGATGGTTCTGGTTCAGACACAACGTACGGCTAAGACGACTCTGGACCCTGACGGGCCTGAAGATCCTGAAGAACCTGAAGACACAGAAGCTCTTAGAGGAATAAGAAGAGGTAACGATGATATTGGCAATGCCTTAAATGGAAACTTAAATAAAACATTGGTACAAAGAACAATGGACAGCAAATGAAAACCATATTTATTTTAAAGTATCAGTGTTTTGTCACTCAATAAAAGAACTCAAATAATTTTCTGCATCAGCTGAATCGTCTATATAATTTTATCGTTATTATTATTATCATCAAGGCAATTTATATAGCGCTGAGAAAGACGATGGTGAAAATCAGGAGAGCTTTGACAGATGCCACCTAAATGCGAAGTTAAGCAAGTTAGCTTTTAATCACCTTCAAACAGAGTAAAGAAAATGGAATGCCATTTTATGATACGCCAAAAAGAATGAATATGAAAGAAGACATTATACATTTAATTTAACGTGATGAAAACGTTAAATTACACGTAATTTAAATCCACAGTGAGATAAGAAGTAGGAAAGCGTTGTCATTGCAAGTTTGCATATGAAAGAAGACACTATACTGTACATTTCATTTAATGTGATGAAAACGTTAAATTACACGTAATTTGAATCCACAGTAAAATGATAAGAAGAAGGAACGCGTTGTCATCGCAGATTTGCGCCACAACAGCAGCAGCGTCAGTTCAAATTGTACCAGATTGCAGCGCAATGGCTAGGGTAAGATATTCCAGCCACTACCACAAGTAGGTCTGGAACATCCCTAAAGCCAGGATATATACTGTAGATGATGCAGAATATGCTGATGGTAGGTAAGTCGATAGCCTGACACAGCTGATGTGATCAATGCAAATTCCGTTGACTGTTTTGAGAAGCTCCTAAAGACACACTTATTTAACATCTCTTATAAGTGACTCCTTTGTAAAGCGCTCTTGACTTTAGCTCCAGTTATGTTACTGCGCTATATAAATTGTCGTAGATAATAATAATAATAATAATCATAATAATAATAATAATAATAATAATAATAATAATAATAATAATAATAATAATAATAATAATAGCTGAAGGACGAAAACCTGACCTGACCATATGATTGCTTGGCGATATTCTATCATTACTGAACGCTAGAATAACAACTATTTTGCAGGGGCGTCGCTAGGAAGTTCAGGCTACATCGAATTACACCAATTACGCTTACATCATCACATCGGGGTGACTCCAAAACTTTTGGTGTTTGTAAATTAAATAGGCTAAGCGATTCCATTTACACGTATGAGGTGGTACAGGAGGACTCAAGGAGGACCACCCCTCCCCAAACAAGAAATGGACCGTTCCTTGTTTGGGAAGAGGTGGCACCACATTTTTATCGCACCGGGCACTTCACCCATGTTGACTCCTTTGTAATTGTGTTACCATATTTATTATTATTTACAATTTACGAACACCTACGTTTGCAATGTTTTCCAGACATCTGCTACTTGGACAGAGATCCCGGCCGTGGCGACGACAGACTGCGCCGCTGGTACTACAACTATGACTCGAGACAGTGCGAGGAGTTTACCTATCGCGGTGAAGACGGCAACGAAAACAGATTTCGTTCAGAGAGGTCCTGTATTCGCAAATGCGTCTGTACCCGACCAAAGCGTCGTGGACCGTGCAACGGGCTGGAAAGGCGCTTCTACTACGACAGGCGCAGAGAACGCTGCAGGAGGTTCCTATACGGAGGCTGCGGCGGTAACGGAAACAATTTCAGAAGCAGAGGAGAGTGTGAAAGAGCCTGTGACTCAACAGATGACTAGACTCGATGTGCAATAACGTCAAATGCATGGCGGCGACGTGATTTCCAGGGCAAGACTTTGAGATTTGAGAGTCTTACGGTCTAAACTAATGCTTTGACATTCAGTCTAACTACTCCATTAGCTTGCTATGCTCTAACGTGAACTACAAAATTATTAACAGAAAAAACTGTAATATTATGTAGAGGTTCTTATTTGTTTATTTCGCATTAACATACAATGAATTTGCTTGTTTGAGTATGTATTTTGGAGTACTTTCTAATATTTTGAAGACAGATCTACAGGTAAAAGCGAAGTATATTACTGCATGAGTCTCTTAAAAATGAAATTGCGTGGTTTTAGCAGAGGGACGGGGCTCCATCAAATATTGGTTAAAATGCCATCTCTTTAATACATGTCGACACACAACTGGAAATAAATATCAACACTAATTATTTGGCAAATCACTATAGCAATGGATATGCTGTATTTCTTTAAAAGGTGCAGTCGAGTAGTCTTAGGGTTCTTAGCATGAATCGGATGATCGGGGGTTCGACCTGACCCTGTCACGCAAAGTTACTTACAGCAATAAAACGCTCACTTTTGGTGACGCGTTCATTTTTCCCGTTTCTTTGCCGCATAAGAGAATGTCCACAGTTTGCTACTTAATCGTAGCTCAAGTTCAATAACATTGTACACATATTCGCCACGATTTTTGGTCCTTATCTTGGTCCTGGTCATGATTGACTTCCGTTGACGACCGCAGCAGAACGAAGTTGACATAAATGCGCAGAGGCGGCTCCACCGGGGGGCCAGAGGGCCCGTGCCCCCTATTGAGTGCCTGGAACCCCAGTGGCCCCCAGTTGGGACCCTATACTTAATGCTACATACATTAAACAACAAATGGTTGGCCTCCATGATTAGAAGTTGCCACCCCAACGGCTCCCCACTTGCCAAATCCTAGAGCCGCCACTGTAAATGCGACCGGAGTCACACTGAAATCTTCTCCCCAGTCTCTTGGTCTTTAACGCAGTTTGGGCTTTCATTGATGGAAGATGTAGGCCTAACGAAGAAACCAGAAAAGGAATTGGCATAGCCATGTCAGCATTTAGCGAACTTAACGAATATTCTAAAAAAACAACACATAACAATGCCAGCCGGAATAAATGTGCTGAAATAAGAAAAAGAATTGGCATTGCCAAGTTCCACATCCTTTGTAAAATGCTCTTGACCTTGGCTTTAGCTATGCGATAGCTTTGCACAAATTATCCAAGAGAATAGAATAGACTGGAATAGAATAGAATAGAAATCTTATACGTGGTCAATACTGCTATGTGCTTACGAGACTTGGACAGTGTTCAAAATCATGGGGGGAGGGGGCTTGCGGCAACTGAAATGCGGTTTCTTAGAAATACGATGAGAGTCGGTTGAAAATACACGATGAAGAGCAACGAAATGATGGTCAAAGCGGGAACTCAAGAAAGTTTAATGGCAACAATAATAACAAGACAAATGGGATTTTTTTGGTCATGTAATGAGGAAAGGGGCGGGAAGTTGGCAGAGTGGTGACACCACTGGATGATAGAGCAGAAGGTCGTGGGTTCAATATCGGCAGCCTTTCTCGCCAAGGGCGGTGACTAAATGAGGAACAGCGTTAAGCTGCGAGGTAAAACGCGGGTCTAGGGAAAGTAATGGTAACCTACCGCAGATTAATGGATTATACAACCCGCGTCGCTGATTACCCAGGCCGGGGATGAGCGCCGAAACCCAACGCTCGGACTCGAGTACGTTAAGGCAAAATGAGGAAAGATGGAATAGAGAAGTTTGTTGCAATGTAATGTAAGAATGTAAATAAGAATGTAATGTAAGAATGTAAAGGTGTCAGGAAGGACCTGTTATGCTTGTCAGCTCCTAAAAATAAAAAAAATTAGAGGAGGTTTTTTGCTTGTCAAAATTTTTTCAAAGTTTGGTCATGACCGAAACCAAAACCCCCTTGCGGAAATCCTGGCCACGACACTGAGTATATATATACTGCATATTGGGGGCGTAACCATTATTCCAGAATAGGTGGTGGCACTTCCACATCTTCTCCGACCACCAGACAAAGAGTTATTCGCACCAATTCACTTATTTTCTTCCTCGATCATATGTCCTAACACCCCAAATTTCTCAAAGGTTTTGCGCAAAACCCTCATTCGGTCAGAACTTGAATATGAGGCCCGCCCTCCCCCCATCTCCGTTCTTACCCGTGGCTACGTCAATGCTGTGCATAGTAAGATGTTTATTATGGCTTTTCCGACAGTGGCCGAGTGCTTTTTGCCTGGATGCGCTGCGCACTTGAGCGTGCTGATCTGACTGACTAACGATTATGATTATCAGTGCTGAGCAATTTAGTGTTTCGTGCAGTTTCATTGATTTTATATCTCTACTTTCAGCTAATTAGTTTTGCCTTACGCTTATTGGAAACGTTTTCGAAATACGCCAGGTGTTCGGATTACTGCAGATAGAAATCATGGATTCCTATTTGCACATGAGATCTCAAAAGAGATTACGGAGGCTGTATTCAGATTAGAAAGAGAGATTTCAATCAGTTGTCGGTTTCTTGTCTGCATTTGATTGCGGTCGTCTATATACCTACAGTATGTTTGCGTTTAAAACGTTGCGCATTGGAGTAACTTCGCTTATTTGCATTCCAACATACAGTAGCATCTCTACTTTTTAACATTTTGCTCTAAAATCCTGTAAATGAAGTTTATAGCAAATTAATTAGAGCAATGCTTGCCTGATATAATAAGCTATTCAATATTGGCTGTGACTTATATGTATGATACAGCCATATGAATATGTACACTGTACAGTAAGTATTATTTGATGAATTCCAAAAAGAACTGAAGATTTTGAATATCGTATCGCAACTGTAGGATTTCAGGAGGGTATCCATAAAAACATCTGTCTTGTTGCAGCTCAACTTTATTGCCAGGCATATAACACCGAGCTGCACTTATCATTGGGTAGTTTTGTGCAATAATATGCAAAGATGAATAATCAAATAAGTAAATGTCAACAATAATTGCAGGCAACGTTTAAGATGTTCATTAAAGGCGGAAGTTGGTCTTTGCTGATTCTCGGTCTTGTAAGTATTGCCTCTACTAAATCTTAATACGACTTCTTACTGCTGTAGTACAAAATTGATCGATTCCATGTTTTGGCAATATAATTCAATAATTTCCAATAGCCAGAAATCACTGTTCGTCACAGTTGAAGAATTAATGCAATACAAAGTAATGTGGAACCTGTGTATAGCTTGAATTCTTTTTTACTCAGTTGATCTTACAAAATGCCTTCAGCATTGTCTATTTCTTCATTATCAATTTCAATGTTAATATTATGATAAATATCATTTGTAGATGGTTCTGGAGAGTCTTCAGACTGGACGAGGAGAAGGAATAGGTAATAATAATTAATTATCGTATTGTCTGCGTTTCATTGATGCAAGATTCGTTTACCATTTGATTCACTGTTAAGAAGAAACAATGACATTCGAATAGAAAATCGAACATTGAACACTTTGCTACATTGCAAGAACTCCAAAATCACAGCCAAGTGAACCTTCCGATTCTATCTCGGATTTGGTTTTCAGCTCAGTTTTTAAGAACTAATTCATCACCATAACCACCACCACCATCATCATCCTCATCGGCACCATCGTCGTCGCCTTTATTGTCATCATCGTCATCATCATCATCACCAGGAAACATACGCACATTATTCGTAGGTGTCCAATGCCTTTTGCATGTGGCTTCACAATTATTGTCCGATTATAACAACCGCAAGATAGACATTTTAAGTTTCCAATAAGTCTTAATGACTGTAGCGACTTTGGCATCGTTTCTCGTCGCACAATCTTAGCCCGTCTCACGTATGAAGCTATGCGCGTTTGCTCGATTAGCAGAAGGACATCACGAGATTAGCGAAAAGACCCCGAAAACGAGATATCAATGCAACGCAATCAACATAATTTCTATAAGTAAGTATGTAATTAAAACGAAATTTCTATAGCGCTGCTCGAAAGCTTGGCGAAGTGCACGAGCTTATTCACGAGCGCTCAAACTGGGTAAAATCCATAGTCCGTAATCCTGAGTCCGTGGTGGTCAAGGTTGTAAATTCCGGTAGACAGGCGCAGTAAAGTATCTTGTTGAGGATGATAACAAGATGATTTGCGGTGGATAGAATGCAGGCCAATAGTAAAGATTTCGCTATAAGATCTCTTGAAAATCGAAGTTTCCTGTTGTTTTCGGGAAGTTTGTGGAGTGATGGCCAATGGTGACTGATTTATGGACTGAAGAGGACCCGAGTTATTGATCTTTCGTATCTCTGACGGAAGATCATTCCAGAAACGAGGCGCAGTGTACGAAATCGACCGATCTGAGAATTTGAGTGACGTGGCTGTTGGTCGACTGAGTGTCAGGCTGGCAGATGAACGAGTTAACCGCTGCTCTTGAATTGTAAAGAGATTGCGAAGGTACATGGGTTTTAAGAACTGGATGGTGTTGTAGGTCAGACATAGAATCTTGAAATGTATCCGTTCTGGAACTTTGATAAAGTGAAGCTATTTCAAGACCGAAGTGATGTGGTGAGCTTTTGGCGTTCGCGTGAAAGCCCTAGCCAAAGCATTTTCTATTGCTTGAAGGCGTGCTATATTTTTAGAACATTAAGGTAGAGAGAGTTACAGTGGTCCATTTTTGATTTAACAATTGAGGTGACAATCTTTCAAGCTCTGCGGAAGTTTAAGAATGGACTTTAAGGTTAATTCCTACAAATTAGCTTTTCTAGAGCGCTTTTTTCCTCACACGTCTTCCTGTCTTGTCCTGAACTCATGTGACCAGCCGGTTGTTGAACGTGTTTTGCTAATTGTGCGCTGTTTGGTCAGGTATTTATTTTAGCGACCCTTCTTGATAGACAGTCACCATAGCTTCAGTGTCCATCACCGCTAACATACAGTATCAGAGCAAAGCGAACCTTGATACTGTTGCGAACCGGGCCTTATGTACTTTCCCAGGATGGCTGACGCTCGGCCGCAACACATGATCCGATTTCTCAATTAAGGTGCGTAGGTGGTCGATTTAGCTGTTGGGCTAAGGTTTTACTATATGATGGTTGATTTCTTCTGTCTCTATTGTACTTTACTTCTTCCGCGGACCTCTATAATAACAATATTAGCAATTTCCCGGTACCACCTCACTGACCTCAGGTATTCTGTCATGTACGACCTTCTTGACTTCCGGGCACTACCTCCACCTTATCTATCGCAGGTACTACCTCTACCTCTGTTGTTTAAGGTACTATCTCAACTTATTCTATATCAGGTACTACCTCAACTCTTGACCGACTCGGGTACTACCTCACGGTGGGAAACTCTTCAGGTACTGCCTAGGGATCTACCGGACCTCTCCTGGGCTCCTTTCTGTTGTCTTACCTTTAGTGGGGTATACCCGTCCCTTGGGAACCTCTTTCGCGGTGGATTCAACACTTCGCTAGAGGAAATGTAATACCTGCTCCCTATGGTAAGAACGGTACATCCACCTATTTGGCAATCCGCGTTTTACATCAGTCCGCCGGCCCTTTACCGTCTACGGGGCCTCTATTTACAGGGCTCCCACACTGCCTTAAAGAAGGTGTGCTCAACTTTAACAAATCGCCGGTCACTACCTTAGCCATTAGCGCCACCTAATGACTACTGGAGAAACTACTTATAAAGTACTTTTATACTTTGGCTATTCTTTTTTATTGGACCTCAGGTTCGCCTATCTTAGCTATTATACAATTTCACCGCAATACAACAATTTAAATACAGCAACTTAAACGGGACAGCAACACTATACAGCAAGCAATTATGAATATAGTAATAATTTAAACCGAAAATTATACAATGAAACATAGTGGTAATAGTGGTAGTAGTAGTAGAAGCAGCAACAACAGCAGCAGCAGTAGTAGTAGAAGTAGTAGTAGTAGTAGTAGTAGTAGTAGTTTTAATAGTAGTGGTGGTAGTAGTAGTGGTGGTGGTAGTAGTAGTAGTACTACTACTACTATAGTAGTAGTAGTAGTATTAGTAGTATTAGTAGTAGTAGTAGTAGTAGTAATAGTAGTAGTAGTAGTAGTAGTAGTAGTAGTAGTAGTAGTAGTAGTAGTAGTAGTAGTAGTAGTAGTGATGGTGGTGGTGGTGGTAATCTATCCGGGTTGGGCGCCACATAATAACGCTTCACAATTCATTCTGGTTATGTTTGTAGACATATGTTTGCTGCCGAAGAAGACTGATCTGTGCAGTGGCTATGAAAACCGTTGGTTTTACGATTTTAGCCATGGCAGGTGCACTCCTTTTGTCTACAAAGGTTGCGGTGGCAACGCCAATAATTTTCGAACCGAAGACGACTGCATTCGTAGATGCATCTGCACCCGTCCGCCGAATACTAGAAATTGCGGTCTACTGGAAGTCCGATATCGCTACAACAGTCTCACTCAACGCTGTGAATCGTTCACGTACGGAGGCTGTTCCTGTAACGGAAACAACTTCCCAAGCAAGAAGGAGTGCTATGCAAAGTGCGAATAGTGTAGAAAAAATCTGATTTAAAATCACACTCAATATACTTGAAGCATTTTTAAACGACATGACGCTTTAGCAATCAAGCAAAAACGCAATCGCTCTGTTAACATATTAAAATATAGGCTAAGGCACTAAAAATATTTTTCAGGCTGTTGAAATATTGCAATGGCAATAGCTGTTTGCCAAAACATTACGGACAGATAGCCGATTTTCAAACTGATTTTATTCAGCTAAACCCATTCTGATATATCACATTTCTTGTAGATGTTCTAACATTTTGTTCAATGACGTCGTGACCGGGACATTGCTTGATGAGCAGTTTGATGTTTTCCGGGTTTCTTGTTCACGATAACGTTGCATAGAGTTGGTCATGGGAGAATATTGGCTTGCTAAAATATATTCCTGCATGCTCAATTGCTTGGTCTTGCCACTTGCTGATGGTCATTTCAAATGCGGGAATGAAGACGGAGGTGAATAATTAATCAAATATCCGAATTGTGTCGGTCAGTGATATCCAGTGTGTGTGTGTGCGTGGAGTAGTTGGCCTATGAGGAGGGGAGGGAAGACGGAAAGTGAGAATGGAAGGGAGAAAACTTGGGAATGAGACAGAAAAGGGGGAATGGATGAGCGAATTAGAGAAATGAGAGAAAAGTGCATGGGTAGGGCAAAGAAAAGGGTATGGGCGAGAACGAAGAGGAGAGGAAAGGCGAAAAGATGGAGAAGAGAAAGGGACAGCAAAGGGAGGATATGTTTGTGTGGCGGAGTAGGAGAAGGAAGAGATTGGATAGTTAGGAAGGATATAGAGGAATGAGAATGGAGGGAGAGTAAAGGGACGGAGAAGGAAGGGACTGAAAAAATCAGGGAACAAACATACACATACAAGGCGTTAGGAAACAATATAGGCAATACAACATTTACAAATCGGCGTCTTAACAATGTCAAGTCAATGCACCTTATTCGCTTGGCGACGGTTTTCTACAAGAATGGCCAGTGTTCTCCATCGCTATCTATCTTGCGCGGTGCGGAGTAGACGGCCTCCAGAAAGACCAGTCCACATCATGATGTTGTCGATCCAGCATAGCCTCGATCGTCCCCGTCTTCTGTTTACTTCAACAAGACCTGCGATCACATTGCTCTCGACGGAATCTTGTGGTTGTCTCGTCACATGTCAAAAGTAACTCAATTCTTTGTTTTATGTCTTAAGATCCGCCTATTATTAAATATGACGTTGCTTAGCAACGATTTTAAAATGACAATAGAGTTCGTCCAATGAATACGGCGTTACTGGACAGGCAGACAGACGCTTGGAAATTACATGTAGGCCTACTATTAAACAAAGCTTCTGCTGATGGCACAGTGGGTGGGCGCAAAATGTTTGCTTTTATAATTTTATACAGATATTCAACTATATGACTCTGCGAAATCTGAACCGTTCAGTAGCCTATGTTTGGTCGCTTAGTCGATATGGTTTGTCGTGGAAATGCGGTAACGAGACACATTGCAGTTCCCATCGTACTGCAAAGTGTGACTTGTCCGTTTCGCACCAGTTGTGAAAATTCATTGAGCGCATCCGTGTAAACATCTGGTACGGGCATCGCCATTTGTTCATCGCAGGCAACAATGGCAAAAACGCGACCTGAGAATCTCTACTCAACTCTGTAACTACAACACACAGCGAAAAGGCATATTTTGAATTCGTGGCATAACTTGGAAAGGACTGACAATTAATCTCACAATTCTGTTTACTTAAACATGCCTATAGACTAGTATAGAGAGAACTAGAATGTTACTTTGACGACCAGCAGCTAACTGAAGCATTTGCCTACGGGGTCAAGTAATCACAGCGCTCGCTGTTAGCTGGACCAATTCATTTTAGATTGAAATAGGCCTACAAATGGTGTGAAGTTAAGTGAAAGTAGTTGGCCTATTTCACTTAAACGTTTTTGTTAACATACTGAAGTGGCGGAAGCTATGAAATATTATGTGTCCATACGGAGAATTGCATGTCTTAGAAATGGCTACATTCAGAGGAAGACCAAAAACGACGTGGATGAATAACATCACAGCATGGACTTTTGTGACAGTACAAGAAGCACATCGAACCACGCAAGACAGGACTTCGTTCGTGGAAGCAGTTAACCCATGTCATCGCCCAGCGCCGGTTGCAGGATGATGATAAAGATGATAGCCTATTCAGGAAACATAATGCCGTATGGATAGTAGATACACCAAATTGCATGTATTTTGATCCAGAGGGTTGCGAAAATATTTGCAATGAAACAGGACGCTGCCGGTTTCATTGACACGCCCTGTAGAATCGTCAATTTGGAAATCAGCAAACGGTCTTATTAGGAATATGCTGTGTTAATTATTATTATTATTATTATTATTATTATTATTATTATTATTATTATTATTATTATTATTATTATTATTATTATTATTATCTAGGACAATTTATATAGCACAGTAGTATAACTGGAGCTAAAATCAAGAGCGCTTTACAAAGGAGTCACTTATAAGATATGTTAAATAAGTGTCTTTTGTTAAAAGCTCCTTAACTCAGAACGGACTAACCAGGTTCGCAATGACCCGAGGAAGCTGTTTTGATTTGAACGTGTTTACAGTTTACAGGTCAGCGAGCACGACTGGGCAAAGTCCATTATCCTTTCTTTCCAGAACCTAACGCACAAAGGCCTAGATAATAACATACCTGTATCAATAGCGACAACTTATTTTTAAGCCCGAGCAGAATTCAGCAAAGTATTGAGGAGACGCCAGCATATCATAGCAAACGTTGAAGATGTCCACGAAAAGCATCGTCTTCTGGTTGCTTCTTGCCAGTCTCGTAAGTAATAATTTTAACTGTCTCATTTGACTTCTATTATATTTTATTAGAATCTTAGCCTTGCAAATGCAATACTGTATCAGATATAGACCATTTAAAGAAGCGAAAAATACATAATGTGACTGGGCAGACATTAAAATCTTAAAATTGTGATTTAGCAGTGTTATTTAATCATTTTATCACACACGTAAAAATGACAGGTTGATTACTGTATATTGATTGCTGTGTTATTACTGTATTTAGCAGTACTGTTGTGGTTTTGTTTTACAGATGGCTTTGGCGTTCTGTCAACGTGGTTTGTATTAGCTGCATTGCATTAAATAAATACTGTTGATTAGTGAGAAGTATTCTAATGGTAAGACATATTCGTTATAAATATTGGTGACTTAATAAAAGAATATATGTCGGTAGCACCCGTTTCAATACTCAAAGTTTTCAATATACGGAACTACTATTCACAATGATCAGATCAATTAGAGAACTGGAGACAGCTAGACACATTATGGAGTAAATTTGATATTGCCCAGGGGTATTTGGCAATATCTAAGCCTATAGAGATCCAATTCAAACTTGTAAAAGGTATCTTTCAAAGGTAATCAGAATCTTTCTACAAAACATCAGGTCAATTCTATAGATCAATCATCGTGGAATGCAAGAGATACTACATGTACTAATGTAAAAGGGTAGTTGTAATTATTTTAAGCTGAACTTTGAAAGTTCTCAGTTTTTTAGAAGATTTAATGACAATTTTGCACTTTTAGTTCTGCAGCTTTAGCGATGACAAAATCAAGTGTTGTGGTCTGACTCCAATAACTTTGACACGATGCCATGATAGTCAAGAATTCTGTAATCATGTCGGCTGATGGGATGAGCGTTGTCAACATCTCAGGAGCACATTCGCCAATTATTTATCAAACATTGCGAATATCTTCAATTCATTAAGAAACCAGTTTTGCCTATTTGATTACTTGGCGTCAGCAAATGACATTGTCGTATTAAGCTTTGCATTCCTGACTGCGGATGTAGTAGCTACAATTCAGTTAGGTTATTAGGATGCTACGAATAAATAGAACTATTTTTTATTAATTTTATACAGCTTGTGTAGCTATGAAGGTAATAGAGAGAGGGGGAAATGCTTTGGACAAATCAAGGAAAGCTTATAATAATAATAATAATAATAATAATAATAATAATAATAATAATAATAATAATGTGATTTTAAGTGGTTTAGGAGGCCAAGTAAGTCTATGTGAAAACTCAACTTGCAGACTAACACAAATGCTTTTCAGATATGGTAAGAAAGAATTAGACCAAGAGTAATACCTAAAACAAGACAAAGCCGAGTCCATGGCAAATAATTGAAGGTCTTTTGTATCAGAGACAGCTGCTGGCAAATCTATCAATAATAACTTCAGTGACTTATCTATAGGCCTATCAGAAATACTGTTGCCGCTGAAGGGCAATTTTTGAAGGTCAAAGTTACCAAAATAGTAGCAATGAGTAATTGGTGCCGATCATATTTTTATACAAAATATGAACATTTAGACTTCGTTGGCCGTTATTTAATATTTACTTTAGAGAAAAATACACGTCACTATCAATTGCTTCGTGTTTTCTAGACTTATGCCTGCTTATCAAAGATCCTGGTCCATGCCAAGGCAGACTTCCGATGTGGTGGTACAACAATACTGCTGGGCGTTGCGAATCATTCGAATATGGCGGTTGTGGAGGCAACGCCAACAGATTCAGATCAAGAGCAGAGTGCATTCGTACATGTTCCTGTTCTGCACCGTCCGATGTTGGAACCTGCTTCGCACTGTTTTACCGTTACTTCTTCAACCGTTCCACAAATCGCTGCGTGAGGTTCATATACGGAGGCTGTAAAGGCAATGAAAACAACTTCATGAGCGTGTCTGAGTGCTTGAGATCCTGCTCCCGATAATTCGATTTAAAATCACGCAGAATGCGTACATAGCATTTATATGCGAATAGCTGGACTTTGAGAATATAAACTAACGCTTTGACATCGAACAGACTAACATGAACATACATTGTTTTGTTAAAGGTGAACTATTAAGTAAAAACGAAACACTGCAGCTGGCATAAATTCTCATGTGCCTGCTCTCGTAGATAAAGCAATAAAGGAAGTATTTGCCCTTAAATGTAGCTTTCATTGCTCTGTAACATTGTGGTAGAAAACATTGTTAGCCTCGCATTGCTAGGGGTGGTCACCACCACTATGTCTCGCACAAACATTTCATAAATGATGAGTTATTTTAAATTGTTTTTACCGGTCTGAATGGAGCCCGGGCCGATGATGATGTATTATTAACAATCGTAACAATAATAGCACTACAAAAAGATCATCATGCTACATGCACAGGGGCCCGGCTAGTCTGGAGGGGGCCCGGGCCGATGATGAAGATGTATTATTAACATAACAATAATAGCACTACAAAAAGATCACCATGCTACATGCACAGGGGCCCGGCGAATAAAGGGGGAGGGCGGGCGCTGAGGACGTCACAAACAGCGTACAAAAACAACGACAAGCAAAAAAGGTCATCACTAGTTTTCAAGAGTTGGAAACATTCTTTCGGAAGTCAGTGACAAGCAGAAAAGGTCATCAATATTTAAGACTTCTCTGGGACCCGTCGGCCCTTGTACACAGGAGCCCGGCATTTCTCTCTGCGGGCCTGGCTGTACTTCACTTTCTTTGGTCTCCACGTCTTTTTAATTCAAATGATCTGCTGTGCCTTAAGTACATCGTGAAATTAACACTTTTCTCGCGATTTTTGTTGTACCACAATAGCCATAGAACTACCAAGTCCATTATTAAATCATTATACTTTTGGTTATCTATTCCTTCACAGTCTTTCCTAGAGTTCTCCTACTCTGACCTCAGGAATTGACCATCGCACCTGTCTCCACGACGAAGACTGAGCATTGTCATAAGCCATGAAACATGAAAACTGAAATCGACTGTTGCGTTTTCTCGACGGTCTAGCTATAGAACTACAGAAAGCAAACAGTCGATTCTTTGCATTGCATTTCAGAATATGATATATCGACCAACATTTAATTTCATTCAAGTTTTAAACAACATGGAAAAGACTAATTGCATGTCATTCTGGACAGAGGTGGAATCCTTCTTATCTGGAGATCCGCTGGTCGTATCTACTGCATTGTTAATTATAATCAGTATATGACTGCCAATACTAGTGCAAAGCAACTCAATATTCATGCGTTTTCATTAATAATAAATCGATCTTTAGCTGCTTTGTCTTGCTTTAGGCCTATACTTAAACAAAACATTCACGAAATGGCATTCAATTTAATACTGCAGGTGTTCAGAACAGATTAAATCTCGCGTCGCTGAATTCTAAATTGCGCATAAATTTTCAAAAGAGATTGACAATGAAACTGTATATAAACCTTGCCTTGAAGGCGAATTAGGCTTACATCTTGCGTATCTCGATTGACTTCATAGATTTCATTCAGGTTTGCCAGTCTTTCAAATGAGCACATAACGAGCGTCTTAGGAAAGAGTGTGACAATTGAAGTAGCACGGAGCATCATCATAATCATCATCATCATCATAATCATCATCATCATCATCATCATCATCATCATCCGTCAATCCTTTCATGCGCATCACTAATTAGATGACGAGGCATTTGGCATAACTCTCATATCTCGTTAAGCAATTTCGAGAGTAATTTTAACCTCTAAATGCTAAACGATTAATTAGCAAATATAACAATGTTTGCCCGATTCAAACTCTTCAATATCGGTGAAGACGAAATTATGCTGTCACAAGAATGCTTTATTATTATCAACTTTTGTACTACACTCTACTTCCATATACACCATTTCCCCCTCGTTTTCCACTTGCGCATTGCCTGGATAAAGCGATTTGGCCTTTGCTTCAAAATTCACTCAAGTGTAAGACTAGAGTTGTCCTATCGCCAAATTCGCCAATTAGTTTCATATTTTCAATGCTTGAAACTTCTTTGATAACAGAAATAGTCCATGTCATGTTCCCGATTGGAGTTTCATAAAATGACGTCAACCTTGGTCCTTGGTCTGTCTCTGCCAGTGGACCTCCAACTCAGTCTCAGTCCATGCGTATAACACCAAGTTGCATCTATTTGCAGATAAGTGAGTAATAAAGTGCAATAGTAATCAAAGTATGCTCATTACAAATAATTACGTGAGAGCGTGATAATACTTGCAGACAACGTTTAAGATGTTCACCAAAAGTGGAGGATGGATTTTGCTGATCTTCAGTCTCGTATGTATTTAAAATTCTTTTAAAATTCTCTTTATAACTTACTCCTACTGCTGTAGTATAAAAATAGTTGACCTGCTCCATGATTTTGGTAATATAATCCAATGAGCAGTGTAATGTAACGCAATTGATACTTTATATATTCCAAGTGATTGGGAAAGTAGATGTGCCATACGATCTCTTTGGCACACTAGCAGCACAAGAGGCCACACATGCAAATTGTTTAAGCAGAGGGTGGACCCAAGAGAGAACATTTTAGTACAAAGGTTGTAGACTAGTTACTACATTGTAGTTTTATTCATCATTATCACAACGGATCCTGTTTTATCGGGACACAGTGCATATATATATATATGCAATTTATATAGCCCATAAAGGATAAAATGTATCTGACAGATAAGAGCATAAAATCTTAAATTTGTGCAAATTCTCCATCTACCGGTAGATGCACCAAATTGCCTGCAGATAGATTGTTGTATTCATTTAATATTATATTGTTTGCTTAATTATTACTGAGACTATTACGCTACATATGGTTTACAGGTGATCCTGGCGCCTTGTCAACCAGAACAAGCGCGCTGTCTGCATTTAATTGATTAATTGAAATTTTATGGTAGCAGATCAAGTGATTATTATGATAATGCAGAGACACTAATGGGGATAATCATATTCTTTTGAATATAAGAGTTGATCATTGAAAAAAACACCTATATTGGTCTTTTGGTATTATCCAGAAGCGACTATATAATAACTTGCCTTAAATACAACTACTGTAAGGTTTAAGCATTGAATGTCATTTAATAATAATTATTTTAATTTAAGATATTATAAATTTATAATATAATAGGGACATGAAGTGACATCTATTTAATATAAATGGGTACAATGTTAGACAATATGAAGTATGAAAATATTCATTATAACTCGCGCACTGTGAAAAATTATGCAATTTAATTACTAACAGAAACTTCAAATACAGATGAGGATAAACTGACGAAAATAATCTTCATTTAAAGCCTATCAATGTCATAGCTGCCTGTGCAGAACATCACTACAGAAACCCTTTCAAAATTATATAGTAGACCTATTAATTCTTTCGATAATCAATTTTGAACATTAAATATCCTGTATTCTCATAAAACCTTCCGACGCATTCTCAAATAAACCGCAATCCGTCGACATTAGTCAAAATCGACATTTAACAAATTTTAATTATTAAATGTAAACTTAAAAGGGCGAAGTAATCCAAGGACACTGATCGATTCCACCATTCCACCTCCTCCATCTCTTCTTGACTCATCACCATTAATCGTCACGGACAGCTGACCGCCAGAGCGAACGCAAACATCACAGGTATAGCGGGACATTTTTAGCCATACCACTTGTCAACATCACCGGTAGGCTAAAGACATCATATCAAAATAGACATCACATCACTGCAAAGTACAATTTTCAACATTTGCTTATATGCCACCGTCCGACAGTCATATTACAACTTATACTTACGAGGCAGCTGCAGTGTCGCTAAAAGAAAGCAGTTCTAGTCATGGATTTCACTATGTTATAGCAACTCCAACAGATATTTTTTCTTGATTAACTCCATCCAGAACCTGTACAACAGAACCTATTATAAATGTAAGACCATCGAGAATGCAAATGATATACTTGCAGTCGTGATGTCCATGATATAGAACACGGAAAATGCATTAACGCCAACGAATGTTTGTTTCAAATAATACACGTAGAGCAGTTAATCACTGATTAAGCCTTAAATTTTTGCCTTGCATCTCTCTATAAATAGCGCTTAAACTAATCGGTAATTTGACGTCCGTCTAAAACAATTTATCGAAATCTACACAAGATGGCAGCTGTTTCGTATTGTTTTTCAGTTGAATATCATCTAAACATTTATTGTCATTGCCAAGACTGTCAATCATATTGTCAAACATTTCCATTCGTCATAGTTAATTAAAACGATGCCAATTAAGAATCTGAACTGCTATCTAATCTATCTAATCTAATCTAAAACTTCTATAGCGCCACTTCATAATGCAAGAGGAGCATTAACCGATGGGCCATGGCACACCAAAAGATCTGAATTGGAATCGAACTGTACATCTTTAACAAACTAGTTCTTGAAACTGTAACATCTGAAATTAATAGCATTTATAGCAATAACAATAATAAATTAGTAAAAGGAATAGTGACTTGTTAAATAAGAACAGAGATGTTTCAGCACAACAGTACAACGATCCTCATACAAAAGCTGCCCTGCATGCTTGGCACGGCTTAGTACGGACTAACCGGGTCACAGTGACTTAAATAACTAGAGCGAAACCCTTGCTTCTGCGTATTTGAAATCATGCGTACCCAGGGTACCTTGCGCCTATGGCAGTGCACTTTCGTAGCTACCGAGGAAACGGGAGGGGATGGGCTGGTTACCCAATTTTACTCAACGTTTTGCACAAATCTCACGGCCGGTCCCAATTGGTATAGGGGACCCGCCCCTATACCAATTGGGACCGGTCGTGAGATTTGCGCAAAACGTTGAGTAAACTTTTTAGAGGGTGGGTTAGTATGGTGACATGAGAGAGGAGAATACGCGAATGTGCTAAAACTTCTGAAAGAGCCTTATTTTGCTCGTCGGAGAGTTCCCCCTCCCCGCGAATATGTCGATGTTTTCCCTCTTGTTAGGAAACCTGGTTAACCACTATGCAAAGGGTTCAGAAAATTAAAAGAACAGGTTAACAAATCTTTACTTAGCAAATCATGACATCTTATCGTTACATTTTCTTTTCTTATATATACTGATGTAAACTGGTCTTTGTTGTGCTCAAAGTCAGTTTTCTCAGTTTCTTCTCTTTCTACGCTGAGTAGAAAGCAAAATCACAGTTATTTGGCCTCATCTTCAAGTATTGTCCAGGATATTTGCCTTATCTTCGGACTACGGATTACGGACTATGGATTTAGCTAGATTTAGCGCTCGTGAATAAGCTGGTGCACTGCGCCAAGCTTTCGTGCAGCGCTATAGAAATTTTGTGTTTACTTATTTACTTACCTGCCATATCCTAGGTACGCTAATGCTTAAAACTCAATGATGAGCAACAAATTGTGTTAGAAATTCCTGACCTGCATTTCGTTTTAGAACTAAGTGCTCATAGGCCTACAAAATAACAGACCTACGGTACGACAACAGCGGTGTCTTATATTTAAACCAGAGCAGAACTGGACCAAGCATTGAATTTGCAGGAAAACTGGAAGTTTCAATAGCTTGCGGCATCAGACGTTTAAGATGTCAACGAAAAGCATCGTCTTCTGGCTGCTTCTTGCCAGTCTCGTGAGTAACACTCTTTATGTCTTATTTTACTTCTACTGTATCTGATTTCACTTAGTAGTGAACTAATCATGATTATTTGATGTAGTGAGCATAGAAGAAGAAATGTGTTTCTGACTGGTTGAGTGTAGAATCTTACATTTACACAAAATCTGTGTATATCGCCGTCTTCCAATAGATGCACCAGATTATCTGCTAATATGCTATTAATATAATATAATATATAATATAAAAGGTTTTAAGTGGTTCAGTATAGGGACTGCCCTGTGTGAGAATCACTGTTGTTCCCGTCCAATCTAATATCCTAAACTACTAAGGTTTATTTTGAACACCTTCACAGTAGTAGCCATCTCATCCAGTTCATTCCATCTGTCCACCACTCTTGAGCTAAAAAGTGCTGTTTGTGTCTCCCAACCCGTTTCTCGAACAGTTTCATGCTGTGCCCTCTGGTTCGATCATACTGCTTCATTGTAAAAAGACCTTTCTCTTGGCATTTCCACTTTGTTTGTTAGTATTTTGTATGTCTCAATCAAATCCTCTCTATCTCTCTTCTTTTTTCCAGGGTTGTCAGTCCACAGTGTTTTAGCCTTTCTTCATAGGTTAGTTTATGATATCCTTTGATAATCTTTGTTGCTCTGTGCTGTAATCTTACCAAAGTCTCTATGTCTTTCGTTAGGAATGGACACCATGCTTGAACACAATACTCTAAATCAGGGCCGCCGAGAGGGGAGCAGGGGGGCAACTGCACAGGGGCCCGGCGGTCTGCGAGGGGCCGGGCCGATGATGAATATGTATAGTTAACAATAGTATGAATAATAACACTAAAGTAGAGGGGGCCCGGCGAAGCAAAAAAAGTCGTCAAGTCATTTTATTCTGCACAGGAGCCCGGAATTTCTCTCGGCGGGCCTGCTCTAAATGTGGGCGTACCAATGTCTTGTAGTCTTATTATTACATCCTTCTCTCTGCTCACTATTGTTCTTTTGCTCATATCTACTGTAGAATTTTGTTGGCCTTCTTAGCTGCCTCTGCACATTGCCTAGATGGCTTATACTATTACATGTATGTTAATATTATATTACATTGATTGTTTTATTATTGCTGTAACTATTACGCAATCTATTATATGTATGTTAATGTTATATTATTATATTATATTGATTGTTGTATTATTACTGTAACTATTACGGTAACTATGATTTACAGGTGGTCTTGGCGCCTTGTCAACCAGGAGAAGGTAACGATAAATTCCGTACTGTCTGCACTTAATTTATTAATTGAAATAATTCTATGGTAGAATCTGATGATTATCATGAGAATTCAGAGACATTAAATAGATATTAGTATTCTTCTTAGAATACTAAAAGATGATCGTTGAAAGAAACATCTATAATGGCCTTTTTTGCATTATCCCGAAGCGACTATACAATAACTTGACTTAATAACAACCAAAGCTTAAGCACACTTAATGATAATTTCAAGTTAAATTGTTATAGTAGGCTTAAAATAGTAACTTAAAATAAAATCTGATCAGACCGAATTGAAGAGCAGAGTTTAATGCAAGAATATGGTTCAGCAGTGATAGGTTTTCCAGGTCAGTATTAATGTGTTCGGAAAGATCAAGAAATTAATTTAAAGTACTATGTAGGCTAGTATCCAGAAGGTGCTACTTACTGGAAAAGAAAATAAGCAGCTTTAGTTTATTATGAGAGTGCAATGATAGAATTTAGAATGAATTTAAAAGGAAAGATGGAACATTTCTGCAATGGGAAATCTTCATACAAAAAGTGAAGCCTAAAACTTGTGAGAGACATTCTATCCTTATTGTATCCTATGAATGAATGCTAAAAGTGTGCCGGTAACTCTTTAATAGATGGGGTAAATGTTCATTATGTATTTTCAAATAAAATTATAATTGAATTGAGTAATGTTTTCTAGACATCTGCTTGTTGCCCAACGATCCTGGCCCATGCGAAGCCTTGATTCCAAGGTGGTTCTATAGTCGTTCTTTTGGAAAATGCGAGGGCTTCAGCTATGGCGGCTGCCATGGTAACGCCAACAGATTCGAAACTGAAGAGAAATGCATTCATAGATGCGTCTGCTCTCGACCGCCCTACCAAGGACCATGCAGAGCTGCGTTTCCTCGTTACTACTACGACAAAAGCACTCGTCGCTGCAAGAAGTTCACCTATGGAGGCTGTCAAAGTAACGGAAACAACTTCGAAACCGAGGAAGAGTGCATGAAGACCTGTTAGATAAATGACTAACGTTGATGTAAAATAACGTCGAATGCTTATGAACGAAGGGAACGCTGTTTTAGCATTTGTCTAATAGTCTAACCTAACCCTTTGATATTCAGACTAATTCAACTATTAGATTGATCTGCCTACACATCAACTATAAATTAGGTCTATGTTCTAAACTCTGTACTTGATAGCAAAAACTTTCTGGATGAGATTTAGCAAAAAGAAGTATCTCATTGTAGGTGGCGATATACTCATACTTATGTGGTACCTGTAGTATCATTAGAAGAAAGTAGTTTTACGCAATGACTTCAATGTGTTTTGACAACTTCGAATGATACTTTTCATTAATTACACACTCCAGTTAAATTAATTATCTTTGCCTATTGCAGTTGCATTTAAATAACAGAGTAACGTACTGTGGTTCTGCTATGGCGCCACTTCTATTTCCACTCAGAGGTGATAGATGATAAGTTCAACAGCTGCGAAATTTGGGTTTTGTCCAGAACAATTGCTAATGCAAACCTGTATTGCCTTTCAGATGTACCAGAAGAGTAAACTTATGGGAGCGTTTTGACGAATTTTCTGTATAAGAAATTGCAGTCTGTCATTGCCAATCTGCAGTGGCGGCTCCACGGGGGGCCCGAGGGGCCCGTGCCCCCTATTGAGTGCCTGCCCCCCAGTGGTCCCCCGTTAGGACCCTATACTTAATACTACATACCTAACAACAAATGGTTGGCACTCATGATTAGAAGTTGCCACCCCGACGGCCCCCCTATTTGCCAAATTCTGGAGCCGCCACTGCCAATCTGAAAAGTGGCGCCTAAGAAAGGAATAGATCACCAGCATATTTAGTCCGAATTTCTTCACTAATGTCATCATCAAGGCAGGGCTATAATTGTCTCTGTAGCATTTGGAGCTCCTTCATATCGAAATCACGAGGTCTCCAAGTCCACATAATCAAAGGCGTGCTGACCTTTTGGCGGCATGAAAAAATTGCATGATCCTTTGAAGCTAAATAAACTACGAACCCCTAAAGCGTATCGGCCAATCGTGCATATTCAACTGTTTTAGTAACTTGCCATAATTGTTTGCCTAATAAATGTATCAGAACGGGACCACAGCTAAAGAGTTAATCAACTTGAGCAAAATGCTAGAATTGTTACCAATGGATTCCTGATTTTAACAAGTTAGATACAAATAAATCAGCGAGGCGCATCGGTCAGTGTTTATTCTAGACCTTTTCTGGAAGGAATCCCCCCCGCCCCCAAAGTTTGAAATTCTTCCCCACATTTTGACATTTTGGCAAGTAGTAAGACCTCTCCAATGTCTGTTCGCCCCAAAAATGTTAAACTGCCCCCCCAATGTCTAGTTGGCTAGAATAAACACTGCGCATCGGTAACTGATCGGAAGGCCGAAGTTCAATGCCGTCGTTTTTACATTAACAACACTAAACGAAATAAAGCTTTATGAAAGGTTCGAAATAGCAATTAAGTAGATTGGAATTTTGCTTGCTATATTTTAGAACTTTGTTCCAGCAAATCGCTTTGCAATTATTTTTGGGGGGATTTATTATCCCACCATGACAATAACCGTGACAATAAGCGAGGTTCTTCCAAATTAATTGATATGGGACATATCAGTGGCGTAACGTGGGGGGGCGGAGGAGGGGCACTTTGTTGACAGCCCCCGGGCCCCGGGCGGGGGGGCCCCCGAAGAAGAGGGGTCTAAGCTAGGGTTAGGTTAGGGTTAACCCTAGCTTAACCCTAACCCCCTAACCCTAGAAATGATGTGCTGATGACCTTTTTTTTGCTCGTCAGGATAAAAAGGAGGCGAATAACGTTTTTTTTGCTCGTTAGCTCGAAACTCTAGGGCCCCCATGGCAAAGATGCCCCCCGGGCCCCCAAAAGTCACGCTACGCCACTGGGACATATCTTAAACACTCTTTTGTACGCAAATTAATTAGGCTATAGCAGAATGTATTGAAATAATATCAGTTTAAATAACTTCTGTGGCGCGCACGGAGAGGCATGCATTATATAGGCGTTGGTCACAGAACTAAACATACCACGGATAGCCACTTTTCCGACTCAGAAGCCAAACACATTGAGAAGCGAGTGGAGAATTGAAAGCCATAACCAGATAATGCTACGACTGGCGGGTAACGAATCGGTCAGACAGGCGTTGACAAGTAACTCGTCCCGAGGACAAAGATCTCGAGGAAACGGCGACGTCGACGCTGAAAGTGCAACAAATATGAAACAGTAAAGCATACGTACAAAGACAGAGACGCTTCCGGACAGTAATACATACGGGGGTCAAATGAAAGACTGCTGAACAAAACGGTGTGGGAGAGCGGTTGAAAATCATAGAGTTCATAGAGAAGTTCATAGAGAAGTCGGACGTTGGTCCAGCATCGTTTGACTTCAATAACAAAAATGCGGCCAGAGAAACATTCTTATATATATATATATATATATATATATATAAACCCATGTCATAAAGATACATATATATATACACAGGGTGTGCCAATAAAACCTCTCAATTTTGAAGCGATGTAACTTTCTTAATATTTACAGCCTGGCCACCCAAGTGGTCCCCTATTTGAACCCTATACTTAATACTGCATACCAAGCAACAAATGGTTGGCCCCATGATTAGAAGTTGCCACCCCAACGGCCCCCACTTGCCAAATCCTGGAGCCGCCACTGGTGTCAGGCTACAGACATTGAACGATCTATCGATACCTGTGAGAGCATCCAGTTCGCTGTCAATATGCAAGACACATTTAAAGACAGTATACAGTACCTGTCAGGGGCGGTTCCACATTGGGGGATGACTGGAGATGCATCCCCCCCATCGGGCCAACAAAATTGCCTCTTCAATGGAAGATGATCGTCTAAACGGATTAACCTTCGTGTATATCCACAATGATGTGGACATATCCATAGACAATGTCATCGACAAATCCGCTACCGCAGACTTTGTACAACCAGACTAAAATGGCTTTTATGCATTGTCAATTCTGGTCATTATATTTTATAAATCAAATCTACAGATTTCTTCTAAACCGTTTACATATAATTCCTTTGACAATTGGCGGGATCTTCGTAGAAATTCATTGCATCCCCCACAAAGAGTTCTTGGAACCGCCATTGGTACCTGTCACAAGATCAGACATCCTTTTTTCTGCCTTAAAATGAATTTCGCTGTTATTTTCTTTTTGTGTAATGATCGATTGATGTCGTTTTGCATAGCTTTACTCTGCAATGTGTCATTGCTTCTGACATTAGGTATTATTCGACAGAGCATATTATGAGCCAAATGATAACAATAATTACCTAAGCAAACATTTTCGATATGACATTCAAATTAATACTCCAGGTGGTCTGATTAAATCGTATCTTGATCTGCTGAGCGTCAAATCTCAAACAGGATAAATAGAGCTGTTTGAATAGTCTAATCAGGCGAAATATTTATTTTAAACTAAATACAGAGCGATTTTATACCCGCTAATATTATAAAACCAAAATATGTATACTTACTAAATATATATGCAGTTGGTTTCACCATACAACAAATCTTCTTGAGACATCTTAAACTTCGAAGGTTTGGATAAATAATAATAATAATAATAATAATAATAATAATAATAATAATAATAATAATAGCGTGCTTTCAAGTGGTATTGGTGATAGTACATAGGCCTATATATATGTTGATCTTTTAAAAAATCATTCGACATTTAATGATCCAGTTTTCAAGATAACTTATGAATTCATTTATTGCTTTTTCAACTGTTAAGGACGTTTTCATCAAAACTGTTTCGTGAAGCTAGACTACTATCAAGCGTTTCCCTTGGTCCCACATTTTTCTTGTAATGTTTATTTTATCAATATGTTTATTTTGTCAATATGTTTATTTTATCAATATGTTTATAATATGTTTATTTTGTCAATCATCTTGCATTACTTAATCAATTACTATGTAAAATATTAATTTACTAGGTACCTCTTGACGGGAATTATGTTTTCCTTTTAGTATTCTTGATTCCTTGTTTCCATCATATGTATTATTATTATTATTTTTATTAACTAAATCAGCTGTTATTCTTTTAAATATAATTTTATGTTTGTTATAAATGTTATGTATGATATTGGAAATTTTGGAAAAATAAACTTCAAACTACTAATGTAGAGCTGAATAGTTGATTGACATGAGTGATCGCCCATAAGTTTTATATTCTGCAGCCTGAAGGTAGAACTATCCCACTGTTATATTTATGTCAACAAAGTAAGTAAGTAAGTAAGTAAGTAAGTAAGTAGAAGCAAGATTTCTATAAATGATTGCATGCCTTGATAGCAATCTCTGCCAGCATTGCTTCAACGCAGTTTCACTCCAAATGCATTTAAGGTTCAGATGCATTTATTTACAGATAAGTGAGCAGTTGTGCGTACGAGTGAGAAAGTTGTCCCAAGACAGATGTGACATGTGAGGACGTGTTAATAATTGCAGATAAAACGTTAAAGATGTTCACGAAGAGTGGAATACTGTTGCTGCTTGTCGACCTCGCAAGTATTGCCTTTCAAACAATCTCTGCGTACCTCAAATGCATGTTGTACACGATGTGCAGCTTTCAACTCAAACACTGTGTTGACATAATGCGATATGCAGTGTGATGTAGGCCTAATGCAATCATTGGCGTAGACTTGGATGGAAAGGCGGGGCCCAACTCCTTTACCTGCTCCTTCCCCTATGGTTGTCTTTGAAAAAGTTGAGGTTGAGGTCGGGATGTAGATAACGGCGGAGGGCGGAGGGCGGAGGGCGGAGGGCGGAGGGCGGAGGGCGGAGGGCGGAGGGCGGAGGGCGGAGGGCGGAGGGCGGAGGGCGGAGGACGGCACCCAGTAATCAATGTTCCCTCTAACGATTGCTGACTCGTGTGCAAAATCAAAAGCTCGTGAGCCGAGTTTTACAAAAAAAATGTTGTGCGTGTGCAAAATTTTGAAACCCACACAAAATAGCGTTAGAAATAATTATTCTAATTTACTTTTCGTCTTATTTTGTCTGTTTTCATTGTAAAAGCATTGTCAACGTTGCAAAACTAGCTTTATTAAAACTGGAGCTAGGCTACCATAGGGAAATGGCCAGTTGGCCACCACCGTCTGACTGCGTAATAGGGCCTAATAGGCCTATAAATTATGACATATAGGCCTAGGCCTAGGCCTCTACACAGTACAGTAACAGTAGCGTCTTTGCACGGTAATTAAAATTAAACGAAATTAGCTGAAATTACATAAGTGAGTCGGTTTTCTAATTTTGAAATGCAAAAGGAGGCTATTGGATGTATGCTTAATTCTAACGCTTCAAAAACATGTCTTTGTGTCAGATCGTTAAAATTGAATAAGAATTTTTAAAAATTGCTTTAACTCATTATATTTCAGCTTCTCTCCTTTAGTAAGTTAGTTTTTATATCATGCACGATTTTACTGTAATTTCATTGCTCATCTAGGTCGCGATACTTTCCATTGCAATGATGATAATGATGACGATGAGAATTTTATGCTAAATTTTGTGTCTCTGAACTTTTCATTAAAGCAAATCATCCATATCCCGTCGTTATTGTTCATCTTGCCGCTCAGTTCAGAGCATTAAAAACAGAAGTTTCAAAATATTTTGGAATAAATGAGAAAATAAGATTACTTGCTCATAGATTATTCAATGTTTTCCTATTTATTATTCAACAACACGTCAACATTGGGCATCAAACACTCGTTGTTATTGTCCGTTTAAAGACGTTTTTAATTGTCTTTAAGTACAGTAAACCAATCTGATTTACCAAATTGCACCAGCGTGCCGTTGATTAATTTAGTTAACGGTGGCCACAGATGTGCAACCGGTGCATATCCGTTCAGACTGCGCTGCTGATGTTGAGCCTACCATAAGGTTCAGTCTCATGGAGTGCCTGAAGCTATATTTCAGTAATGTTATGATACTGTAATTAATCAAACCAATTGCACGTTTCAAGTTAGACATTCGAAATTTTCACCCAGCTGTATAGCCTATACATGTGCGTGAAGTTACAACCGGCATCGAAGTTTCGACAGAAACCAACTCCACTTCAGTTGAAATGAATACTTTGCATCATGATTGCCGCCTATGCATAACGAGATAGCATCACCTCACGCTAAGAAACAGAGCGAACAGGCCTTGGTTAACTACAGTGTAGGCCTAATTGACGAAAGTGGTAGAACTGCGCTTAAAGTTACCGTAGATTCTGCGACCGTGCGACGGCGCTGCTTGATTGCTTGCATTATCTTTTAATAGTCAATAACGCAATTTTTTCCATATTGCCTTCCCCTGCGCTAGGGCAAAATTTTGTGCGCTACGAGCTAGAAATCTGTGCGCCAGCGCACGATAGCGCAGCTTAGAGGGAACATTGCCAGTAATTAATGAGGGAAGTATATACAGTAGTGTCATTTATACTCCAAATGTTTTGTGTGCTTCTTTGCTTATTTAACGTTCTAAAAGTCTGACAAGCAAGAAAAAGGTCATCACTAGACTTTAAACATAGCTATGGGTGGGTATACAAAAAATATTTTATCCTCCCAATGCAGATGTCAGGAATGCCCCCCTGGGTTGCGGGGTTGACGCCTTAGAGGCCTAATAGAAGTTTTTCGCCTATGATATGCAATGTCCACTTCATCGAAACCATGTACTAAGTGTGTTTCAGTGTAGACATCTAACTGCGGAGGTATAGGCAACTTGAATGACGCTATTTAAAACAATTGAAGATAGGTGCTGGCTACACTGTATAATCCGAAAAGTGTTTAGAATCTGGAAGACTGTCTGAGATTATGCAAATATTTCGAAACTTCCATGTCCATGCTCAAAGAGGTCACCAAATTTTATTCTAGTAACTTGCTTTATAATGAATCGCTGGCGTAAGCAGATACGATAACAGCTAGAAACTAAATCTGAAAATATAAAAGTATTTCATGAATCTTGTCTCGCTCTTATGCAGGTGGCTCTAGGGGTTCTTCAAAGTGGAGAAGAATTTCCAGAAAAATCTTCGGAAGAATTTCCAGAATTTCCAAATTCTACAATAATTCCTCAAACGAATTCTCTACCAAATTCAGGAGCAGGTAAAAACAATAATGATCGCAATGAATGTATTTTAATTAAATGTAGGCTTCTTGGCATTTCCATTCATTGATAAAACAGAAACAGTGACATTTGAAAGCAAAATTTAGATCTATAAAAATTGCGTTAAGTTACCCCGCACAAACTGAAAACTTGGACCAAAAATTGTAAAGAGAGCAATCAGTTTGACCTTTGGATTGGTTCATGCTCTTTCTAAAATCGGTCATATTTAGTACATTAACACACCAGAAAACCTGTTGATTTGGACAAAGTGAGTCAACGCGCGAATTAGTGTAGGCCTACGCAAGTATAGGGAGTTGAGGCAGGTTAAGGATAGAGAAGATGATTTAGATACGATGGCAAAGATAGATATTAGATAATGATTTTCGAAAATATGTTCTAAGAAAATGTTCTAGATACTTTGAGTCGTGACTGAGAAAATGTATCAAATAATAATGTTGAAGAACGATACCATAGACACTGTTAGATACTCGGAAACATTGGAATTCGGATCAAATATAACAGTACTGCCCAACGCCCGCGGGCTGATTTTACCACGCCTTCCAGAGCTTATGCAATTTTCCCCCTCAATTTATGTAAGAAAATAAGTCAATGGCTTAACCTGGTAATCACGTGGGCTGGGATCAACAAAATCGAATATAGAGTGTATTACAGCTTGTGTTCTTTATACTCATGTCCTTTGGCAGTGGCGGTTCCACCATGTTGATGACTGAGGAATCGTGGGGGTGCATCCCCCACTGGGGTTCTGGATTACCTTTTTGCTTGTCAACCTATTTTCCGGTGAAATAGGTTGACAGGTTTTTAAAAGGTTTTAAAAAACTATTGAAAATACTACAAATGACCTTCTTTTCTTGCTTGTCGGTCTTTTTTGGCATTACTAACAATGACCATTTTACTCTTTTTTTCTTGTTTTTCTTCTTCACTTTGCATCTCCCACCAACTTCCAATGGGGGCGGGAAGATAGATGAGTGGTAATATCACTGGGCAGGCACGCCGACGACACGGGTTCAATCCCGTAGGAGCCCCTAAGGTCGACTCAGCCTTAATCGTTAGAGGGCGGTAGTAACATCAAAAATGAGTAGCAATGGCAACATTGCGATAGTAACCATAGGTTCGGCGGAAGAGACTGGCCACCGTCCGCCGATGTATGGCTTAGCCACCTATGGGCTGCTGGCTACTAAATACGGGGATCAGCACCGGACCCTACGGGCGTGAGCCTACGGGTGAAACCCTTTACATTTTTACCAACTTCCAATACATTTTTTCATCCCCCCACCAAAAATTCCTGGAACCGCCACTGTCCTTTGGACGAGCAAAGGGAGAATACTGGCAAGAATCATGTAGGCCTAACTGAAGAAGTCAAATTCTTCATGACGATGAGTTCCAGTAAAGAATTGTTAAGTTAAATTATTTGGAAAATATTGACAATGTTTGGAAATACCTAGGTCTGTGAAGCTGGATTTTATGCAACGATAAGTCGAAGGATTAAGTAAGCTTATAAGTATCGTTGCAGTATAATAGCTATTATAATTATTATACAGAACAACAATTCATTGATCGTATGCTATTGATATTTCAAAATGCGTGTTCTTTACTGATGAAGTTTATTATATTATGTTTTATACGGTCATTGGAACAAATATCACTTGAATGTTGTATTGGAATAAAGCTTTTTCAATTTTGCCTCTCTGCATAGTTTACTATAGTTATTCTATTTCAGGACGTTTGGTCTTTGTATGGGGAATTCCTGATTATTATTGATCCACCCCCACTGGTCCACTCTGTACATAGCACAGAAAGAGTTTCGTGCTGTCAATAACTTATTTAACTAACTTATTTAGTCTGACACAAAGATAGTCATGGGTCTATTGTTTAGAACCCAACCCATCAGGTATCTAACCCAACCTAACCCATGGCGGCAATTGGGTTACTTGACCCAACCCAACCCACCGCAATACATTGCAATTTCTTAAACCATGACTTATCTTCTGACCCAACCCAACCCAGCCTAACATAAATATGGAAACGTCTGATCCAACCCAACCCATATGGTCATCTCTGATCTGACACTAAACAACCATCCTGCCTTGCCGTATAATACAACCGCCAATCCCGTATAAGCATATTAGTTTAATGATGCGAGTACAGTACCTTTCAGAGCTACTCCATCCTATTAGCTCTATCCCTGGTCGGTCATGTCTTCGGACCGCAGTCTTCTCAATGTGCCCCAAGCACGAACCTCCATGTTCCTGAAGCGAGGTTTTGAATCAGTTGGCCCTATCCTTTGGAATGCTCTTGACGCCAGTATGCGTGGCTTAGCAACTCCTAATTCTATGGCCCTCTTTTTGAAACGACTTAAAACTTATATCTTTGTCAATATACAGTAATTTGCTGTGGGAGCGCTTCCGAGTGATCTTTCAGAAGAGGCGCTATACAAATATTTTGTTACATTACATTACATTCATAGTACATGCATGCACAATTCGTGTCGTAATATAATTATCGATTCAGTCAGTCGATGTCTTTAGACGTATGTCAACTGCCGAGAACGACCAGTTCGTGCGGATCAAAGTACGAGCCGAGCTGGTTCTACGACACGGCGACGGAACGCTGCAAACCGTTCGTCTACGCCGGCTGCGGAGGCAACGCCAATCGGTTTCCAACGAAGGCAGACTGCGTCCGCCGATGCGTCTGCGTCCGACCGCCGCCGACCGATGAACTGTGCAGTATGCTGAAGATTCGCTGGTACTTCAACACCACCACACAAAGCTGTGAGACGTTCACGTACGGAGGCTGCGACGAAGGTCAAGGAAACCGCTTTCTCAAGGAAAAAGAGTGCAAGAAGGCCTGTACCGATGGATAGCGGATTCGGTTTTAAATCATGGTTCTCGATGCTGATGAAAATATTTCAAGGCGGGAGACGATTGAAGGTTTAATGTAATCTAAGCAGACCTCTTAACATTCAAGCAAAAAATCTAATGTATTTGTTGATTCGCTCAGAAGTGGAGAAAAATGAATAGGCCCTATTGCCAGAATTCTTTTTGTGTTTTATTGGGTCTGGAAGATGACGCAGATGTATTAATGCGCTAGAGAGGCACGCTGAAGGAACGGGATCAAGTCCCGCTGGAGCGCTAAGGTCGACTCCGCCATACTCGCTAGAGGGCGGTGGTGAAAAACGAGGAGTAACGCTAAGCTGCTAGGCAAGACGTGGGTCTGGGTAAAGTAATGGCAACCTACCCCAGATTAATGCGCTAAAAACTGTATTCTTTGGTCCCACGTTCAGCTTGAACAAACATTTTTACACTTGTGGCGTAGAGTGCTGCTATAGGGTGTCAATGTAAAGAATAGATCATATGGTACATCTACTTTCCCAGTTATTATTTTTTATGCTTCTATCATCATCATCATCATCATCATCATCATCATCATCATCATCCGTGACTGCTGCAAGGGCATGGAACCGCCTGCCTTCTTCAGTTCAACTCTCCCTAACGCCAGACACCTTCAAGAAGAATCTTAAAACTTGGCTATTTCGCACGAGCTATTGTAATTTATAATTTGTAATGTGTCCACGCAGTCACTGTATTAGTTGCCACATAAATATTTACGTTGTATAATAATAATAATAATAATAATAATAATAATAATAATAATAATAATAATAATAATAATAATAATAATAATAATATAATCATCATCATGTGTCATCTTCATATCTGAAGGTTGACGGTCATGAGTTGTTTCCACTTCGTTCTGTCTTCAGCAATCCTTTTTAGTCTTCCGTAGTTCTTTTCCTGTATATATATATATATATCTATAATATTAAGATCCTTATCTGTATGTCTCTCTGTCTGTTACCTTCAAGCGTTCTGATTGGTTGACTATTGGTAGACGGTTTAGTCCTTACGTCGCGATGCGTTGGTGGGCGTAGCTTGAGGAAGTTGCGCAATTTTAACGTACACAAAAAATACGTGTACAGCGTCACAAATGGCTACAGTTGCGTGATTTTAACGTACATAGGCCTAATTATTACGTGGCGCAGAGCTTGGCTAGGTGGCATATGTACATCATTGAAATGTTGTTCAGCATGAATTCAATGATTGGGTATTAGGTATAGGTATTGGATTAGTAGTATCCTGCACTGCGAGCGAAGCGAGCGCGAGCGAAGCGAGCATCTTTCTAGTATATATATATATATGTGTGTGTGTGTGTGTGTGTTCCTTAACGTCGTCCAGCCAGTCTCTTCTAGGTCTTCCTCTGGCCCTGTTTCCCTCATATCTGCCCTCTAATAGGACTTTTGCTTGTTCTGTGCTTGAACCACGAATTATTTGTCCAGCATACTGTGTTTTCCTGTTTTTAATTTCTGCCAAGAGTTGTCTCTTTTCTCCAATTTTCTTTCATGCTTCTATCGGATTTACATTTCTTAGGCCCCTGTAAACTTTCTTCTATAAAGTTACAGATCAAGTGTGAAAAGTGGCGAGATGACATCTTTTGGCTTGTCAAGTTTCTTAAGATTTTCTCGGAAAACTTTCGGAAGAGCGGAAGAGTTACAGATCAGGTACATGAGCAATAGTTTCGATAACCTGTTTTCTTTTTTCAGGACACGTTGCATGACAAATGGTTGCATTTCGGAAAATAAAGTTGTTTTAAACAAATATATCATAGAAAATAATGACAAAATATTGTTAATAGAAAAGGTAGGCCCTAAATGTTTATGTTGCTGGTGGGCCGCATACAAACGTTTGTACCATTTGTACCGTGGCAAATCCGCCACTGCTTTCGTTGCCAAACTCAGCGCCAGACCTAGGTCTACTGAGAACTATTAGTATTAGCATTAGTAATAGGCCTATTAGTAGTTGCTATAGTATTAGTAGCGATAGTACAGGTAGTAGTAGTAGTAGTAGTAGTAGTAGTAGTAGTAGTAGTAGTACCAGTTGTAGTAGTAGTTGTAATAATAATAATAATAATAATAATAATAATAATAATAGCAGCAGTAGTAGTAGTAGCAGTATTATTATTATTATTACTAGTAGTAGTAGTAGTAGTAGTAGTAGTAGTAGTAGTAGTAGTAGTAGTAGTAGTAGTAGTAGTAGTAGTAGTAGTAGTAGTAGTAGTAGTAATAGTAGTATTCTGCAATACTCTTTCAGTTTCTGTGGTCTGTGTTTCCATGAGGTGACCAGTACTCCCATGGTTTGTGTAGTGGGGTGGTTTCCCGATGCCTTCCCCATACTGCTTAACCCTCAGTTTGGTGCCAATCTTCACCGTTCGTTTCACTGTAATGTTCCACTCAACCAATGGTTGAGCATCCCAGAATTATCTAAATTTAAATTGCATGAGCTGATTCAACTTATGACCTTATTTAGGAAATATGCAGCAATAATAATTACAACCGACCATCCGTAATTAATCTGCAATTGAAAATCTTCACTGATATTGAATTAGAAGTCTTTATTGTAATTACATCTAAACTTCTTTTAATTGTATTTTAACTTGTTGTGATTATGCCTGACTAGTGTCTAAGAGCAATTAATGTGTAGGGGCCTTATAATAAAGTAAATGTCCAAATGTATTTTGAATTATGCTTCAGATTCGTTCATTGGTTCAAATCGATTGGCACTTATTTAAAATGAATTCTTGAATGTCAAGAAGTGCGCTCTAAGTCAAGAGAGCGATTTTCATTTCCGATTTCAGTGAATAGTGGTAGCCACGCCAAGTGACCCAGTTGACTCCATCGGCGTACGATGAATGATTTCCCCGAAGAAACTTGCCATTCAAGTTAGATCCATGGCAATAAGTATACCACCAGGCACCGCGATACGTTTCAGCACAGTTATAGTCTGGTCCCACGTCACGATCTACATCAAATGTGCTGAACTGGTGATTGCCATGGAGTGTTAGTGAATCTCCTGTTAACAGAAAGTGATTCTCGATTCAAAGACAGAAAAATTAATAGAAATACACATGAACATGTGGCAAGGTGCACATTTGCAAAAGACCAATCGTATCATCTAGTTCATTCCATTTATCTAGTACACTCGCGCTAAAGAAATGTTGCGTTTACCTCACAAATAGTTAAACAATTTGTATCGTGTCCTCGAGTACCAGTGTGCCTTCCTCAGAGCTATTTTAAGAAAGACTGAGCGCTTAAGAATAAGCAGCTACTGTTGTGCTGCTTTCCAAGGCGCTATAGAAATCCACGAGATTTTTACTTTACTTGACTTGCTTGCTATTGAAGCAATTATTATATGGCACTTCCACAATGGTAGTCAGTATCTCGTAGGTATCTATTAGACATTCACTTGCTCTCGTCTTCTCTAGAATAGTCAATCCAGAATGCGTTAAAAGCATAGCAAAATCCATGACATCTTTTGATCATCTTGGTCATTCTGTGTCCCTCCTCGAATTTGGATTCCATGCTTGAATGCAATTCCAGATGTGGACGTATAATAGTCTCATACTGACATTCTTCACTGCCTCAGGAGTCCGTCAGGGCTGTGTCCTGGCTCCAGCACTCTTTTGCAGGGCTATGGACTGGATCCTGGAGCATGCTATTGACCAGACCGGGATCACCCTACCGGAACATAGCTTCTCCGACCTAGACTACGCTGACGACGTTGCTCTTCTGGAAACGTCCGTTAAGAACCTAGAAACATCACTCAATCAGATTGAGACGACAGCCTCCAAACTAGGACTACATGTGTCCTGGACAAAAACCAAGCTGCAGAATCTAGGTTCTGGAGGAGGCGCAGGAGACATATACGTTAATGGACACCAGGTGGAAAATGTGTCAGAATTCACTTAACCTGGGTAGTGTCCAGAGTTCTGATGGCAGGTGTCAGCGGGACATTACTCACAGAATCGGCATAGCTGCATCTGCCATGAGATCTCTTCAAAATTTATGGCGCCAAAGACAGATACAGCTCGGTACTAAGATCCGTATTTATCAGTCCTGCGTCCTGCCAATTCTCCTATATGGTTCTGAGACTTGGACTCTGCTTACACGAGACTCTGAAAGACTACAGGCATTCCATATGCGCTGCCAGAGACAGCTTCTCTGTATTCGCTGGTTTGACTTCGTGACCAACGAAGCAGTCTCCAAACAGACTGCCCTCCTGCCAGTGACAGAAATTATCACGCGACGTCGTCTGTCTTTCTTCGGTCACGTGGCTCGCCAGGACAAGAACATTCCGGCCCATCGCGCTCTTGCCTGCGCCATTGCTCGACGCACCGAGACGCGCCCTCCTCCGAGCTGGAGAAGACCTCCTGGCAGACCACGCCGTACATGGCCCCAACAGATCGGCGATGGTCTTCCTTCCACAATTTTTCATGAATGGCACTCAGCCATCGGTCGCGGTCACAACTCGCGCAACACGAGATTGGCACAACGGACCTCCGTCGTCCATGTGAACAAATGAATGAGTGAATGAATAGTCTCATATAGTCTCATTATTTCCTCATGTCTACTTTTAATCATGCCTAGAATTCCTTTGCCTACTTAAGCTGATTCAGGGAACTGTCTGGTGGGTTTTATGCTGCAATGGATAATTGCATTTAAAACTATCTTGTCAGGTGTACATTTTAGAAGTTGTCCACCTAATTTACAGTATATGTATGATTCTCTTCCTGTCTTCCAATGTGCATCACTGAGCACTTGTCCACATTAAATAGCCCTTCCCAGTCCTTCGACTGCCTCGATAGTCTTTAGGCGCAGTCTTTTTGGATCCTCCTTATAGGATACTCTATGTCTGCGCTTTGGACTTACAGCCTGTACAGTTTCACACTGTCCGCAAATTTTGACATTTTTTATAATAATAAATTCTTCAATGTCGTTCAAATATATCGGGGAACGGAGAGCCTATAACTTTCTTAGATTTTCGGCAAATTTATAAATAGCTGAAAATCATATTTCGTTAAGAGAGCACTTCGTCATAGTTCCGTTGCGCTTATCTTACAGCTATTTCAGGCATCGAATCATATTATGTATTTATGTATGATCACTCATTCCTATTAGGCTCTAATCGTAAAGTATCAGACGCTTACTTTACCTGAATCGCCAGAATAGTTTCCAATTTTCAGCCGGTAATAGTCAGATGATGGACCGACTGAAAAGGACGAATATTCGGCGAAGCGTTTCAGATTCTCAAAATCTTCCAGGTCAATTCGCAATTTGTATCTTCGATTGGAAGTCAGTTGGTAAAGAATTTCGTTTCCTAGCAAAACATAGACACGCGTAAAAGAATATATAAATTACTTCTTCATGAAATCGATTCCAGCGGAAAAATACCCGCGAACAAATGAAGCCAGCTTAATGACTTTCATTTATAAAATCTTGATATTTTTGGAACTTAAGTAGCTATCCTCTACTTCTGGTCTGCTAACCAAATAGGCCTATACATGTTTATACTTAGGCCTACTCAGAATAATCGTTTATTAATTCAAATCAAGAAAGTGTCTCTCAATCTACTTAACATGCTGTTCCTGACAAATTGATTTATACTAGCGCGCCTGTAACAATGTTGTTCACACGAGTGAACACAAGCCTTACAACATAATCGTACTTTTCGTCAGCCTACGTACCAAGCCAAAACTCTCCGTTGACATGTCCAAAGCCATTAGTATATGCAGCCCAGTTCCTGTAGAAATCGACTGACCCGTCTCTGCGGCGTTGAAATACCTACAACAGTTGGAAACCGCATCATTTTAATCTTCAAAATATCAAACCGACACTGCACTTATATTCGCATCACCCTAAACTTATTCAGAAGACCTGAGAGTTTAAAAGCAACGATCGGGAGAAAGTATTGTATTAGCGCTTTGCAAAATGGAGCGTTACAATGCAGCTTACATTAAGCTTGCTGCAAAAATTTGCAGAATGCTATAATTTGTTTTGGGCTCTGTAACATTACTTTCATATTCACGTAGCATTATTTAATTAAATCCGACTCATGCATTCACTGATGATGATGATGATGATGATGATAATAATAATAATAATAATAATAATAATAATAATAATAATAATAATAATAATAATAATAATAATAATAATACCTTTTCGCCACCTAAACATGAGACAATAGAAGTTATTTCCTGTTATTTCTCAGAGACAATAATTATTGGCGTAAACAGCATGTCCAAGGTCGCAAAGTAGTGAATAGGCCAATATTCAAATCGACTGCTTTCAGATTACTTGGCAAGGATCCTACTAATAATCAACTGCTCTCCTATGCGTTCATTATACAAGTTCAGTTAATTATCTTTAGAAATGATATTGACAGAAATCGCTGAAGACACAGACCAGCCAATCGCCGCCTGGTGTATCGAAATCGCAGTAGACATCTCGCGGTGTGTTATTTATGTAGACACTATAGACGCCACTCGACTTGTATTCCATCGCCTTGATGTCGGAACAGTCTCTTGGATGATTCATGGGAGATTTGCAAATGCCTTTATAATGCACACAAATAGCTTAATCGTAAAATTGATTTGAAGCTAATTCTACAATAAGAGTAAAAGCCTTTTCTAGCCAAGACAAATCTTACCGAAAACTTAGCAAAGCTAAATTACTGACATTCTATCCTAGTTCAGCATCATCAAAATTGGTTTATCCAGAACAATGGTCGCCCATATATTGGGGGAAATGAGACCCTTTCCCCTTTGAAAATGCAGATCTATTTTTGTAAACAACTATATTTGGTCTTTAATCAATATTTCTCACTAAAACATTACTTAATTAAAGTATAGCAATACCCGATTTTGTTTGAATTTTACTTAGCATCCTTATAACAATTTGGCAATTTGGCAATCTTATAAAATTTTACAGCGCTGCAATTGAAAATCTTGCTAAAATGGCAACTTTGACCATTGTGTTTTGCCCCCCCCCCAAATTCTGTGAGCGCCCATCTCCAGAATGAAAGAATGGAGGAATGAAAGTAAAAAATGCAAAATAGTATGGTTAGATCTAAACAGTATTTGATTTACATAATTTTGCAATTAAATCGTTCTAGTCAAGTCTTTTATGTCGTTAAGCAATTAGGTAATTCCAGGCTTAACTTGTACCAGTTTTACTATTACTATAATTTTGGTGTTTTATACTGTATTTGATCCTTCAGAATCATCAAATGACACTCTTATAAGGGAGGGAGGTCTACTACTACTACTACTACTACTACTACTACTACTACTACTACTACTACTACTACTACTACTACTACTACTACTACTGCTACTGCTACTGCTACTACTACTGCTACTGCTGCTGCTGCTGCTGCTACTGCTACTGCTACTGCTACTGCTGCTGCTGCTGCTGCTGCTGCTGCTGCTGCTGCTGCTGCTGCTACTACTGCTACTACTACTACTACTACTGCTACTACCACTACTACTACTACCACTACCACTACTAAAGGGCAGACCTGACATTAATGGGATCAACAGGTGGGGGTGGCGAACACCGAAGGCGAAACAGGCTCCAGAGAAGGTTTTATCGGCAATACCCCAGAGGGTTAATTAAGGACGAAGAGTTGCTGTCGCCTCCGACGTTGTCACTGTAACTTAAACAACTGCATTGGTGTATGTCAGAATCTGGTATTAATAAAGAAAGGCCCCAGAGGAAGACACTCGGACTGTCAGAGGAAGGGAGGGGAGAGGGCGCCGGCAGGGGGCGGTCGAGTTTTGACCGTTAGAGGGGGTAGAGTTTTGACCGTTAGAGGGCGGTCGGGTTTTTGACCGTTAGAGGGCAGTAGAGCTTTGGACCGCTAGATGGCAGTCGGGTTTTTGACCGCGAGGAGAGTCTGTGTTTAGCGCGGGTGGCGAGCAGTCGAAAAGGCTCGAGGAGTGTCTTCTACTGGCCGTAAAAAGGAACTCGTGTTAATTTCAATGAAGCGCTAGGGCGATACTCAACAACAACTACAATATCATCTCAAACAACATTAATCCTAAGGAACGTCAACTCGTAAAGTGACTATTCAAAAGACAACATTAACCTTTATACGTTAAACTCTACTCGGTTGTTGGCTATAATTGAAGCCCTCATCATCATCATGTGTCATCTTCATACCTGAAGGTTGACGGTCATGAGTCGTTTCCACTTCGTTCTGTCTTCAGCAATCCTTTTTAGTCTTCCGTAGTTCTTTTCCTGTATGTGTTCCTTAACGTCGTCCAGCCAGTCTCTTCTAGGTCGTCCTCTGGCTCTGTTTCCCTCATATCTGCCCTCTAATAGGACTTTTGCTTGTTCTGTGCTTGAGCCCCGCATTATGTGTCCAGCATACTGAGTTTTCCTGTTTATAATTTCTGTCAGGAGTTGTCTCTTTTCTCCAATTTTCTTTAGTACCTCTTCATTTGTTATTCTCTCTTGCCAGCTAATTTTCAAGATTCTTCTGAAGCACCACATTTCAAAGGCCTGTATTGAAGCCCTAGCTCTTAAATTTTGGCAAACGTAGCTCAGAAATACACGCGGTTCTACAGTATAACATGTCCGCTTTTACTCTCTGCAAGGCAATATGGCTTTGAGTCTATTGACCAGTTTTAAGAAGTCAACCATAAGTTAACAACCATTGACGTAAGCTTGGATGTAAAAGTGAGGGCCCAACCAGCCCCTATTCCTACCCCTTCCCCTATGGTAGCCTTGCAAAAAGTGAGTTGGGGTGCTCAAGCTTATGAGGCCTACAATACTCTTCACCAACAATATTTTCGCAAAGTATGTGATCATGTTTAACTGATTCACATGAAGCGGCACTAATGTGCTGTATATGAAGTATTTTAAACAGAGAGAGAGGCCTATTTACATTAGACAATTGTCATGGTAGGCCTATAGACTGCTACAGCGTTTGGTCTGCAATAGTCTAGGCGTGCTGAGCTAAGATGTAACCAGATATAATGCTATATTTGAACCTACAGATTAGTAGGAAACCATAGTACATTTATTCATGCATTGACTGCACATGTAAAATAGTATCAGCTTTTCATTTGCTGTGACGATTTACCTTTGTCTGACAATTTCTGAAGTCGCTGGTCGTGAAGGTCAAGATTTTCCGAAATCTGCCTGGAACGATTCAACGAAGACGCCTCCATGTTTCTCAGATATTCTTGAGTAGTCTTTATAGCTTCCCCTTGTTGGGCACAGCAGTCATATGTCATTGCCGTCTTGTTTGCATCTACGATTATCAATTTTTTAATATTCTCTAATTCTTGCGCCAAATTCTTTGCTTCGTCCGCCTGTTTGACAACGGTTTCTTTGACCATCTCTATATCAAGTCCCATCTTCTTCATGTCCTTCGACTGCTTTCCAAATTGCTCTGGCATCTCGTGAAGAATTTGGCCCTTCATGTCTTCTATGTCGCCGATCAGTTTATTCAGCAGAGGAATAATAGCAGCCGATTTTCTGGACTCCGCTCGGCGCTGACTCTGGTGAATAAAGGACGCAAAATCTTCATTTTCCAGAGCCTCTGTCCGAAAGGCAAGACAACTAAGGACAGTCACGAACAAGAAGGACAACATGATGTGAACTAGAGACCGCAGTTCAGCAAAGACGCTCAGGCAGTTATTGTGAGTAGCCCGATGTCACTCCAGCAGTTGATTCGACTTTTATAGCATTCTGATTAGCCAAGTGCTTTAAGTGGAGCTGTAAACCTGTTCTTTTAGGAGAATTCATACATTGATTGTTGTAGTTTAAGATTTACTAGTCTACCAAAGTAGCGTTGCAACAATATATATATTTGTTGTCTCCAGGTTCAATTAGATTGTTGCATAAGGACACCGTCCAGACACAAGCACTTGCAATATCTTTCGTTCACTAGATCCTCTATCTTTCTTACTATCGTCATACTAAAGACAGCTCTAAATTGTTCGTCAATGATATTTGTAAATTCTTCAGTTATGGACAAGAATAGACAACTGCATCGTCGCTTATGAACGGCATATGCCATCGTATATCAGCTGTTGAGTTATCGCTCCCTGGGTCGAGCTTTATAGTATCAATTCATCTTATTTTCGTCTCACTAGAGGACATCTATTGGTTCTTTATTCAGTATTAGATTTATAGTATCATTAGTAAAGCGGCAATGGTGAGTTGTTTTGGATATAGCCTAACGTAAAATTGCACAGTAGCCTACCTTATTTCAAAGTGATTGCCAATTGGGGTCATCAAGGCAGTATTAAATCTGCCAAATCAGTAGCATCATAAAAGGTCTCCGTGGTTTTAAAGATTTACTGCCAAAGTGTTACATCTAAGCGTTATCGTCTCATAAAATTCTATTAGGCCTCTAGGCTCGAGCACCCCTACTTTTAGAGAGGCTACCTTAGGAAAGAGAATGTTTAGGGTTGGAGCTTCTGGGTCCCTTTTTCATCCCAATTTGCGCCAATGGTCCTCAATGTAAGTTTTATAATATCATTAGTGGTTGATATAGGACTTTTGGCTATAAATTGTAATAATGAATTTTCTAGTCGTCAGTTATTGTTTTTAAAATAGCCAGAGTCGCTATGACATTCTTCGTATGCTTCGGTATTGAAAGCCATATTGTTGCCGCTAAAACAACAATATGGCTTTATGCAAATAGTAGGCTATACAAAACGACTCAGTTTTGCACATATGGAGTCGATTGTGACACGCGCTTAAATCTGTACTGCGATGAAATCAATGATGGCCCTCAGAGATGTCCATCATGGGTTGGGTTGACCCATGAGTTGGGTTGGGTTGTGTTGGATTGGGTGGGTTGGGCCAGAATTTGCCATATTAATGGTAGGTTCGGTTTGGTCAGAAAATAAGGCATGGTTTAAGAAACCGAAATGTATTACAGTGGGATGGGATGGGTTGGGTCAAGTAAACCTATTATCGGCATGGGTTGGGTTGAGTTGGGTTGAAGATTTGATGGTTTGGGTTAGATTGGGTTCTAAAAAATGGACCCATGGACATCTCTGATGGCTCTTGGTGGCATTATCTAGGTGGTAATACTAATGTACACCGTGGCTACTACGGAAGGAATGGCTCTTATTAACTGTGATCACAGTATGGTGGCTTCAAATTCATTTTATCAATATATGTCACAGTTAACAACCGTGTGTCATGAGTACGAAATAAAAACCGAAAAAGGAATAGGAAAGAGTAGATTCGACTACGATGATGAAATGTAAACAAGTAGATGCTCAAAACAGGTCCTGAGAGAAATTTTAAAAAAAACATAGCGCAAAGAAATACTAAAACCGGGGATATTTTTACACCCCCTAAAACCCGCAACACCCCCAATTTGAGGTCGACACCCCCAAATTTGGTAATGTGACAATGGTATGCATGCAAAATGCATATTAATTAACCCTGGACACCCCCAAATGGAAAAGTACGCCCCCAACTTTTATCCTTTTTTGCTTGTCAGCCTTTTTCGGTAGAGACTTCCAAATTCCGACACCCCTAAATTTTCCCGACATCCTCCAAATTCACAAGCCTGCAATCCTAGAAATAACCACACACCCCAGATTTTCCCGCAAACCCCCACCCCAAATTCACAATCCTAGAAATACAAAATGGAAGCACAAAATTGAGTAGAAAGTCATTTTTTGATTGATTGAAGATGACTTTATTTCAACTCAACTCAATAAACAGGTACATATACAAATCAAGAGTACGTATAAGTAACAAACTTGCATTTTTTTGGCTTCCAGTCCAGTCACGGATACAACACAAACTATGCACGCTGATGTTCTGTGCACGGAATGGTCTTTGTCCGACCTATCCGGCCGATCTGCTCCAGCTAACATCAACCGCCATCGGTAGACCAGGCCTACGATCAGCCTCTACCAGTCAATACCAGAAACCTCGTCTTTGGACAGTCATGGGGCAACGAGCCTTCTCGTACGCTGGACCCCATGCCTGGAACGCCCTTCCACCAGCGCTACGGAGCATAAAGTCACCCGTCGCTTTCCGTAAACATTTGAAGACATATCTGTTTAATTGTGCACATAATAATTGACATTAATTGTAATGCGCTTGCTAACATTGATTGATTAGGCGCAATATAAGTAGCTCATTACATTTACATTACATTTACATTTTAATGTACAGTCTTCAAGACACAAGTGTATTTGGTCACGAGAAATGCATGCGCATCACATGGCATGCACAGCATGGCATGATATGGTATGGATATGGTATGTGATATGGAATGATATAGACTGAATAAGCATTGCAAATTCAATATGAGCTCCTCCTGTGCACGGTTGATATCATAAATCAACTAGATAGGCCTACTGAGTCTGGTTTGTCGATCAGCGCGTTTGATCTTAATGAATAAATTAAATCGAGATAAGTATTTCTCGAGATAGACTCTTCAGCCCAACCAATAATAGATCTAAATACTGTCAATGAGTGATGCTAATCAATCCAAAATGTCCGACAGTATTTATGAGCATTAGCTGAACATGTATACTGCCGATTATCGCTACTGTACTTCACCGTTGTGGCTCCATTTGAGATGATTTAAAAGACAGCGGCTATTATACTGTATATGATGTACAATGTACAGTATATAGTTGGTTTAGTACACAGAAGCAGAAAGTTGATTATTCAGGTAATGTATTTACAACTCGTTTTTCTCTCTTAACGAGCCGCCTAAGAATAGCTTATACACCTTCCATTTCAAAGCTATCGCAGTGGTCTCGGCAGTGAGGGCGCATTCAGAAAAAGAGCTATAGAAGTGCTTATTACATTATACAGTCAACCTGATACAGTATCTTAATATCAGGATATAAAAGGAAGGGGTTGCAACATGAGGCGAGATAACGCAATCTGTAAATCAAGCAACGCTGAAGAAGCAGTGTGCATTCTACGTTAGATCGACCATCGACTGATGCCAACTGCATTACCAAAATGACGCCATAGAGATTCACTACTACTACTACTACTACTACTACTACTACTACTACTACTACTACTACTACTACTACTACTACTACTACTACTACTACTACTACTACTACTGCTACTACTGCTACTACTACTACTACTACTACTGCTACTACTACTACTACTACTACTACTACTACTACTACTACTACTACTACTACTACTACTACTACTACTACTACTAATAATAATAATAATAATAATAATAATAATAATAATAGTAATTCATGCTTGGATTGAATAGTCCTATCGAAAGAAACGACTGATAAGAATTTTCGAATGTTCGTCTGGGGTGGGGTGGGGTGGGGTGGGGTGGAACTCAGCCGCATATCCCGCTAGGGTAGGTGATGACTATTGGCATAGCCCGCCAGGAGGGGGCACAGTGGCCGGGAGAAAGTTTGTCCGGCCTAGATTGGCCGCATGATTCGTACAGAAACGATGACAAAAGTGCATCACTAGTGGGAGTTAGGGTGATCGCCGATATGCTTTCATACAGTCTGAAAATATGCACGATTTAAATTTAAATTTAATATCATACTAACTATTTGGCCGGAAGGGGCTCCACCCCAGACCCTGTTAAGTAGCTCTGCAAAGATCCAATTAGGAACTGGAAATATCACTCCGTAGAAGCCGTCGTGCCCCTCCCTACCCATATTCCGGAACCCTTGCTACGCCCGCCAATAGAACACGTTTCATTATAAGAGAAGAAGAGTGAAATATGTACATTCCGTTCTTTAATTATAATTATAGTTGAAGACTGAAGACTCTAAGGCAATAGCTGTAGCAGACTCGACAGACTTACTGTATGGTGGAATTATAGATGGTTGTCTGAAGGACATTTTCAACACATAGAAGATCCTACTAAACCATTAAAACCAAGTTAGTATTATTATTATATCATTTAATTAAGAGCATCGATTTAAAAAAAGAATCATCAAGAGTAATTCGAGGCATTATGCACATCTTGCGTAAAGTCTCAGAATAACTTACTATAATAGAACATTTGAGAATTGAAATGAGATCGCTGCAGGACGTGGCGCAACCGACGCATATCTACATCCACAAAGACGCGTCTGTACAGGTCATTAGTCCTGTCGTCGGTCCTCCTGTACGCCAGTGAAACATGGACCCTCCGCGCGCGCTACTGACCTTAAGACACTGGAGTTCTTCCACATGCGATCGATGCCAACTGTCGACAGCTCCTTGGCATCCGATGGTTCGAAAAAATCACTAACGTAACCGTCTTGTCTATCACCGGTCTACCAACAATGGAGTCGACACTCAAGAATCGTCGGATATCATCATTCAACCACGTTGCACGACTGTCACCCGAGGTGCCCGCGAACCAGATACTGAACCACCAAGTTCACGCACTGAAGACCCAACCACCTCAAACTGGATGGAAGAGACCTCGAGGCCGTCCAAAGAAAACCTGGTTGGACCAGCTGAAGCATGACTTCGCCGAACCGCTACCAGATCTATGGACGGACGCGATTAATTTCGGCCACAGGGCAACGCAACGGCCCCAGCTGGCTATGCGATTTTGATGATGATGATGATGATGATGATGATGATGATGATGCTATCAGCAGGGATGTTCTAATTCAAAGGAGGAACTGAAATTTAGTGTATGAGATATTGTGGCACTGTATACTGAAAATGTGTTTGGTTTTTGAATGATGAAGACTCAGTTAGCAGACTTGGCAGACTTTAATGTTGAATAAAGGTCTGCATGAGAGACAGTGATTTTTTTAGCAAGTGGAGGTCCTACTAAAGCACTTTTTAAAAACCATATTACTATAAATTTATTTAATTGCATAGATTTGACGAAATGCATCGTCAAGAGTAATTCGAGGCATTATGCACATCCTGCGCAGAGTCTCGAAATGGTTTATTGGGATAAAACAATTGAGAATTGACATGAGATCATTGCTATAGACAGAAATGTTCTAATTCAGAAGAGACATTTTCATTTCCGATTTCAGTGAATAATATAAACCGCCCCAAGTGGTCCAGGTGATTCCATCGGCAATTGTTGATGTGAGCCCATGATAGAATACGCCATTCAGATTAGAAGAATGACACGCTCCATACCACCAGCCTCCATGATACACGCGAGCACAATTCCCTTGTGACCACGTGTCATAATCGGCATCCTCTGTGCTGAACTGCAGATTCCTGTGGAGATCCAGCGAATCTCCTGTTAACAGCAAAGCGATTTCAATTACGATAAAATTTAAGGGCCGTCCGTTAGGGGGCGCGGTGGAGTTGGCGCAGGATTTTTGATACACAACTGAGGGTAGCGGGTTCGAGTCTGACCTTAGTCACAGCGCACTGAGCGCAGCGACCTTGAACAAGTTGTTTATCCCCGGTTTGATCCGCACTTACGATTCTTAACTCCTTGAATGATATAACGTGCGCTAATAACAACGTAATAATAATAATAATAATAATAATAATAATAATAATAATAATAATAATAGCCAAACAACGCGTAAAAGTGATTCCACTACAATAATTGTTTTATCTAATACAACATTGGTTAACATTAAATTTATTGTCTAAGTTTTCTTAACAGTTTTAAGACAATTTCATTGAAAAAATTCATTCAAAAATCACATTGGTTTTGGTTGAATCAGGTCAACTTTTTGATGTATCGCTACATGGCGTTTTTCATATAAACAAGTATTTTCTGTACTTGATGCAAAATTCATTCTCATTTCTTAAAATAAACAGATTAAAAAGAGTTTACTTACTTGGACTAACTCAAATTATATCAAGTCCCGTTGGTCTTATATAGAAAGATTCTAAATGGCTAACAGATTATTTCGGCTTCAGACTCTTGCCTGCATTGCCCGAATACTTTGCAATGTGCAACCTGTAATATTGTCAGATGATGGACGTCTATGGATTAACCTAGAACGATCCAAAATGGCTGATCAGATGCTCTGCTTAATAAATTCAGACACTTACCGGCACTACCCCAATATCTTCCAATGTTCAGCCGGTATTTGTCAGATGATGGACCAATTGAAAAGGAGTCATATAAGGCGAAGCGTTTCTCGACCTGCGTCTCAAAATTTTCTAGGTCAACTCGCAATTTGTATTTCCCTTTGGAAGTCAATTGGTAAAGGTTTTCGTTTCCTATCAAAGAATAATAATAAGCAAATGTGAAGTGAAAAAATTCGTCATAAAGTCGGTAAAAGAGGATCGTTAGTGAATAACTAGAAAGATGCTCGCTTCGCTCGCGCTCGCTTCGCTCCCAGTGCAGGATAATACTAATATCTATCCACATCGCGCAATGCTCGCTTCGCTCGCAGTGCAGGCTCGCTTCGCTCGAGGCAACGAATATTTCAGAACGACCAATCAGAACGCTCACCCAGCCAACCAATCAGAACGCTTGAAGGTAACCAATGAGAACATCGCACAGCCAAGCAATCAGAACGCTCACACAGCCAAGCAATCAGAACGCTTGAAGGTAACAGACATACACAGGAAGGATTTTAATATTATAGATGTTAGACTGTAAATTAATTACTTTACCAGAGAATTCTTCATCTTAACCAAAGTGGATTGCAGCGTTTATGGAGAAATCGAAATTCTGGCAAACCCAGTGAGGGGCCTTAAAGTCACGTTTTGCTTCTGTTCAAGAATATCACCAAGTTAGGTTGACCCAGTTCAACTCGACCGATTATCGGCGAAATAATCAAACTGACAATGGGAGATATGAAAGCAAGAAAATTCCTTAATTTGAAATGACTAAACATTTCTCTACAGCAGTTCTTAAGAGATTTTGGAGCGATTCTAACTAATCCACAGACATAGAAGTTTTCCCAAGTCTAGGTCTTTATCCCTTTCCAACCCTAATTCAAAAATTCAACAATCAATCAAATTCTATAGTATCACTATTATAATTTCTACATCTTCCAACGCTGTACTAAATCCAACACAACTTAGTACAAGGTCAACCCGAGGAAATCAGTCTGGAACAGAGGTCATCTAATGCCGATTGGACGATTGGACATTCAGGCGTGTTATTGACCGGATCCAAAGTGTCAGCTGTACGAAGTGAATAGCTCAAATTGAGGTAAGCGTCATTAGCGGCTTGCTTTTGTTTTATAGAATTGAAAATTAAGAATTGACGAAATGTTGCTATTAAACAATCGAATATTAAAGGTCATAATTAAATTTATATTACCATTATTGCTATTATTGCACATTTTCCCTTAATGTTCAAAAATTAAATAAGTAAATTATTTTTCGGCATTCGATTTCAGGCATCCAGTTGTTTGTAAAAAAGCATGGTCTTGACAGAGAAGATCTTAATAACTATCGCCCCAACTCAAATCTTTCGCTTCTATCAAAACTTACTAAGAAAACTGTGCTTTCTAGACTGTCCGAACACCTTTCAAATAACTCGCTATATAATGCTCATCAGTCTGCCTACACTAAACATCACTCAACTGAAACCGTTCTCGCCTACATTCATGACAGACTCTTAACCGCAATTGGTCTCAGACAAGTTACTGGCCTTTGTCTCCTTGACCTCTCTGCTGCATTTGATACCATAAATCACAAAATTCTGCTCGAACGACTCTCTCTCTGGTTTGGAATATCTGAAAAAGCTCACAACTGGTTTTCATTTTATCTTAAATCCCGGTCTTTTCAAGTGTCCTGTCTTAGCCAAATTTCTCTATCTCACAGTATAGATTTTGGAGTTCTTCAAGGATCTGTTCTTGGGCCTTTACTGTTCAGCCTTTACACCACACCGCTCTCATCTTTAATTAATTCCCTTAATTTAAATCACCAACTCTATGCTGGTGACACTCAGCTATTCCTTTCCTTCTCACCTTCTTCAATCAATGCTTCTATTATTGAGCTTGAATCTGCATTCTCATCAATCTCTGCTTGGATGTCATCTAATCTCCTCGCTCTTAACCCATCTAAGACAGAGTTTCTTTTAATTGGACTACCCCAACAACTCAAAAGAATTGACAATCCTAAACTAGTTTTGGCTCCTGACACCACAATAATCCCTGTTCCAACTGCTAGAAATCTAGGATTCAAATTTGATTCTTTTCTAAACTTTGAATCACAAATCTCCCAACTATCAACAGCCTGCTTTGTTCATATTCGTGACCTTCGTCGCCTACGTCCTTGCCTAGATACTAAAACTGCCTCCACAATTGCCACCTCAATAGTCCACTCCAAATTAGATTATTGTAACTCCCTCTACTATAACCTTCCCAAAGCCTCTATCAACAAATTGCAATCAATACAAAATGCACTTGCTCGTGTTACTAAGTCACCTAAATTCTCCCATATTTCACCCACACTAAAATCATTACATTGGCTTAAAATAACTCGTATCCAATATAAGATATAACACTTACATATAGGTCACTTCAGTCATCAAAACCTGTCTACATTAGATCACTATTAACCCCTCAGCCTCCTCAACCCACACGTTCATCATCACACCTCACTCTGTCACGCCCACTCAATCAGTCATCCCTGAAAATTTGCAACCGTGCCTTCTCATACGCCTCACCTGAACTTTGGAACTCGATCCCAGCTTCCCTCCGCAGACTTGGACACTTTCAAACAATAAAATCTGAATCCTCATTTCCTATAATTCCTGCATTATCTCCTCAAGGCTTCAGGTCTAAGCTTAAATCATTCCTTTTTCTAAAATCATATCCACCATAGCTGTAACAACCTAGCCTCACTGCCCTTTGGATGTTGCCTATTGCCTGGCTGATAACATACCTTCCCCATAGCTATTTTAAGAGAGGCTGAGCGCCTAAGAATAAGCAGCTACTGTTGTGCTGCTTTCCAAGGCGCTATAGAAATCCATGAGATTTTACTTTACTTACTTACTTACTTTACTTTACTTTGTATCCTCTGCGTGAGTCTATGTAGTGGCGAGGTCACGGAGGGGTTTGAACACCCCCACTTGCCATCAGGGTCACCTGTGAGATTCGTGCACAATTGCAGAGAAATTTTTGTGGGGGGCCCGGGGGGGGGGTCGGAGGATGGTTGAGGATGGGCTCTACTAGTCTAAGTATCAAACGTTCTCTTATATATCTATACAACAAGCAGTCGTGCGTCGGACGAACTGAGACCCGCCATGGCCGTCCATGTTACTATTTGCAGGAAATTTTATCGGATAGATAAAAATATTGTTTAATTTAAAAGTTATTTAATGCACTCATTGCGTGTGGAATAGTAATTCTAACGAATTCTAATGTTGTAAGAGTTTTTTAATTAGCGTTTGGACTCAGTCACTCGCCAAACAGCAATTGCTCCGTTGGACTACCTGGGCGAGCTAAGGGTTAAATATTTTATGTCAGCTCATCATGACGTCATCAGTGTTTTTGTGTACATATATTATTGGACGCTAAATGCTTATTTATCAGACCCTTCACTTTAAGTAGTATTTAACGAAGCTTAATTGGTTTCAGCTTAGGTAGTTAGCATGTCTCGTGATCCAACCATTGAGACTGTTCACGATCGCAATCGTGATGAAGTTATTAAGTTATTAACCAAGGACCAATCAGGCCAGCAATTGGCGAGAAGCCAGATAGTGGGAAGCGAAATTTGCCTTTTCAGAGTTAGTTGAAATTGAGCTGCAATATAACATTCTGTATGGTTCAATTCAACACACTTGAAAGTTGACCGTCATCTTGAAATTAATTATTCATGCAGTCTTTGCAGGTATTTATTCACAGCTGCGTAACATGTAGGCCTATAGCTATTCAAATGCATGTTTATGCGTTGTATTAGCCTCTTTAAATACTTTAATTACTAAAAGTAAAAGTTGTTCAGCTTCAGGGGGCTTCGCCTCTGACCAGGGGCCAGGGTTATTTCTATGATTATTAATTTGGGGTGTCGGTAAATTCTGGGGGTCCCTGCCTAAAAAGTCTGACAAGCAAAAAAGGTCATCCAATAGGTGAAATGGATGGTGGTGTGGTGTCGGTCTCAAATTGGCGGCGTTAGGGGGTGTAAAATATCCCTAGCAGGGGCTTGACCCCTCTGTCCCCAGACCCCCTCAACGTGCTCGCCATAACCCCCCCCCCTCCCCACCACTCTCAAACGTCAGGCGTGCGTCGCCACTGAGTCTATGGCTTCTGGTTGTAACATATGTATATAATACTTACCAAGCCAAAAATCCAGGCTGACATTTCCAAATCCTCTTTCGTACTCGTACCAATCTTTCAAAAAAGAAACGTTCCCGTCTCTGCGACGCTGAAATACCTAAAACGTTGAAAATTAGCAATAGACAGTCTTCATTGAAATCCCATCGTAGGCCTATGCATTGTCACGCATTAGCTTTGCCAGTGTTCCGGAATACAAGAGTGATCTAGCCGAAATGGGCGGGGGGAGGGGTGGTCGGCGCAGGGAGCCCGTCATGGTATGAAAAATGCTGACTATGCCTTGCATCACCCTCCACCGACTAATGCGAAAACAGTTCTAGAAAGACACGACAGGACTAGGTTACTATACCCCGCAGTACCCTCTGACCATCTGCTCTCCGACAATCCCCAACTGAACTCACCGTGGTCAGATGCGGTAGAAATAAGAGAAAGCAAGATTAGGATTGAAACAGTTCAAATATATTTTCCTCCTATTTTTACTGCTAATCTCACATTGCGACATTACAATGCTCGATCCAGGTATTTTCCGATACATGTCCTCGTTATTAATTACTGCACATTGCGCTCATAGCTTGACGGTCGGATACACGAAAAAGATTCACCATCAAGCAGTCTAATAATTATAATGTATTAATTAATTAGTTGTGTATGGATTTGAATCAAAATAACCAAGTCCAGATTAGTATGCCTCGGATAGTAATTAAAGTCAATGAACAGCATATAAACAACGCATATCTCACATGTACATACCAACCAGTCACCGTCCGGAGTGACAAAGTCACAGTATACATCTATTGATTCATTGTTTAGGCGTATGAGATATGGACCGCTTGGATGACCCATCCGTTTGATTTCGGTACAATCTTCGTAAACAGGTCTTGGTGGTGTTTCGGTCTTGTTAGCGCTTGCTATCAATCAATAAAAATGAATTATTGGTTTAGCAAATTTTGAGGAAGCACCGACATATATACAGGCCTATATATAATTATAATTATATATATATATATATATATGTCGGTGCTTCCTCAATATATATATATATATATATATATATATATATTATAAATATGTAATAAAATATATATCTAATAATACTCTTATCGGAAATTCATCTAATCTTTGGACATAGCGAAAACGCTTTAACTAGGTTCTAAATCTAGAGTGATTTAAAGTAATTCCTATTCCTAATCTCTCTTCTTGTAGAGTATCATGTAATAGGCAGTCATTTTTTAACAATATTTTCCGGAACGCAATAGTCGGCAGTAAGTTGTCAGTACGCCATAGCGGCCTTACAATTATTCTAATTGTTTGGACTTTGCACCATCGATAAAAAGAAAATTATGATAAGAAATTTGAAAAAATACGACAATTAGATATAGTTCAAACGCTCTATTTTTAGCTTAATGTTACAATAAAAAAACCAGTCCAGATTTTCCGAAACGCCGTCTCGACTCGTTCCGGTGTCGTATAAAATTATTTCCCCCATAAAGTTATTTCCTGGTCAAGTTTTGATTGGTCGGCAGATGGCCTGTCAATCAAGATTAGAACCGCCCTCCCATAGCAACGACAACTATAATTTTATTTCCTCCTTGGGAATTCTTTGCAGGCAACCAATGGCAATGCTTGAAGCAATTATATGGGTGGAGCCATAAGGCATAACACATACGCAAATCTCATGCATATACACAAGTTCATAAATATTCATTACCTATAACCACGGCGATTGGCTGCCAATTACAGTCAATCACAGTCGTCCTATCCATCATTTGTTTTTCGAATGCGGTCAATCGCGATTTTGACAAAGTAGTTTCAAGTTTCCATTTGACAAAATAGCTTCAAGTTTGCATTTAATGAGATAGAAATTGCAATAATCACTTGGTGTTAAATGTTGTATTACGCTCACTGTTATATTGTTCTGCAGTGGTTTTTTGTTACTCATCCTCGTACTGTACATTCATTGGTTTGTCAATAAACTTCTACGGTGCCACAATCATATCAGTGGTTTACACACAGGTTTGCTTAGCCTCAGAAACCACTTAAAATCACATTATTATTATCATAATGCCCAGGGCTTCAGCTGATGGCGCACAAAACCCAAATTGAACAATTTTGAACAAATTGAACAGGTCAATTATTAACGGTATCTGTAAAAAGTAGAAAATTTGCATTATCCATTGAGGAAAAATATACTTTATGGGCGCCTTAACCGTATATATATATAATTGTTTAGCGATACCAGATCAGTTGGAAAGATTTTAAGGTCTAAACTTTCCTGCCTATCTACACATAACTATATAGTGAGGAAATGAAATTATAGTCGGTTATAAATTTATTTCCTAGTCTACGGTCTATCTATACCTGTGTATAGCATTGGTTGGAAATGATAACCTATGGGTAATAAATTTATTTCCTAGGAAATAAAATTATAGCCGGTTATAAATTTATTTCCTAGTCTACTGTCTATCTATACTTGTTTATAGCATTGGTTGGAAATGATATCCTATGGGTAATAAATTTATTTCCTAGGAAATAAAATTCTAGCCGGTTATTAATTTATTTCCTAGTCTACGGTCTATCTATACCTGTTTATAGCATTGGTTGGAAATGCTATTCTATGGGTAATAAATTTATTTCCTAGGAAATAAAATTATAGCCGGTTATAAATTTATATCCTAGTCTACGGTCTATCTATACCTGTGTATAGCATTGGTTGGAAATGATAACCTACGGGTAATAAATTTATTTCCTAGGAAATAAAATTATAGCCGGTTATAAATTTATTTCCTAGGTTATAAATTTATTTCCTAGGAAATAAAATTATAGCCGGTTATAAATTTATTTCCTAGTCTACGGTCCATCTATACCTGTTTATAGCATTGGTTGGAAATGATATCCTATGGGTAATAAATTTATTTCCTAGGAAATAAAATTATAGCCGGTTATAAATTTATTTCCTAGTCTACGGTCTATCTATACCTGTGTATAGCATTGGTTGGAAATGATAACCTATGGATAATAAATTTATTTCCTAGGAAATAAAATTATAGCCGGTTATAAATTTATTTCCTAGTCTAATGTCTATCTATACTTGTTTATAGCATTGGTTGGAAATGATATCCTATGGGTAATAAATTTATTTCCTAGGAAATAAAATTATAGCCGGTTATAAATTTATTTCCTAGGAAATACAATTATAGCCGGTTATAAATTTATTTCCTAGTCTACGGTCTATCTATACCTGTTTATAGCATTGGTTGGATATGATATCCTATGGGTAATAAATTTATTTCCTAGGAAATACAATTATAGCCGGTTATAAATTAATTTCCTATCTATCTATACCTGCATCATGTAGCATTGGTTGGAAAGAAAATCATGTCCTAACCATATACACATATAAGCAGGGCCGGTTGAAAGTCTTCGTAGGCCCTGGGCACTCTCATAATCGTAGGCCCTCCTCAACTTGAAACCTCCAAGTTGCCAACTGCGCAACCAACTGTGGATTAAACATTAAAGTTAAACACTTTCGCATTATTTTATGACTTCATGTTTAATAATGATTTTGGAATGCACCCTCCTCAGTTTTCGATGTCAAAATTCAAATCTAGTTCAACTTTCTTCTGTCAACTGATGAAACAGCTTCTAAAGCCAAGGCACTACTTATGGTGTATCCATCAGATCTGGAAGAGGCAATTACTGACGACTTTCTTCTATTTTCACAAATATTTGGCAAGATTAAAAGAGTGGCTGAAATGCTTGGCCTATGGCTCAAATAAAGAATAGGATGGTGATACGTTTTCCAAATGTAAATATTGCTTTCCGAATCTACCTTTCAATTTTTGGAACAAGTTGTAAAGGTGAACGTTCATTTTCCAAACTGAAACTTATAAAAACTTATCTTCGGTCAACGATAAGATAAACATGACTATCCTCCCTGGCACTACTTTCATTCGAAAAAGACGATGCGGGAAATGACATTTGAGGACATCATAAGTGACTTTGCTTGCTTATGAAAAGACCCAAAAGGTTTACATATCGTAACTCTGCTCAAGTGCTCATATTAATAGATATTATACTGTTTGTGACTGCTAGAGTTAAACGTTATTAAATTTGTATCTGCAAGACTGCAATTTCTGCCATGGCCTATTTTTTACTCCCTTCATGTTCTCCATATACATCTGACTTTCGTAGGCTCCTGAAAAGGTCGTAGGCTTTGGGCACAGTGCCCACTGTGCCCAGTAGATAAAACGGCCCTGCATATAAGCTTATAGCCTTCTGTTGTGGTTAGGTTTTTGAGTAAGATATAGTAGACTAAGGGCTCGTCTATAAATTGCGTCACGCAGTTAGGGGGAGGGGTCCGGCCATTTGTGACGATGTGTGAGGACGGGGGTTCCGTAACTGTGACGTCCCGCAAATTTTTTTAGGTGATTACCTTTGACATTTTTTGCTTGTAAGGGATTTTGGAGAGGAAAATACAATTATGACCTTTTTTGCTTGTCATGGTTTTTCGAGAGGAAAAAATACAAGGATGGCCATTTCTTGCTTGTCAAGTCTTTTCGAAAGATGAAAATTCGGGGGGGGGGGCGGTCGGCCCCTGTGACGTCATATTTTAGGGGTCCGACGTTTTGTGACGTCGCGTTACGTAAGGAGTGCCAAAATCGCGTGACGTAATTTATGGACGACTCAAAGATGAATTTAGGCTTAGTCGGTGCTTATGGTAGTTGCTAGTATTGTTCATTAGGAACTGGAATTATGTAGCACCAGCATTACTTGAATATTGTGTTTAAAGTACTTTTGTGGTTTTCTTCCCTTCGCCTCCTCTTCTTCACTTCCTCCCAATCAATGCTTCATATGAAATCGTATAGTTATTATTATAAGATAGCCATTATCAGCATTATTGCTTGCTAAGTCTAATCGTATCTGCATATAATCAGCGGCTTATCAATCGCAAAAGAATCGCATTTTCCGGTAAACTCACTAAGGGTGGTCTTGAGTATGTTTAACAGTTTAAGTCGATATTGATCATCTACAACAGACCGCTTACACTTATTTTCAAATGCGGATGCTACTAAAAATTGAATCATGCATTTCACTTCAAATATGCCAATGATTTGCCATTGTTCTAGCACAGCTGATCTTTATTTAATGATCGTTGTTCTGATAATAATTGTTTCGACAAATGTCATGTTTTTCTCTGGCGCTTCGTCATAAATCTACAACAGACCGCTTACACTTATTTTCAAATGCGGATGCTACTAAAAATTGAACCATGCATTTCACTTCAAACATGCCAATGATTTGCCATTGTTCTAGCACAGCTGATCTTTATTTAATGATCGTTGTTCTGATAATAATTGTTTCGACAAATGCCATGTTTTTCTCTGGCGCTTCGTCATAAATCGTCTTTTTAATGTCGACTTATACACAGAGGATAAACTGATAGGCCTATTGAGATTTCTAATCCGGAAACGCATTTTATCGTCTGTTGGCAGTATCTTCCTCGTCACTTTAATGAAGGCCATCTCTTGTTGCTAAGGATAGCATTCACTATATATTACTCTACTGAAGCATTTTATCAACTATGCTTTCTCGTGGGAAATTGAAATCCGTTTTTCAGTTAATACCATCAAGATAACGCCAAAATGCCAAGTGCCAATGAAATAGATAGGTAGGAAATAAATTTATTACCCATAGGATATCATTTCATTCCAACCAATGCTATACACAGGTATAGATAGATAGGAAATGAATTTATTACCGGTTATAATTTTATTTCCTAGGAAATAAATTTATTACCCATGGCATATCACTTCATTTCCAACCAATGCTATATACAGGTATAGATAGATAGGAAATGAATTTATTACCGGTTATAATTTTATTTCCTAGGAAATAAATTTATTACCCATGGGATATTATTTCATTTCCAACCAATGATATATACAGGTATAGATAGACAGTAGACTAGGAAATAAATTTATAACCGGCTATAATTTTATTTCCTAGGAAATAAATTTATTACCCATAGGATATCATTTCCAACCAATGCTATATACAGGTATAGATTGATAGGAAATAAATTTATTACCGGTTATAATTTTATTTCCTATGAAATAAATTTATTACCCATGGCATATCACTTCATTTCCAACCAATGCTATATACAGATATAGATAAACAGTAGACTAGGAAATAAATTTATAACCGGCTATAATTTTATTTCCTAGGAAATAAATTTATTACCCATAGGATATCATTTCCAACCAATGCTATATACAGGTATAGATTGATAGGAAATAAATTTATTACCGGTTATAATTTTATTTCCTAGGAAATAAATTTATTACCCATGGGATATCATTTCATTTCCAACCAATGATATACTCAGGTATAGATAGATAAGAAATAAATTTATTACCGGTTATAATTTTATTTCCTAGGAAATAAATTTATTACCCATGGGATATCATTTCATTTCCAACCAATGCTATATACAGGTATAGATAGACCGTAGACTAGGAAATAAATTTATAACTGGCTATAATGTTATTTCCCTGCCATCAGTAGGCTATATAGTTATGTGTAGATAGGTAGGAAATAAATTTATCATCCATAGGATATGATTTCATTTCCATCCAATGCTATGCACAGGTATAGATAGACAGAAGATAGGAAATAAATTTATTACCGGTTATAATTTTATTTCCCCACCAACAGCAGGCTATGTAGTTATATGTAGAAAATAAAGTTATTGCCTGCTACTAACCGTATGCATTAAAGTGATTAAAGCTATTTTTAGATATTATGTTGATAGGCGGAAATAAATTTATACGGAAATAAATTTATACGCATGCCACATAATTTTATTTCCCTAGCAACCGCAGGCTCCGCCCAGGAAATAATTTTATGGCGGAAATAAATTTATACGACACCGGCACAAAAGCCTTTGTAATAGATAGTACAAGAAAATCAGGGAGATATTTCCTATTTCCCCTTTAGGTGGTTGTCTAGTGTCTGAACATTTCCCTTTGATCGCCCATTCAAGTGCATTTGCAATTGGAGGTAAAGTTTGTTCTGTTTGTTTCAGACCATCAGTTTCTTTATTGTCCCAATCCTCTCTGAGTTGGAATGTCCTTTGGTACTTTCTCGTGTCCCTGTTTTTAGTATTTTCTTGATTATTTAACGATCTAATTTTCTCTTTTTCTAGTAAAACCATTGACCCCCCGCCAAATTAACACAAATCGATGCTCTTTCTCAGGCTTGTGTTCCGAAGTCCGACCATCTTCACTATTGCAGTTCTCTGCACATCAAGTAAACTACAAAAATCAATATTTAAAACTAAACCTGTTATCAGAATAGCCACTCATTTGTGTCAGTTCTCTTCTAAAAGTTCGTCGATCAATAAACAATTGAGTTGGAGACTTAGGCCTACATTCACGTTTTCATGTTTCTACCAAATTCCACCTCTATTTAAACATCATATCTTTTGTCTCCCATCGCTAATCAGCATTGATAAGAATGAAATAAATCCTTCGCTGATTTAGATTTGGAGTTGTTAAATGCGACTTTGATGGTTTAAATGCATGGGATACGCGGATACTCTACGTGCACTCTGTATTGTTCACAATGCCCTAGTCATTGAACTCTGACGGTTCACGATAAGCTGTACTCAAATTGGAAATGAATGTAATGCACTGTAATGTAACAAAATATTTGTATAGCGCCTATTCTGAAGAATCAATCAGAAGCGCCTCCGCTGCAATTCAATCATCAATCGACTTCTATTGCGCCACTATCATAATGCTCAGGGCATCCGCCGATGGCACACCAAATCCAAATAGAATTAGAGCCAGGTCCATCCGGAAGATCAGTCAGAACAGTGGGGAGCAATAGCCAGTGTTGTATGAAGTACTGAGTTTGAGTACTTAAGTAAAAGTACAAGTATTATGTCATTTTTCTACTTAAGTAAAAGTAAAAAGTACCTATAAAAATAGTTACTCAAGTAAAAGTAAAAAAGTACTCATCAAAAAGTTACTTTTTAAGTAAAAAGTAAAAAGTACCGTGACAGACGGAATCATCAACAACTCCACATTATCATGCTAAATCACATTTTTATTACTACTTTTAAGCAACATGCAGAAGCCTCAGCAGTCAACACGTACACATTTACACCATTAACTGCATTAGCATAAATGCTGGTTTCACAAAGCCGTAGCTAGGGGGCAGGGTCAAGCTGTCCCGGGCGCCGTCCTCGAAGGCGCAATTTGCACACTAAGTCCTTAATTTTTCATACCACTTTCCTCCGGCGTGAAAATAATGTTGATAAGTAAAAAAGGTCATCGCCGGTTTTCAGACTGTAACAGGTTAAAAATTTGTATGTTGTACGTTGCCGTGAAAACTCGGGTAAGCAAAAAAAGGCCATCACCGGAATTTAGGGGCGCAGAATTCTATACCTTGCCCCGGGCGCCGACTGCTCTAACTGCGGCTCTGTGATTGCATGTAGGTCTAAGAAAGATCAAGTTTTCAAACAATCTGTCAGTCATGCGTGTACGTTTGTTGGTCATTGTCAACCCTGTACGACTAAACACGGGAAGTTGTGAAGAATTAAACAGATACTCCAGTAAATGTATCGAAATTTGGCGATGAGAAATTTTACTTGGAACGAAACGTGAAAGACATAATGTAACGAAGTAAAAGTACTAATATTTGAATAAAAACTTACTTCGTTACAAGTAAAAAGTACTGGGTAAGTTGTGTACTTCGTTACAGTACGAAGTACTCAGAATTGTACTTAAGTAATGTAACGCGTTACTTTTACTTCGTTACCGCGCAACACTGGCAATAGCACTATAAGAAGGATAAGCCAAGTCAAACAGGTATGTTTTAAGACCAGATCTGAAAGATGATAAATTGTTAGTTATACGAAGTGATGTTGGTAATGAATTCCAAAGCTTAATTAGGGTCACACATTGAGAAACAACTAGTGTCAATGACTGTGCGAGAATAAGGAACAACAAATGAAGGTCCTGCCAAATACCTAGTGGAATGATTCGAGAGATAAGTCGCATCATGAGGTAATTATTGGGTTCATTATAAAACATGGTTTTGAATACTAAAAGACAGATTTTATAATTAATTCGGTATTTGATAGGAAGCCAATGTAGGGACTTTCTAGCTGCATATTGACAAAGAGATAAGTTTTAAGTCGGTTCAAAAAGAAGGCCATAGAATTAGGAGTTGCTAAGTCACGCATACTGGCGTCAAGAGCATTCCAAAGGACCAAATGATTCAAAACCTCGTTTCAGGAACAAGGAGGTTCGTGCTTGGGGCACACTGAGAAGACCATTGGTTGTGGACCGAAGACGTGGCCGACCAGGGATAGAGCTAAGAGGATGGAGTAGCTCTGAAAGGTAAGATGGAGTAGCACCATAAAGAGAGAGAGTGCAACCGCTCTCAACACTCGAAATTCAACTCGAGCAGGATAAGGCAGCCAGTGTAGAACAGACATCATATGTTCACTAATGTGATCACGCGTCTTGTGACACCAGCAATCACCCTGGCTGCCGAACGAAGAACCATCTGGAGTTTATCAAGTCGCACCGATGGAAGACCAGCAAAAAGTGAACCACAGTAGTCAAACCATGAGCAAATAAATGCATGAATCAAAGTAGAGGTGGATGGTGTGTCTAACCAATGTACGTCGAATCACTCTAAGCTGGCGTGGACGGTAGAAGCAACTGCGACAAAGTGAGTTATAATATGTTCCATGAAGATTAACACAGAGTTAAGAATTATGCCATTAACTGACAGACAGAAAAGAACTCACATGCAAGCATCGATTAATTATCAGCTGCAATGACTTACCTCCACTTGATTCATTCTGCGACGTAAAATTGGAACTAGTACCAGCCTGTATTGTAAAATTAGCAAGAATTCTCTGGATATTTAGCAGAAGTTGCTGGTCGATATTTATTTTAGTCGATTGCTTGGTACAACAGTCTTTTTCGTAGTACACTTTGACAGATAAATCTGCAGTAAGTGAGCTGTACGTTTTCTTTATCTGATCCATGATCAATTGTTGGCCATTTTTTATGTCGTTTGCTATCTTCTGTATTTCTTTCGATTGTTTTGCCAGTAACAATGTCACCTCGCAATCAATTTGGGCTTTCATGCTTTCCATAACAGCAGCCAATTTGTTCAACAGTGAAGTGGTATCAGAAGAAATTATGTCGCCGTTGCGTTGAGACTCGCGAACCAATGATCGTTTCCCGGCGGATGATGATTGTGTTCCCTTTTGAGGAGCAGCCCCTGTTCAGAACATAAGAACGTGTAGGACAACTGGGAAAACTAAGAATACCATAATGAAAACAACAGCGATTCAAATAGATTTTCATGCATTCAGCTTAAATAGTCCACCTTCAACCCAACTACTATTGGATAATATTCTTCCTTCGCTTCAATTGAGTGTCATCTTCAATCTGTCAGATTAAATTATAGTCCGTGATATTTGTGATGATTTAATCTTACATTTTTTATTTAGGCATAAAGAATGCAGAGTTAAGCATCATATCTTTCTTCTCCGAACCTAATCAGCATTGATTATTATTATCAAATAAATCTATCGCTGCTTTAAATTTGGAGTTGCTAAATGTTACTTTGATGGTTGAAATCGACGGAACACGCGGATGCTGTCCGTGCATTATGCATTGTCCACGATGCATTAGCCCAGCGGTTCCCGAAGTTTTCCAGCTGCGGGTCAAATAGCTGACTTCTGACGGCTCCGCGGGACACATTCACTAGAAATTAAATGTCGTAAAATACACTAAACAGCGAATAAATAGCTGACAATAACAGACTATTTACATTATTGCTGAATTATGACGTAGCTTATAATACAGACAGTAGAATATCAGTTGCATTTGAAATGGCTTTTAACTACTGTGAAAGAAATGAAACTGATGCATTTCTGATAAAATTGCATCAAACTGTGGTTCAAAGTGTGCAGTCACTAAAATAAGTAAGGATTTTAAGTGTTTATCAGATAATGCTGATCTGTAGCAGGATTCAACGTACTTCATCTTAGCAAATGCCTTTTCCCACAAATAGGTATAGGCCTAGTTCCAAAAGCAGAAATAAATTTGAGAGCACACATTTTAAAATGATCACATGGAAGGCATTGCTAGAACTCTATCAAATTTTCTTCCTAAATTTTGTCCTTCAGGATATCACTGGATTGAAATCGATACTTTCCATATGAAAAACAATAATTTCCATTTGCAAATTAGAAAGTAAGTAAGTCCTCAATGACAGAGTCACAAGGAATTTCAAAAAGTCTTATTTTTGACGAACATGCGTCCAGATCGGAGTAACGTTCCTGGAACTGTTTTCTCAAACTCGAAATGATATCTTGAGCAAACAATCATGGAAAGGGAGTCACAGCTTCTTGGCTATAATGTTATAGGAAATTTGTCGTAGAAGTGAAAAGTGACTAAGGCAGCGTCTTGATAAACGATTCTCAAAAAGTGCCGATTTCTGACGGAACGCTCTAACCTTGGAGTATAAATCGCAGACGAGCGTCTTTTAATCTTGTATTCGAAAATTTAAAATCATTTAGATGAATGAATAAATCTGCGAAAATGCTAATTTCCAAAACCATTCACTTTTCTGGGCAACACCAACGGACGGTTCCTGTTATTTCAGAATAGTTCAATCTCACTTAAGAGATACAAAATTGAGTCAAGACTTTCCCACAGCTAAGCCATATCACTGAAGTTTGGTAAGGCATATCTGGAAACTCAGATTCGATTTCCATCAGGAAATCACGAAAATGGCGACGACTGAGTTCAAGATAGCGTATATTATCTATGCCATTCTATGGTAAAGAGTAAGACAGCTGAAAGTTGAAGCAAGGTAAAATTAAAGTCTCTATCTCTATGACGAGAAAGAGCTTCCTGTAACCTATTTGCGCATGTTAATCATTTCTTGTCGCGGACCAAATTAAAGGCCTTGGCGGGACGTACTTTGAAGACCCGTGACCTAGTCATTTAACTCTGACGGCTCACGATAAGCTGTACTCAAATTGGAAATGAATAACGAGAGGCAGAGAAGAGCACACATGAACGCGTCGATTATCAGCTGATCATTGGCTGCAATGCAGTGGCGGTTCCACCACGTAGGTGACTGGGGATTCATCCCCCCACCGGATTCCGGATGACCCTTTTTGTTTGTCAACCTATTTTCCGGTGAGTTTTTAAAAGAAATTAGTGAAAAATACTGCAAATTACCTTCTTTTTCATGCTTGTCGGCCTTTTTGGCAAGGTTTCTTAACATTTAGTGAGCAAAACACTACTAACAATGAACTTTTTTCTCCTTTTTCTTGTTTTTCTACTTCACTTTCCACCCCCACCAACTTAAAAAATGTCATCCCCCTCCACCAAGAATTTCTGGGACCGCCACTGCTGCAATGACCTACCTTCTCTTGATTTCTTCTGACGAATCAAATAATTCCTTTTACCACCCTGTATTGTGAAATTCGCAAGAATTCTCTGGATATCTAACATAAGTTGTTGGTCGATATTTCTTTTATTCGCTTGCTTGGTACAGCAGTCTTTTATGCCGCTTACTATACCAAATAAGTTTGCAATAATCGAGCTGTCCGTTTTCTTTATTTGATCCAATATCAATTGTTGGCCATTCTTTATGTCGGTTGCTATCTTCTTTATTTCTTTCGACTGATTTGCCATCAGCGTTGCCACCTCGCAAACGATTTCAGCTTTCATGCTTTCCATAACAGCAGCCAATTTGTTCAACAGTGAAATGGTATCAGAAGAAACTATGTCGCCTTTGCGTTGAGACTCGCGAACCACTGGTCGTTTCCCGGCGGATGACGATTGTGTTCCCTTTTGAGGAGCAGCCCCTGTTCAGAACATAAGAACGTGTAGGACAACTGGGAAAACTAAGAATGCCATAATGAAAACAACATTGATTCAAATAGACATTCATGCCATCGTTCAAAATACTCCACCTTCGAGACCCAAATACAGATGCTTTTCTTTATGGATAATATTCTTGCCTCGCTTCAATCGAGTGTCGTCTTAAATCTAACAGATTAAATAGGCTAATGGTCCGCGATATCTATGATGATTTAATCTTACATTTTCATTTAGGCATAAAGATTGCAGTCAGCTGCATGTAGATCACAGATCGTCTACAGCTGCTTACAAGAATGTTCACTGTCGGGCACGTCGGAACGAATTTTTAGTAGGGGGGTGTAGATTTTCCGAGGCGAGGCGTTTGTTTGTCACATTTTTCGGTGTACAAGCCAAAAAAGGTAATTTCCTATATATATTTTTGAGTCGAAAATTCCAATGGGTGCAGATCTGCACCCTAGCCTCGTCTTCCAGGGGGTGCGCTGCACCTCTACTTTTTCCAGGGGGTGCAGCTGCACCCCTGCACTCCCACTTCGTACGGGCCTGTTCATTGTAGAACATTTGCTATTGATCTCGTTGGTTTAAAATGATCTTAGAATCCTCCGTCTGAGCGCATTTCGTAGTAGCATTTGAGGACAATACAGTGGCGAAACCAAAGGAAAAGGGTTTATGGGTTAAAACCCTCTTGGCTGACGAAATTTTTTACATGCTTTTCCAAGCATTTTTCATTTTTCGGACGCGATTTTGGGGGTCAGACCCATTGGCTGGTTACCGATTGGAAAAATTTCAAAGTGCCATAGAAAGTAGACAAAATTGCAAAGAATACGAAGGTGGTGAGCTTTTTTTGCTTGTCAGCTCCTAAAAAGAAAAAAATACGAAACATTTTGCAGGGGAAAGTTTTGTCACGATCGAAACCAAACCCCTCTCTTTCTGGAAATCCTGGCTACGCCACTGGGACAATAAATGGTAAAAGTGTTCGTGATCTAATCAGTTTATCATTGGCTGTGAATATCTGTTGAAGAAATTTCTCAAATGTAGGCTGTTTCCAATATAGATCTTGTAGCAGTCTTAGGTCTTTCCCATCTACAGTGTTTTCCTGAATTCTCCGAGACTGTAAATAGGTTTCTTGCTTCACACTATCAAATGATTTTTCATAATCACAAAAACATAAATACAAATCATTTGCATAACAATGCTTCTTTCTCTAAGCATTTTTAGTGCAAAAATTGCATTTCTTCATCCACAGTCCTTCTTGAAACCATATTGTTCTTCTGCTGTTGCGTTTCTAGTCCTGCCTCTTGCTCTTTCGAGCAGTACTCTTAGAAGTGTCTTCGTTACCTTCCTCTTTATATATATATATATATATATATATATATATATATATATATATATATATATATATATGGAGATACTAAGTTTCGTAATTATATGACATTTTCTTTTCAGATTCGAATCTTACCTTTACAGGTATTTATGACTTCGTAAGAAATGAGAATGCCTAAAATCAGGATCTTTATAGAAAGGCGTCCTCTGTTCCCGCTCTCCATTGCACACAGCATAGTCTACACCGTCATTGATGAAATGCAAGTCGAAGCTAAATGAGGCCTCAACGTAGATAGTCAATGTGATATCAATAACTCTTCTCCTTCCCATATGAATCCTAAGCAAATGATTTGCAAACATTTGACTATCAGTTCTGATAAGACGTCGAACAGCTTTAATGTTGCATAAGATGGCAAAGTACGAGGCAGTAAATTAGCCAGAAAGATTATAAATAGAATTTTGCTCGTGTTTGAGGAGCGTGTTCCTCGGATTGTGACCGTTCTTGGCACCTACCGACTTCTTCAGCTTGGTTTTGTGTCAAACTCCAGGATCGCGTTCTACAGGTTAGTGTGCCTCTGTTCTTGTATCAAGTATAACAAAAATTATTAACTTGTCTTTTTCCGCAGGCATTTTCCATCTTCATTTAAAAATTCCCTTGTAACAGCACTTCTACTGTATAAAAGCCAAACCTTGACAGAGAAGACCTCAATAACTGTCGACCAATTTCAAACCTGTCTGTCCTCTCCAAACTCCTCCCCAAACTTTAATATACAGATGAACTAAAATATCTCTCCAGAATTCTGACGGTATATCACCATTGCAAGACACTGACATTTTGTCAGAAATGTTCTTTTAAGTGTTACCTTCTGATATCCTTGAAACGAAATTCAGGCTATATTAGCCTAGGATTTGTTACATCATCATCATCATCATCATCATCATCATCATCATCATCATCATCATCAACAACAACAACAACAACGCGTAAGGCAAGGACCGTTGCCTCACCACTTATTTGCTACGGAAAAAAGAATTATCAGAACTGTTGAGCATGTCGCCTCTGGGTAGAATTAGAAGGGGCGCTATAGTAGACCACATTGCGTTACATGACATCGTTATCTAAAAGCCACTGCAATCGACAAAGATTATTTCGTTGAAATACGTAAGAAGCATATTTTGAAGTTGCCAAAGCATATTGAAGCCTGCGATTAACGCTGTTTTCTTTCGTAAAGCTTTTGCTATAAAGAGCAGTTTTTAGATCATACTTTATTACGGCAATCAGTGTAGTGAAGTTAACTTATCCTGACTGTCAGAGCGTCTGTTTGCACTTTCTGTAAACAGCTGTCCACTTAAAATCGTTTCAAAAGCATTCGACGTTATTGTGCGCCGAAAATACAGGTCGTCTCACACAGGGTCTTGGTCTGGAAGTTGTTTCCACTACTCTTACAGCCTCCGTATATGAACTAATCGCACCGATAACTCTCCATGTTGAAGTTGTAAAATGGAAGATCAGAGGGGCATGGTCTCGTGTATAAATGAAAATGTAGCCTTAAATATATTCAAAAAAATGGACGTAGGCAAACTACAAAACGTTCTACACGGTAATGTCTGTCGAAGAACGTTTATCACTTGTACAGCGGTTCAAAATGGGAGTTGGATTTGATCGTTGTGCAATCTGACTTCTATATCGATTCAACACAATGTGGCCAACAACTAACGTGCACTAACAGTCCACTGCTTTGCCTACAGTGTCTATTTGACGTTGAAATTTGTCACATATTGTGTTAGAATGAGCCGGTCACTTTTGGCAACCCGGATATTTTCCAGGTGCATTTTATGGCACTATATAAACCGTCCGCCGGACACTTTGTGGTTGCAATTATGTGCCCGCCCGGACATTTTTTTGGTAGGACACTCTATGGTAGGACACACCGGCACCACGACTCGCTTCTGGAGCGTTCACCCATCCAAGTACTGGCCGTTCTCGACTTTGCTAGCATTGGTGTTCTGACGCACGTCACCAAGTAGACCGATGTAACAAGTGTAATGGAATTAAAATTAGACTAATTTTTCATCATCATCATCATAATCATCGTCATCATCACCTTGCTCTTTGACAACTCTTTAGTGGCAATAGATAGACACAAAACGTTTCGAAAAAGTTTTGTCTTCTGTTGATCGTCTTCCTTCTACGATTGAAATTCCTTTCATATTCATATCTTCTCTGACGGACGCTGTCCATCTATATTTTTTCCTGGGTCTTCCTATACCTTTATTTCCTTCTGTTTGCGCGTAGAGTGCCTTGTATGATAGTCTCTTTTCATCCATTCTGTTGACATATCCATACCAGTTGAATCTTTCCCTTCTGATTGTGTCGATAGTTGTATCCTTTAGGCCAGTGGTTCTCAGACCCCTTTGCCTCGCGAACCGCGTTTGAAGATAACAAATTTGTCGCGGACCACCTGAAAATTGAGAAAAATCATGACAAGCAATAAAGGTCATCGCGTGTGATATTCGTCTCTTGCCAGTGCCCGGAAAAGCAAAAAAGGTAGTCACCTTACTTAACTGTGCTGCTTGCTCTAAAAAAATGTTGGGTCCGGGGACCCAAGGGGGTTTAACTCCCCAAAACCTCTAGACTACGCTACTGACATGGAAAATATATGTCTAATTTTTAGTAACGATTTTTCAGAATTTGCCGCGGACCACTTGACCCCCTCTCACCGACCACTTTTGGTTCGCGGACCACGGTTTGAGAACCACTGCTTTAGGCTGATACGCTGTCTGATGTCTCCTTTTCTTATCTTTTCTAGCCGGGTTAGGGCCTACTCCAAGGATACTCCATAAACAGTTCATTTCGGCCACTAGTAACCTATGTTTATCTGTTTCTTTCATGCGCAATGTTTCTGCGCCGTATATTTTTTGTGCGACTACCATGTTGTTGTATATTGTGACGTTTTAATTTTGATTTAATTTAAACCAAGATAGTTTCATTTATTATTTAATTGCATCGATATCACCAAACGAATCTTCGCGAGTAATTCGCGACATTATGCCCATATTGCTTAGAGTCTCTAAATAGCTTTTAGAAGAAAACACTCGAGACTGTAAACTACTTCGCCGCTATCAACAGGGATGTTCTAAATCGAAGGAGTGATTTTCATTTCCGATTTCAGTGAATTCGTGTAACGAAGCCAATCGTACCAAATGATTCCATCGCCGTATGATGGTGCATACGCTCCACGATAGAATCTGCCATTCAGGTTAGAATGATGGCAGACTGCATACCACCAGGCTCCGTGAAACGCATGCGCACAGTTCCCTAGCAACCATTCGTCATGATCGGCATCGAAGGTGCTGAACTGCATATTGTTATGGGACTTCAGCGAATCTCCTCCTGTCAACAGCAAAGCCACTGTCAAAGAGAAGTTAGGGGCTCGGTGGAGTATTGGTGGCATTCTTGCCGTGCAACCGGAGGGCAGGCGGGTTCGAATCTGACCCTAGCCACTGCGTAGCAAACTTGGGCAAGTTGTTCACCCTGCCTTGTTCCGCACTTACGATTATTCACTTTCTTCACTTTGTGGATGACTTGACTTACGTTAACAGAAACGTAATAATAATTAGGGCCTATAACAACAACAACAACAACAAATAATAATAATAATAATAATAATAATAATAATAATAATAATAATAAAATCCAGACAAGAATGTGCAAAAAATTTTCCACTACAATAATTCATTAAGGCGATACAAGAACAAACGTTGTTTGGCTGGTGATTTTAACCAACTTTATTAACAAATTCTACATCAAAACGACTGCTTTGGTAGAAAAGGAGATTAAATTTCAGTCTGAAAATTGTTTTCCATAATTTTCCAAACAAAATTCATATCATTTCTACATTTAAAAACGTCGGTTTCAAGGGCACGAATGAATTTTTGCTTAAATTCTCTCTGTCGCACGGATGGCTAATTTACCCCATTGGTTTAACCCTCGCACAGCTAATCTTTTTTCGTAACGACTTCTTCTCAAGTGGTGGCTACCATCTCTCGTCCATCTCTGCTCGCCCTATGAAATCAAACAGTGCTCCATTGACAGCCGCATAGCAAGGCGCTGGAAGTGACGTACTTAAAAGTTTGGACTTGAAAAGTTTATCAAGTGTTCCCAACATAAGACATAAGAATACCAGTAGACTTCACTTTTCCCCCTCTAATGACAAATTTGACCATTTACAAACGAGTCTTCCCGCTTATGTGATGACATTATTGCACTCAGAAATTATGCCTTTAGAGTTTAACATTTAAAACTTTCAATACACGGAATAAAATAGAGAAGAACACTTTGCAGCTTAATAGGATACAAATAGATCTCTTCAATGCTGGCTAGTTTGTTTTGGATTCATTGACAGATTGCTGCTCTTGATATGTGTTTGGAAGTCCAAGTCTTTGTCTCCGTCTGTGTCCGTCTGAGCAGTGGCGTCGCTAGGATTGGTGTCACCCGGTGCGGTAAATCGTGGTGTCACCCATTTCCTTCTCAAATACCGTGACATGCAAAAAAGGTCATCCCCTTGTCCGTGACAAGCAAAAAAAGGTCATCCTTGTTTGGTGTCACCCCCTAGATGGTGTCACCCGGTGCGGTCCGCACCCCCGCACCCCCTCTCGACGCCACTGCGTCTGAGTCTCGAGACACCGATTTTGTTTTTGGTCCGGGTCTGGGGAAATCTGCTCGATTTTTGATGGTGCTGATCATTGATCTTTGTTCTTCCACCATCCGCAGTACTTCATCGTTTGTTTTCTTGTCCGTCCACTTGATGTTTTCCATTCTTCTCCATATCCACATTTCGAATGGTTAATAGTAACGATAAAAAATAATACTAGCAACGATGAGCTTTCTGCCACCAATAGACCCTATTGATCGATGGTACTCAAATTCATCAGCAAATATCTGCTCGATTTGCGAACCGAAATATCATCAAGTCCCGCAGTGGCGTAGCGTGACTTTTGGGGGCCCGTGGGGCATCTTTGACAGAGGGGCCCCAGAGTTTCGAGCTGACGAGCAAAAAAACGTTATCGTCTCCACCTTTTTAACCCTGACGAGCAAAAAAAGGTCCTCACCATATCATTTATAGGGTTAGGGTTAAGTTTAAGTTAGGGTTAACCCTAACCCTAGCTTAGACCCCTCTTCGGGCCCCCCTCGCCCGGGGCCCGGGGGGCTGTCAACAAAGTGCTCCCCGCTCCCATAGTTACGCCACTGAAGTCCCGTTAGTCTCATACAGGACGATTCAACATAGCTAACCAGATTTTCAGCTTTACAAAGTCAGATACTTGCCTGCATCACCAGAGTAGCTTCCAATTTTTAGACGGTAATAGTCAGATGGTGGACCAACTGAAAAAAGCGCATATTCTGCGTGGCGTTTCAGACCCGTAAACTGTTCTAGATCAACTCGCAGTTTGTATTTCCGTTGGGAAGTCAAAAGGTAAAGAATTTCGTTTCCTATCAAAGAATAACATGAAAAATCTAAATTGACTTAATTCTTCGCAGACAATTCTGGCAGAGGAAGATCACAAACGAATAGTGTCAAATTAATTACATCACCAAAGAATTCATCTTTACCAAAGTGGATTGCAACGTTAGGGGGATAAACCTTAAATTTAAGTCACATGCTAGCGAATGTAATTTAATGTGGAATTTGTATAGCGCCTCTTCTATTTCTACTCAGAGGCGCTCCTGGCATTGGAGTCGCAGGGTAAAGTAGTGAGACTTTAGCTTCCGCATCGCATTGAGCAGAGCGAGGGAGTAAGTCTCAGTAAGAAGTGATTCCCGAGTGGATGGGTTCAAGGTATTTCAGAGGGAGGGTCCAGTCACTGCAAAAACCCGACGCTGAGTAAGAGCAGTGCGTGATCTGGGGACATAAACATTCTTCTGATCAGTGGAGCGGAGCAGGCGATGAGCAATGGAAGAGGGTGATTTGAAAAGCTCAGTAATGTAAGACGGTGCCTGACCTCGAAGTGTTCCAGTAACAACAATTACTTGTTTGAATTTAATGCGGTCAGAAATTGGAAGCCGGTGGAAGGAGTTAAGCATAAAGTCTGAATATGGATACGACTGAAAATGTCAGCGGAAGTCAGAAAACCACAGGATAGACGTTGCTGGAGAAAGGAATTTTATGCTGTCACCGGAATTTCAGTTCGTGGAGGAACAAAAGAGAAGATTATCACGAAAACCACCCACAGTTAAGTTGATCCACTTCATGTTGACAGTTTCTTGGCAATATAAAATGTAAAGTAATGGGGCACATCGGAGTATGAAAAAGTTTTCAACATTTTAATTGACTAACTAAAACATTCCTTGACAGCAGTCTTCACGAGATGTTGGTTGCAAAGAATCGATTGAATTCACAAAAATGGAATTCCCAATATCAATTCGTAATATATTTTATCCTTTTCAAGCCATAATATCAACGTTCAACAATCAGTCAACTTCTAAAGTATCACTGTATCATTCAACGCCGCACTAAATCCAACCCAAATTATCACAAGGTCAGTTCGAAGAATCAGTCGGGAACAGAAGTCATCTAGTGCCGATTGGAAGAACCTTTCAGATGTGATCTTGACTTCGATCCAAAGTGTCAAATGTACAAAGTGAAATGTTCAAACTGGGACAAGCGTGATTATCAGCATATTTTTGTGTGAAATTGAAAATTAAGAATTAATGAAAGTTTTATGGTGCACATTCTGATGCTGTAGGTCATCATTTAGATTTATCATTGTCATTATTATTATTATTGCTACACGGTAGTCCATAATGTTCGAAAATTAAACTACATCTACTTGATTTCACGCATCCAGTTTTGTCCTCTGCGTGACTTTATGGTTTCAAGTTTTATCAAGTTTCAAGTTTGTTATTTATAATTAATACTTGCCAAGCCAAAACTCCTCGACGACATTTCCAAAACCTTTGGCATACTCGTCCCATTTTCGAAAAAAATCAACTGACCCGTCTCTGCGACGTTGAAACACCTAAAACATTGAAAATGAGTAATAAACAGATTCTTAATCCTACCGTATGCAATGCCACGCATTGGCTTTGTCATGGTTCCGGTGTAGCATATTATAATGACTCCCATATAATAATAACTCCCCTCTCATTATTATATATATAATAAAGACTCCCCCCTCATTATTATATATATAATAATAACTCTCTGTATATTATAATAACTCCCCAGAAGAAGTAGGCCTAAAAATTGAAAAAAATAACCCTAATTTCTAAAAATGTCTCTAAAATGGTTATACGAAATTATAACCCCATTTCCAATCTCCCAGTTTTCCTAAAATTCCTGAAAGGCAATGCTTACCAGAATGTTAAATTACTTAGATGCATTTAATATGCTATCCACTGATCAATATGGTTTCAGCCCTAGTTCTCCACTTAAATGCCAATAATGAATTTAATTGATACCAAAACAACAAATTTTTAATCCCACAAACACACTATTGGAACAATCCTCGATATAAAAAAAGCTTTTGGTATTCTAGACCATGGTATCTCAGCTGGTTTCTGAAAAACTAAGGGAGTTATTATAATATAGAGAGAGTTATTATTATATATATAATAATGAAGGGGGAGTCATTATTATATATATAATAATGAGGGGGGGAGTTATTATTATATGGGAGTCATTATAATATACTATACCGGAATATGGTGGACCCCAAGGCTTCTACTCATCCACAAGTTCAGTCCCGGCCCGAATATGGGGCTTGCCGGAGCGTGGATAACGCCTAAATCGCGTCTAAAGTCGAAAAAATTGGGCAAATTTTAGATTCAATCTTAAGATTTGGTGCATCTTTTCAGGCTATATAACAGACGTTATCGGAAATATGTTTTGAAGGCTTATATGTTTTTCTAGTGGGTCTAGGGCAGAACCCCAGTCGCCCCATTTTAGGGCAATGCAAGATTCAGATCTTGAACTTTTAAGCAAATCTGCAGACCATGTGACAGCGATTCGGCATTCGCTTTATATTTAATCAGATCCAATTTTTAATGTTTTGCCAAGAATCTCACCACATGTGGTGACTTGCTGCTGGCGGCCCCAGACATTGCATCGCCTTGATATTGCCAGGGCTCGGGAAAAGAGGTTGAGTTACCAATGCTTTTATTCACCCATAATTCCAGGTTGAGGGAAAGTGCTTAGAACTTTCCAAACTATATGACAGCGTGTTGGCAATGCCCCCGACTGAATAGCGTTTTAAAGGTCATTAGCTCTCATAGTATTGTCTGGGACAGAGCCCCTGCTGTCCCAATATAGGGTAACGCTAGAACCTTGATCCTTGAAGCCAATTTGCAGACTATAAGACAGCTATTCGGAAATCACCCTACACCTAATCAGAAGAAGGTTTCCTAATGCTTCTGCAAGAATGTCATCACTAGTGTTAGCTTACAACAAGGGGTTCCCAGACCGCTGTTCATTTCTTGGCTGCGCTAAGAATACACGAAATCACGCACATCCCATTTAGTCTTACTTCAGCTCCTTAAGCGGGGATCTGTGACGGGCCTTAAGACAATATAAATACTTCAATCTTCCAACACACAGCCCTCAGACATTGACCTTCAAAAATAATCTTAAGAAAATGTTTTCACATATAGAACCCTTCCTGTAATGGTCCTCCCTCCCTCCCTCCTGCTTCAAACCGTGTCAGTAAAATTACTCTAATAATCTCTCTCTTCCTTTACTTAAGCCATTTCAAATCTATGTAAATCATTTATGCTTTAAAACACTGCAAATCCCGGTGGCACAAATCTCGCATACGTACATCGTCAGAAGATTTTTGAATTATATGAAAATTGGGCGGTGAGCTCTGATGCATATTTTAAAGACTAGGCTATTTATAATTTGTTACTGAGCGGGCAACGTAATACACACAGTCGTAGGCCTATGTCCATTCCGTTGACACCATCCTTATATCCCGAACTAATTTCTCGGCGGTTTGCGCAAACCTTAAGACTGATCTAGCTTTCTTCTCCTGTCGCTACCTTTAAATCCCTTGAGAGAGAATCTCTCATTAATTATCTTTTCTGACATGATTTAAAATAGGTTAGGTGATAATGTTCAGCATTCCCTGACTTCCTTCTTCATTCAAAACAATTCTGCTGGTCTAAGAGTATCGTTAACCCCTTAACCGTGTATTTAACTGTAACTCAATGTAAAATGGACGGATATATCCGGGATCCCCAGTTAAGGGGTTAATAATTGTATGGCTCTTTTCGGTTTTGTATAGGTTTACGAGGATGTACTAGAGTGTATAAAAACCCATTTTCAACATGACTTGCCATAAATGTTCGTGTGGAACTGGGTCAAATGCTTATGTGTTATCTATGAAAAACATATAGACATAATAATACGGTGTTATTACATCGTTGTAATAGGATTATCAGCAAAACAAAATAAACTCACCATCAAGCAGTTTAAAATGCACGAATTAATTAATTGGGCATTGATACCAGAAGCAAAATCGCGAAGTTCAAATTCTAGCACTTCTTTTAGTCATTGAAGTAAATGAACAGTGCATATTTCACACATACATACCAGCCAATCACCGCCCGGTGTTTCAAAGTCACAGTAAGCATCGATCACCCTATCTTTTACGCGGATACGATATGGACCGCTTGGCTGACCAAATCGTCTGACTTCGGAACAGTCCTCGTAAATATCTTTAGATTGTACGGGCTTTTTAGTAATACCTAAATTCAAACATGTAAATAAGTTACTGGTTTTTAAAATATTGATCGAACATCAGTAAATATAACAATAGCAATTTAACAGATCTTGTATCTGAAATTCGTCCAATCTTTAGACATAGTGAAAACACCTTAAACGAGGTTCTAAATCTAGAGTGATTTAAACTAATCCTGATCCCTAATCTCCCTTTTATAGATTCGCGTGTGATAGATAGTAGGCCTACAAGAAGATTAGGAAGATATTTCCTAACTCCCGTTCAACTGAGTGTTCAGCGACGTGGCATCTCACTTTGACCGCCCATTCATTCGCGATTTGCAGCTGTATAGATGAAGTTTGCTCTGTTTTAGACCACATTGTGCCTTTATCGTGCAATCTTCTCTGACTTTCGATGTAATTGGCAATTTTTAATTTCGCTGTTTTGAGATCTCTGCTCGATTCAGGACTTCATTTTCTCTCCGTTCTGGCACGCTATTGTCACGCGCCAAATTTGCATAAGCGATCCTCTTTCTCAGACCTATGTTCTGCAGTCCGGCCATCTTCGCTATTGCAGTTCTCTGCACGTCAGGTAAACTACACAATCAAAATGTATTAACTAAGCCTTTTGTTATCAGGCTAGCCACACGTTTGTGTCAGGTCTTTCCTGAAAGTTGTTCGAACAAGCAAAAATTGAATGAGACACGTGTATTCACGTTCATAACGCATTTCATCTCCATTAAACATTGTATTCCTATTCTCAGATCGCCATTAAGCATTGATAACTAAAGGTAGTCCCATACTCGATTTTCAAGCGTTGGGGCCGGTGCTGATCTCCGGTTACTAGACAAGCAGCAACGCAGGTGGCTTGCGCCATTAATCTAGAGTAGGTTGCCATTACTTTCTCTAGACCCACGTTTTACCCTTCGCAGCTTAACGCTGCTACCAATTTATCGACGCCTAAGCGATGAACGGCTTGGTTGGCCGCCGGCACCTCGGCTAGATCCGGGATGGACACCCATCCAAGTACTAACCGCGCTCGACGTTGCTTAACTTCGGTGTTCTGACGGGAACCGATCGCACAGCGCCAAGTAGGCCGGGTTGATAACTAATTATCCAATTACTCACTCGTTCGCTGTTTTAAACATGGTGCGGTTAAATGTTACTTTAATGGTTGAAATGTATGGGTCATGCGGATGATCTCGGCATATTGGGTTTAACTGTCCACGACGCCAGGGCCACTGAACTCTGCTTGCTCACGGGAAGGAAAGGAGACTCGATTTGGAAATTAATTCTTGACAGACAGAAAAGAACTGACGTGCCGCGTCAACTATCAGATCTTGACTGGCTGCTATGATTTTACCTCCACTTGATGAATTCGCTGGAGTTGTGAAAAAACTGTGATTTTCAAAGCGCGATCCCGTTATATTTGCAACAGACACGCTGATTTCTTCCAGGAGTTGATGGTTTATCTCTATGTCATTCTCTTGCCCGGTACAACAGTCTGCAGCGGCGTTCAAGTTGTCGGAGAAATTTGCAACTGAACTGTCAATCTTCTTTATCTGATCCATTATCAAGTTTTGGGAATAAAGTGTGTCGCTTGCCAACGTCTTCAGTTCCTCTGATTGCTTTGCCAGTCTGTTTGCCACCTCGCAAACAATTTGAGTCTTCATGCCTTCTGCGACTGTAATCAATTTGTTCAACAATGAAGCGAAATCAGAAGAACTTTTGGTGATTGATGTTTTCACCGCTTGAGCAGTCCCTGTTAAGAACAGAAGACCGTTTAGGACAACTAGGACAACTGAGAGTTCTAGGCTATAGCGAAAACAATTGTGATTCAGAAAATCATTCATTCATTCGACCAAACTAGTCCATCTTTAATTAATGCAACTGCAGTTTGAACTTTTATTTGGTAATGTTTTCCACAAATAAAGCAACAGAAAATCATCATGGTTTCACAGAAAACTGCGTGTGCAAAAATCACAATTTGCATGCTCCTCATGCAAGGTGGAAGATGCATAGAGATGAATAAAAATGTATGCTTTATAGGTTATGTGTGCTGTATAGATTGCAAGAAAGCTTTCGACAACACCAAACACAGCGAAACTTTTGCATTCCTATAGGAAATATATCCATGTATACGGAAGGGTTATAAAGAAGTTTTGGCAACTGGCAAACACCAGTATAGGACACTAGTAAAAACAATAACAAAAATATATTAACGAATTTTGGACATACGATGAGGGAAAATGTATTGGAAAACTATAGATAACAACGAGACCAGTCAACGGACGCATATCAATAACAGAGCAAGTGCAAGATTAACATTTACCCTGTGCAAACAGCATTCTGAAAGAAAGGATGGAATTGATGTAAGTGGAGGAAATGATACACGCTATCAACGGCAGAAACAGATGGAAGCCCAAAGTCGCCAACCATCAATGCATCTTGAATTAATCAGAAAATTGAATTTGTGGATTGCAGAATACTGTATAGAGCCAGCTGCATGCCAAGATCTTGATCGTCTATCGCTGCTTACAAGAATGTTTATAGTGAAATATTTTCTATTTATTTATCTGGTTTAAAGCGATATTAGAGCATTGGCAGTGTGAGCCCGTGATGTTGTAGCATTTCAGGGCAATGGATCATATGAATATCCGGGATCTTATCAGTTTATCATTGGATGTAAATTACAGTCACTTAATTTGGAATAGTAAATAGTTAGTTAATAAGTTAAAATCTCGGACGATGGTCGTGACGCGTGAAGAAGCTTTTTCGAAATCCGTCTAATAGGATTATCTACAACCTTGACATATTTCAGAGCTTATTTCAAACATATTTCAATTTCAAAAATCGGCATCTCTGCACAATGTTTGAGGCAAACTTATGTTCCCAATTAAAGACAATTTCGAACAACTGAACCATATTCAAAACTCACACACTTCGATAATTTGGCCACGCGACGAGAAACAGCAATCCTTTTACAACATGCAAATGTTTCACGTTACACCCAGGGGCGGTTCCACGTTGGAATGACCGAGGATGCATCCCTCCTCCGAGCTTTTCTGCTTGTCAGCGTTTTCAGGATTTACCGGGTCCGAACCGCTATCCTCATGTGCAAAATAGAGATGATGACCTTTTCTTGCTTGTCAGCCTTTTTGGCAAGGTTTATTTCATTATTTACTGGCCAAAAACACTGCTAATGACCTTTTTTGCTTGTCAACCTTTTTGGGATTTCATTGCACCCCCACCAACTCTCTAGAAATGCATTGCATCCCCACCAAGAATTCTTGGAACCGCCACTGCAAACACCAACAATGGTAGTAATACTGTGTGACTTCTTATTCTATATTGTTGAGATATTCTAAAATCTTGGAATTTAACGTTTACCAAAAATTTGTCTGTTTCAGTAAGCCTAAACATCTAACGCTTTGGCGTTGATATTTTACGGTAGTGAGTTTACTTTGCTATCAGTGCAAATCATAGCATATTGACCAGTCCATGAATCAAAATTCCATCGTGAGTGTTACTGCGATTTTTATTCTGCGTAATAATTGTTGCGAATTATTATCATGTCATCATTGTCCAAAGGGAATAGTAATTAATGGTTAAGGAAACTTCTATTTTACGAAATAAATAGATAAAGATAACACGGGGAAATACTTATTCTAGCATCGGATAATAATTGGATTAGAAACCTCGTGAAATTTCCGTGAATAAGAAATGCAACAAATCAGAGAAGTTCACAGAATGGACGATCGGTGCCAATTTCGAACAACCGAAACATATACAAATTCTACATTACATCACATATTAAAACTCGCAAACTGCGAGACTTTGGCCACGTAACGATAAACAGCAAAGACGCCATAGAAAGATCTGCAATGACAGGACTAGTAGAAGGCACAGGAAAGCATGGTAGACCAAAAATATACCGGCTAGATAAGATTACTATGTATAGAGGTTTTTCTTTGTTTCACACATCTGTGCGTAGCTCATAACAGGAAGCAATGAAGGCCTGGGATCACATTACATGACCATACAACTTATGCTGTTCACATAATAAATTGATTATAATAGGTTTCGAAATTATAAATTTTCTTTTCATATTCAAATCTTGCCTCTACCATTATTTATGACTGCATGAGAAATAAAAATGACCACAATTAGGATCTTCATCGAAAATCGTCCTCTGTTTTCACTCTCTATAGCACACAGTATTCAATTCTGTCATCGATGAAATAAACGTATAAATGTACGCACGGACTCAACGTTAATTGTCTATATGACATCGATAACTTATCCTCTTTCTATGTGAAACTTAATAAGCATAAATGATTTGCACAAATTTGAATATCAGTACTGAATAAGACTGTGAGCAGCTTTAATGTTGCATGAGGTCGTAAAGTTCAAGGCAATAAATTAGTCAGAAAGATTTAACACAGAAAATTCTTGTTCGCTCCAAGTCCGCCTCGGCTTGCCTGCACGTGTTTGAGCGTGTCTCGGATTGTAGCCTTTCGCAAGTTTCGTGGCATTTAAAGTGCGGCCCCATTAGAGACTATCTTACGGGAATACATTCTCAAAATATTTACCCGCGTGAATGATTCGCTGGCGTTAAACGACGGGTGCTCAACTTAGAAAATATATCCGCAAAACAATTCGTTGACCATGTAGCGAAACCTCAACACTCTCTTCTTCCGGTCTTTGGTGACTTGTCAATGTAGTTAAAGTATTTTATATTGGAAGACCGCTCCTCAAGGATTTCGTCAAGGCAACAAACTCCTTTGTACCATCTTTAGGAATTTTTATATCGCCATCTTCCGATCTTAATTGATGTGTAAACATTTGCACAAGCGCTTTTGACGTTGACCTTTTTAGTTTAGCTACAGTGCTACATAAGTTGTCTATCTAGGACTAATAATAATAACAAAAGTAATAATAATAATAATACAACAACGATGTGATCAGAGAGATGTGTTTCCTGTGAGAATTTCTTGATTTTTATTGTTAACAAGACAGCGTGAATCCTATAAAAATTAAAAAAATAAACGTCTATTATTATTATCGAATGCTTAATGTGCTAAATGATGTCAGCCATTTGATTGCGACATTATCAGCTGCGTGTAAAGTTTGTAATCCACCGTCCTCTAGCCTGGTTATAGGGCAAGAGTCAGCTAGGTGCGACATTGTTTGAATGACACCGCAAGGGCACAGGTTCGAGTCAGTTAATCCCCATTTCTGATGACAGTAATTGCAGTGTCCCTGTCCAGTTCGAAAACGGTTTAGGACAGGGACACTTCTAAACGTCTGAAAACCAATATAGCATGTTCAAACGGGACTCAGTTTCAACACATGTAGTTTAAAGGTCTTTAATATGTACCGCGGTGCAGTTAGAATTGTGGTCTGTCTTTAATATATGCAATGGATTTAAATCACCGTTAAGAAAGCAGGAAGCTATATTGCAGTGTATGAATATCTAATAAGGCGAATTAATATCGAATAATCTTCGCTGCTGGATGATGAACACGCTGTAGTTAATAAAATCTGAGATAACGGCTGAGGTAGGATTCGTAACATAAATTTTACTCTGAAACGTGCTCAATAATTTTTATCATCAAAAAGTGACACGTGTCGTAAACTGGCAACATGCAATTCCTCGCATCTTATAATAGCACGAAGGATGGACGGTGGGTGACTCTAATGAGTCATAAAGGTGGGTTGAGTAGTGAACCGATTTTAATATTGATCGAATTAGGTGGAAGGTATGATTTCGTGAATGAGTTAACCCCTTAACTGGGTATTTAACTGTAACTCAATGTAAAATGGACGGATATATCCGGGGTCCCCACTTAAGAGGTTAATATAGGGAGAATTTATGTGAGAATAATAAAAGATGAATCTCGAGGTATGTATGGTATTTTGGAGGATTATAGGCGTTGTTAGCGAAGAGTGCATGGGTGAGTGATTTTGTAGCGTAATATTTGATATTTGTGAGGAGAGTGGCAGTTTAATACGACCAAATAGAGAGGCGCCATTTCAATATTCCAGAACTGAAGCAATATTGGAACGAGGATATGCAGTATACACACGAACTTCAATATGCGAGCGATTCTGTGTTAGCCGAACTTTTCAGATTACGACCGGCAAACAAGATATTTCTCACGACATCTAATTATGCTGCATCGGCGTGTTTTCTTGCACTAGAATTCTGACGGTGTTGCATGCTCTTATCGTCAATGCAAGGTTGTGGAGTTCTCTCATTAAGAAAGCCTCACTAAACTGAAATTTCGTCAGAAATGTTCTTCAAGTATTACTTTTTGATATATCTCAAAGGAAATTCAGGCTGTATTAGCAGTTGTAATAGACAAAAAAGAATTATCAGAACTGTTGAATATGTCGTCTCTGGGTAGAAATAGAAGAGGTTCTATAGCAGAGCAACATTGCGTTACACGACATCTATCACATTAAAATCCTTCCTCTGTGCCTCTGTTACCTTCAAGCGTTCTGATTGGTTGGCTGTGTGAGCGTTCTGATTGGTCGTTCTGGAACCTTGCGATCGAAGCCGCGCGAGCGAGCGAGTGATAGATGGACAGTGTATAGCAGCGGTTCCCAAACTGTGGTCCGCGGACCGGAGGGGGTCCGCGGAGGATATGGCGGGGGTCCGCGAGAGCCTCCCAAAATTTTCAAGGTTAGGGTTAGGGTTAGGATTAGGCCTAACCCTAACCCAGATGACCTTTTTTGCTTGTCACTACGTTTAGAAATGATGATAATCTTTTTCTTCTTGTCACTTGTTAAATAATGTGGTCCGCGAGCTAAGCTGGGAACAAAATAGGGGTCCGCGATCTAAAAAGTTTGGGAACCTCTAGTGTATAGGCGCATAATTAACGTAATCAAAAGTCAGCTATAACTTTTGAAATACGCGACCCAGCGTTCTAATTTCAGCTTTCGCTCATGCGCTAATTTATTTAAGATCGTATTTCAGTGAGATATTTAATGGATGGCTGTTAATAAATCGAAAATAAGGGTTTTGAAGGTCCCATATCTCCGGTAGTTGCCCGTAGACGTGCGACTATGACGCCGTAGATTCCAGTAGCAATAGACGAGAAATGCAAATTCTCCACAATAGTATTATCCTGCACTGCGAGCGAAGCGAACATCTTTCTACTCTAGTCGATATTTAAAAGCCACTGCAGTCGACACAGATTAATTCTTTGAAATGCGTAAGAAGCATCCTTTGAAGTTGCCAAAGCATATTGAAGCCTGTGATTAACGCTGCTTTATTTTAAAGATTTTACAGCGAACTCTGCAATAGATATAGCCTACTGTCAACCATAATTAAATCTTTTTGTGCTAAATAATTTATAAAGCATTTTCTATAAAGAACAGATTTTATATTATATTTTATTATGGCAATCAATGCAGTAGTGGAGTTAACTTTTCCTGATTGTCAAAGCGTCTGTTTAAAACAGCTGTCCGCTTAAAATCGTTTCAAAAGCATTCGACGTTATTGCACGCCGAAGTTACAGGTCTTCTGACACTGATACACGGTCTGGAAGTTGTTTCCATTACTCTTACAGCCTCCGTATATGAACGTCTCGCACAAAAAACTCGCTATGTTGAAGAAGTAATTATGAATACCAGAGGAGCATGTACCCGTGTACGCCGGTCGAGAGCAGACGCATATAAGATTGCACATCTCTTTTGTTTCGAATCTATTGGCGTTACCTCCACAACCTTTATACATCATACGTTCGCATTTTCCACTAGAAGGGTTGTAGAAATACTTTATTTCAACAGTTGTGCAAGAGCCAACATCTTTGGCGAGCAAACAGATGTCTAGAAAACATGGCCTCATTCAATAAATTCTCTAAACACATATTGAGCATTTAACCTAGCTCTTCAAGAGTTACGCTCCTAACATTCATTAATAGAAGACAAAAGAATAGAAAACACAAGACCAGTGAGGTATACTGTTTTCGAATTTAAGTATTGTTGCCATGCAGGCAGAAAGTGAAAATGATGATGATGATGATGATGATGATGATGATGATGATGATAGTGGTGGTGGTGATGATGATGATGATGAATATTGATATATGATTATGCTAATGATTATGATAATTAACGATAAAATATATTGGTCACAGGTTCTAAGCTTTAGGTTTTGCATGAATATTTCCTATTGCAGAAATGTTTTCCTGTTTCCTCTAAGCTTCATTTGATTCCATTTGTCAACTCCACGATAAAGGCAAGACTGTTTTGATTTGCCATTCAGCAGTTCATTCTGGATATAACTCTAAATACAGTGTTACTATTGCATTTTAAATTAATCCCTTGATGTTACAGAACTTGTTATAAGTCACTTGGCTAAACTGTTGCCGTCGTTGTAGAACAATTTTTCTACATAAAATTCAACGTAGTCTACCGGCAGTGAACAAATACAATTTCACAGTGACAATTTCGGCAAATAAAAAATGCAACAGATTTTTGACGGCCACCAGGATTTTGCTTCAATCGACAGTTGCCTATTTCTGTGTGTGCCAACTCTTCGGGATCCTTATGCACATTACACATTGGTGTCCAATGCATTTTACATGTGGCTCCTCCGCAGCTATCTGTCCTGTGCCATTTGAAGTGGGCGTTGAACGTCCTACTGGGTCCAGTCACGGATAAAGTCCAGACAATTATCTATTTGGCATTTCTTTTTTTCCAGTTCGTTCATTTCTTCCTAGTACTACATTCTTTTTTCGATCTTCTGGCATCCGGATTATGTGACTGAAAATGCTTTGCTGACTTTGCTTTCATTATTTGGGAATTTCTTTTTTGATGTTTAGCCATTTCCTGATTTTTATATTTGGTACTTTTTCAGCCTATTTATTCCCAATTGTCTTCTTAAGCAGTACTTTTCAAAAGCCAATAGTTTTATCTGATAATTTTTGACTGTTCTAGTTTCCAAAGCATAGGGAGTGACATCAAAGATTTATGATTTGCATTTTTTTTTTTTTTGGGCTGAAGTCTGCATTTTTCGTATTTTGTTATATTGTGCCATTACACATCCCTAAGTATTTTCCTATTTATTTCTATTGTCACAAGCCTTCCATAATTATTAGAATTATTTTATTATTTATGCAAAAATCTTAAATCTTTGGCGATCTATGTTAGACAATACACCAATTATAGATGATTCAAGAAATTCTCTCTTTGATGTGGAATGCAGCACTGAATTTCAAAATGACTTACCTCTCAACGCAGTCTGGTCAGCATTTCTCTCTTCATAACTCAATTGTGGTTTCAAAATTGCATTGGACCAATTTACATTTTTGTATTTTTACACTTAAAAATTATAATTGTATTCATTCTAAACTTGAGCCTTAGTTTTTGGGTATTAGGCCTATGTAGACGCTTCTGAAAATGCACAGAACCATAATTAAATATTTTTCGGTGAATGTTCAACCTCTATGGTTATATTAAATAGGATTTTGATTTGATGCATCTGTATCTTCATAATAGTGATTTGATTTGTTACCAAAAAATTACAATTAATGAAATGCGCACTAAATTAAAATTATGGTTGCTTTTACCTTGTAGACATAACGCCAGAACCATCTGTAAATCACAGAGAAGGTAACGTTCATGACAATAATACAGTAATCAAAATAATATCATATTAGCCTAATATAAAAATACTAGTAGGCTATATCAGCAAGTCATTTGGTGCATATATGGACAAAGACAGCGTTGGCACAAATTCAAGATCCTAGTCTATGACCAGGAGGTTTACCAGTATATATTCTTTTCTATTATAGACTTTATACCATACTGTCATGTTAACGCTGACTACGAAGTGGAATCAAATACATGTTACTATAAGTAAAATAAGGAAATAAGGTGTTAAAATTATTACTTACGAGATTGACAAGAAACAACCAGAAGACGATGTTTTTCACTGACATCTTCAATGTGTGCCGCCCAAAGTTATTGTCGCTTCCAATTTTCCTACGGAATCAATACTTTATCTTTTTCAACTCAAACTTTTAAACAAGATGGCGCTCTTGTCATGGGTTTGTCAACTCCGAAGAAATCAAGATGGAAACTCAACACAGAGAAATGATCCAGGAAAAGCACTTTGTCCATTGACTGTTCGATGCTTTTGCTGAATCATAAAAGTGTATTGACATTTTCATTTTGATATTTTCTCTTTGCGATTTGTTATTCTATACTACATGCGATACACTTTCAACAGTTTTTTTGGTAATAATTTCTGTTGTTTTTCGAAGATTCGGGATAATACATCTGCAAATACACGCAAGCCAACAAGGTCAGCTAACATCTATATAGGGCTGCTGTTTTTAACGAAAGAGGGCGAATATAGGAACGACAGATATCTTTAAGGTTCCAATGTCAGTATTTTACTGTTGGCGGAAAGCCTAAAAGCTAAGGATACATTTGCATCTACAGCCGAGGTACGAATTCTCACTTATTATGAGACTGAACAATGGTTTGGTCTCTGGCCCATGGGCAAAACATCCCGACCAGTTAATCATGCGCTAGTCGGCAATAAAAATTGTTTTACAACAGTATTAGTCGGAAAATTCCTTTAAAACTAATCGTAAGATGTGTTTCTCAGGAAAAACCTTTCGTACTGACGAAAATATTATAGCTTCATCCGCAAATCTAAATCTCGACTGCAAGATTTCCGCCGTATTGGCTAATTCAAACGAATGAAGTGACATCGCTTTGCTGAACAATGAGCATAGGCCTAATTTGCGAACATATTTGAAATTAAAATATATTCAAATGATTTCAGATAAAACATTAATGAGTTAAAAGCATTAGAAAGTCAATCGACGACTATCAGGGCATTTGTCATAAAAGTATCAATATTCAACCGTACGTAGACTATTATACGCATTGTGATCCTAGTAAAACGTACTTTTCTATTCATAATATAAAATACTGTCAAAATGTGATCTAGTGAACTTCTCTTGACCCCTCCTGCCTCCCCACTGCCAACAACTGTCAAACTTTTTCAAACCCCTCCTCCTGTATCGTTGACGTAATTAATTGCCAGCCCACAATAGGTTTTTATTGGAATGAAAATTTATAGACGTGGGCGGAATTTTACCGAACAATATTCCTTATAATAAATCATGACACAAGAATTGAATACCGATGCATCTCAAATAAATCTTTCTCTTTAAATATCACCTTCATAATTCAGGCGCTTGTACCTAACTGTAATTTAAAATTGCGAAACGTATGTAATTGCCCGTATTCTGGGCCCGTACCTATAGGACTTTAAAAGAGTGACCAATGTAGAACATAGTTTAGCAATATTTAATCGACACATTGAACTTCTTGAACTTTAACCGCACAGGTTAAACCGGAAAAAGACGCAGTTAAGTAAATAATTAATAAACACAATATCGTTGTATCCCAACACTATATAAGTTGACTCAAAACAAGGCCTCCAGCAGGATTAGAATTAACATCAGTTTCAAATGCCACAAGCAAAAAATCGACTGCCCTTGTCGTTGCTAATTTACTTAAATTATTAGCTCGAGAGAATAATTTTCAAGCCACGATTAGATAATAATTAATTATAAGCTGATACTGCGGTGAGAATTTAATTTAGAGAACCAAATACAGTTTCAGTTTGAAGTCTAATCCCACAATCAGTCGCAGTCTTCGCTTTTCTCGAATATTTGCATCATCTGTTTTGCTTAAAACCTGCCTACAAAACAGATTGGATTTTATCGTAGAATATAGCGACGCCCAAGATTCAATTAAAATGCTTCTATAATAGCTTGAGTTTATAGACTAACCAAGAACTTGTAATAGATGGTGAATCATTGAGCGGATACGACACAATCAAATCAAAATATGAACAGGCAAAACTCATCCATCAATATAGAACAAGTTTTATCATACAAAGTTTATAAACTGCTTGCAGTACTCCAAATGCATTCGAGAATCACCAAGGCTTTCCATTCCGCATTTAAACAATGTAACCAGACTATGGATGAAATGACGCCATATGAATGATTTACATTTTTACAGCTTAGGTTTCTAAGTACTCCGTTAGTTTTTAGTTTATAACGCATATTTTGTCGTGCAATGTGAACGCATAACATTTCCTTGTCACAATGGTTTTACTGGATCGTGAAGAATAAGAGGAGTGGTAACATATTTCGGTAACTGCCTGTGCAGCAGAATAAATGAAGGCTTGAGAAATGCAATAATTGAGAAAACGGCGATAGAAAACGTCAATGAAGCTGTTAATACAGATTCTACTGAGCGTTCATTAAAATCTTCATAGTAAAACTTGAACAAACCACCTCTCTGTATAGTGCAAAAATCTCCTCCCCATCCTGGAGTGCAACTGCAATTAATAACACGGAATGCCGTCATAACAGTCAACAGCTGAACATCTCAATAGCGCTGTCACTTAAGAATGACACGATTTTAATGTTAATAATTATTAATTAAATAATTCCAGCGCAAACAGGACACGGGAAGCACATAAATACATTAAGATAATAAGCGATGATTTTGAAATGAAAATGACTACAATCAAAGATAAACAAAGGAAAGCAATATCCAACCAAAATGAAATTAAATTAAGATGGAAGGAACACTTTGAAGAGTTATATAATACCAGAACAAGACAGATCAAAATATACTAGTTGAAATACCAAGCGTAAACCTAGAGAAATCTACAGCAATGGAACAAGCAATAAAAGAACTACAAAGAAATAAAGCACCAGGAATTGACAATATCCCAGCAGAACACTATAAAATGATTGATCAAAGTATTGTGTCAATTGTTATGAAATATTGATCAAAAATATGTGTTGACATGAAAAATGTGTAAGTTCGGCCGTTTACGAAATATCATTGCGTACTGTAGTGTATGGATACATACTTAAAAATGTGGGACTGCAAAACCTTTAGTCTAAGTAGCAGTAGCAATAGAGAAACAAATGTTAAGAGAAAGACATGGAACAAAACAAATAGATAACCAAAGAGTAGAAACATAAATCAAATACAAAATGGAACTAATAAGAACGGAGAGAAACAGAGTAGAAAAGAAAATCATGGTCCGTGACGAGGCAATAAATAGAAAACGAGAAGAACTAATTTTCATATAATATTAGAATAAGTCGCTAAATAGATAAAACATGCAATGAGACATTGTTATTCTCAGAAAGAATGAGAGGCATTAGGGAACTTTGAGCGCCACGACGACCGCAGGGATAAACCAGGCACACCACTAAAAGCCGTTAGGTCATCGACATTGGTGTTCATGACTATAGGCACCATGGATTATAAAACAGTGGCGGATTGACCACGCTACAAATGGTACATCGGTACCGGGGCCCACCTACAAAATGAAATTTAGGTGACCCACCTTTTGCATTAACAATTATATTTATTTTGTGATTTTTAAAATATTCTATATTTTATTTTCGGAATATAATCTTTCTTTTTGGGTGTACTTAAATTAAATTATTTGTCGCTCACGCAACGCGCAAAAAAGGTCGTCACCACTTTTAGACACAGATCTATAACTTTCCCAACGAAATTACTCCAGAGATTTTGAAAAACTGACAAGTGATTCACAGAGAATTTTTCAAATACCGGGGCATAAATAATGTAAATCCGTCACTGCTTAAAAAGTTAAAATCATACATTCAACACGTAAGACGAGAGTTGAGACACACACACTACTGTAGATAGAACTTTACAAATACTGATGACCCGGATAATTAAACAGATTTAGCTATGGACCGGGAAACATATATCTTTACCAGTCACCAATGATTTGTTGTAGTTTACAAACTTACTCGCAGCATTTAGGTGCAAACAAACTTGTTGTCGTCCTTAGGCATCGTCCGCCATTTCTACAGTCTGCGGATTTCCTGCAATGATCTGCGTCGACAGACATAGTTGCATATTAGATACATATAACAATGTGTTCATCTAAATTAATGAGTCGTTTTGAAAACTGCCACATTAGGTTGTCATCGGAATGAAAATCTGTGGATGCGAATTGAATTTCCCTGGACAAAATTCCATATAATAAATCATGACACAAAAATTGAATACCAATGACTCTCAAATATAACTGTCTCTTTAAATATCACCTTCATAATTCAGGCGCTTGTAATGTACCTACTGTAATTTTGAATGTGGTATTTTAAATCTGTGAATAATTTATCAAGCACTTCTTATTTAACGGTCATGTGTCCAACAAAATTGAATCTTACATTGACACATTTCCACCAGCTGAATGAGAACACCGACCACAAGGAGAATCTGTAGCCAACGAAACCCTCCGATTCCGTTCTTCATTGTTCAATGCTGTCAACGAAACAAATGCAAACTTCTTCCACGACGTCGACAGTCTGCAATTGTTGTATTCCGAGAGCTGCTCCTTATAGGGCCTGACCTTTAACTATGTCAACAATTTCTAGGCTATTTTTGACCCCCTCCCCTTGTCAACAACTGTCAACTTTCAGTGACCCCCGCTATAATTATGTCAAAATTTTTTGACCCCCACCAACTAAGATCAATGACGGTTCTCCCTAAAAAGTTTAGAAGGTTATTATTTTTGCGGCGATGACCATTTTCATTTTCTTTTGTTCATCAAGTGTCATAATGTGGTGATGCTGACTTTGTTTTTGGCTTGTCTGGCTCTTTTCATTGTAATAAATAGTATTCCATGAAATTTCTTATTTACATTACATTTGTAAAAAATAAATTGTTGACGTCAACTTCTTTTGACCCCCTTCCCTCTGTCAACAACTATCAAACTTTTTCAAACCCCTCCCCCTATTTTGTTGACGTATTAGCGACAGCCACTTATAAAAATGGAAATGGTAATTATTATTATTATTATTATTATTATTATTATTATTATTATTATTATTATTATTATTATTATTATTAATACTATTATTATCTTTGACAATTTATATAGCGTCATGATCAAGGCGAAGCTTAAGTCGAGAGCGCTTCACATCTAACAATCGCACGATGTTCTAAACAAATACGTCTTAGGGTTCTTTGCAAAATAAGCGCTAGTATTCTAGTTAGTGGAATACAAAATTATTGTTTATTATGATTAAATTGTATTATTGTTATTCCAAACACCAAATGATCAGACAAATTTGAATAGCGTATAAAAAGAAATACCGAGCGAATACCAGGGTCGGAGGAAGTCGAAAGTAAACATGAATTTGAATGAATCAGATAAACAGGATTTTCCGTCGATCTTTAATGACTTTGTACTTTGTGAACGTCGTTTCAATGTTGCGATGGAAACAAAATCATCAAAAATGTTTACTACTTTCTGAGTCAATACTAACGAAGTTGGAGATCAAATAAAACATGTCTTAGAATTATTAATGTACATTGAAATTGTGAGGTGGTTCTGAAATTATTAATTAATTTAAACCTAGTGTAACATTACGTTGAAAATGTATAACTTTTTCCATTGGCAATTTTTCTTTATTTAATAATAATAATAATAATAATAATAATATGAGTTTAAGTGGTTTAGGACGCTAAGTAAGCCTTTGTGAAACCATGTCATTCATTAACTCGCCCGATCAACTCAGGAAACTCTAACAATTGCATAATTAATTAATTATTTGTTTCCAATCACTTGAAAACGGTGGCCGAAAATGGTTCGCGCGCCAACTCATACGGTTTATTGCGATTCAAATATTGTGACTTTTATTAACATTTAGAAAAGGCATCGGATTGATAGTAGGCCTACTATAACGTAACACTATTTTGCATATATCGGACAAACAATTTGGTCCTCAGGGCAGTTTTAGCTGCTGTTTTATTCAGCTATAACTTAATTTGGGGCCGTCCATAAAAAACGTCACGCGGGAGAGGGTTCAAACATTTGTGACGATGTGTGATGACGGGAGGGGATTTCCCGAAATGTGACGTTACGACGTCACATAATACTAAATATTTTTATTGATTCCGCAATGTTATGTTACCGTAAAATTGCACGTATTTTAAACGTATAACTATTATACGTCATTTAAAAAAAGAATTTGAAAAAGCTCTTCTGAATAATGTTTCAACTATAATAATTATAATGAATATTTACAAACGAAACATTAAATTTGACATTGGAATGACGACAAGATGACGGGAGGGGAGTTAACGCGTCGTAACGACATATTTGTGGGGTATGACCTTTTGTGACGACGTCCGATGACGGAGAGGGGTAAAAACTGCCAAAATCGCGTGACGTCATTTATGGATGGCCCCTTTGCAGGCTTCGCCTACAAGACGCGTGACTTGCCTGTGATATCCAGTGTAGATTCGTAGTAGGAATTATTGATAGTCATGCTCTATTAATAGGTCTGGCGCGACCGCAGGCAAAACTGATTGATCTGTATAGCTGTTTATCGCCCGGTACTCTGTGCGTCGTTCATTACAATTGTAATAAATGTAGATTTGGGTATTAGTAGCATAAACAATTTATGCCACTAATACCCAGATCTACTTTTAATAATTTTTTGAGTTGCATTATAGGTTGAAGAGCCATACCGTCATGAGAGCTTATAAACAATTACAGGCTTACACAGAATATAAACTTCAAAAACTCTAATAAAGTGGGATTAGACCTACTGCATGCGTGTAGAATATAATAATCCATACCACGCGTTTGTCTGGGGGCTGGCCATTAATTACACCAACAATTTTTTGGCAGTGTTAACCCACTCCCCTTGTCAACAACTGTCAAACTTTCGTAGGCCCCTCGAAATTATGTCAAAAACTTTGAATCCCCCTACAAGGGGCCGCCCATTAATCATGTCAACAAATTGTTGACCATTTTACCGCCCTCATTTGTCAACAACTGCCAAATTTACAGTGATGCCCTAATGAAATTAAGTCGAAAACTGTGAACTCCCTCCCCTACAGGCTAAAAATATTTTGTACGGCTGGCTATTATACTAAAACAGATTTATAAAAATTAATTAGAGGATTTTATTAAATTTATTTTGAAAATAAAATTGTTGACTACAATTTACCTTGACCTCCTTCCCCCTGTCAAAAAGCGCCAAATTGTTTCAACCCTCCCCACTTCTCTATTTTGTTGACGCAATTAATTGACATCGCCTAGTTGGGTGTGGCATTACTAAACGGTGTCCCGTAGTTGTGTTCTGGTCACGCAGAAACTCCGAATATAACGGACTGTTAATATAACGGACTTCGAATAAAAGGGACTGCATTATAGCGGGATTACAATTACTATAGGCCTAATACATACGACTCGAGGGCATAACAAAAGCAAGGTTTAAAGTGAATCAGTAGGGTCTGCTCTGTGTACGGACCGTTATAGCATAGTAGCCAAGTGAATAATTACAAAATTAATTTTGAGTAGGCCTACTAAATAATGCTGCAGATTTTAGTGTCCACAGATATCCAGGGCGCGATTTGTAGGAGGGAATTCCCCCTCCCACTGCCCAACTGCATCCCCCTACTGCTACATTCCCACCACTACATCCCCCACTGCTACACTTCCCCAACAACTACATCCCCCTCAAGCTCGACATATCCCCCTCCTACTGCTCCAGGTCACAAATCGCACTCTGCAGATATCGATTAATTTAATTTGCATGAATGCTGTCGCCATAAGCTTAGGGTTAGAAGTGTAAGCATAGAAATGTCTTGACCTACTTGGAACATTTTCGCCGACATAGGTCTACTACTAAATGACTCGATGAATCTGTGTGTTACGCATCCGCTGTCGAAAGATAAATTACTGTATGCAAATATGACTGTTTTAATAGGTCTTACCCTGTGCAATATTTTCTATGCTGACATTAACAAGATCAGAGTGTATTAATATTTTCAATGCTTTAATATACTTAACACTTACGGATCCATGATTTTTAGATTGAAATTTCATCTAGAATCGGACACCTGTCTAACTGTGGCCTCAGCACCAGTTACATATTGTAGTTCGTTTTGTAATCAACACTAAACAATTGTCTTGCCCTGTCACGGCATAATACGGTGCAAGTGAAACAATAACAATCCTACATTGTTAATTTAACGTTTCATGCAGATCATGAACATGGCAAGGTTGTAGATAGACCCTATATATCTTTTAAACTTTAAATTATGCAATAACCTGAATAATACACTGTAACTTTAAACGATTTTGGACATTAAACGCTTAAATATTACATTAGCTTCAAAGCATGTTGGACTAAGGACGCAATGTCCTATGAGCAATTGAAATGAGACTTTCCGAGCGATCGCCTTATGAACAGCTCAAATTCAGAAAATGATGATGATGATGATGATGTTGATGATGATGATGAAAATGACGATGGTGATGATTATGATGATGACTATGACGGTGACGATGATGATAATTATGATTACGTTGCTGGTTTACATTTAGGACGTTAAATGACCCTTTCTGCCCCGAGTACTTAACGGCTCTTGTCTGTAAGCCCAAGTCGTCTGATCGGCGCTCGCAGCTTCGATCAAGCAGCCGTTCTCAATTGGTGGTTCTACCCCCGTCTACGACAGCAACATTTGGGGATCGGTCTGTTTCGAGGCCAATCGAGGGGCAACCCTTTGCTTTTGAACTCACTGCCGGCGGACGTGACTAGGGCGACACCTCTTGAATTGTTCACTAGGGACCTTAAAACATATTTATTTAACATCGCCTATTAGGGACACTTGTAAAGCGCTCTTGACTTTAGCCTTCGCTATGCGTATTGCGCTATATGAAATTGTCAGAATTAATAATAATAATAATAATAATAATAATAATAATAATAATAATAATAATAATAATAATAATGACGTTGATGGTGATGGTGATGATGATGATGATGATGACAGTGATGATGATTCTAGTCCTCAGAGATATTAAGCCATTGCGAGGGAAATTAGTCCAGAAAATATCAGGTAGATTTCAATTAGGGGTCGTCCATAAATGGCGTAACGCGATTTTCGCACTTTTTGACCCCTCACTCCTACGTAACGCGACGTAACGAAAAGTCAGACCCCCAAAAATATGACGTAACAACGGTCCGACCCCCCTTTTCGTCTTCCGAAAAGTCTTGACAAGCAAAAAAATTCATTCATCCTTCTATTTTTCCGTCTCCAAACATACTGACAAGCAAAAAAGGTCATCCTTGTATTTTCTTTCTCCAAATACCCTGACAAGCAAAAAAGGTCACTTAAAAATTTTGTGTTGCGTTACGTCACATTTACGGAACCCCCTCGTCACATTTCGTTACAGATGCCCGGACTCCCTCCCCCTAGGCGCGTTACGTCATTTGTGGACGGCCCCTTATCAGTCTGTGGGAAACAACAAGGTGTATCATTTGGAAAAGCTATCTGAAAGTGATGAGTTTTGTGTAAAGATTTTAAAGTGATTAGTTTGATGGATGACCGGACAGGAAGAGAGCTTCAATAATTTGGATTTATCAGAAAAAAACAAGTTTCACTCGAAGATCTACGACTACGTACATTTAGCAAACCTTGTAGTATGGTAGAATTTTTGGACTCATTTAACAGAGAAATTAGGTGCTTGATTTGACAAGTCTGCATTGTCTTACACACCAATAGACTAGGTTTAAAAACGAATCCGTGTTCAACAGGTGGCCAGCGCAAATTTTAAAGAATAGGCTTCACGTGATCTTACTTGGAGATTTCAGTAATGGTTCAAACAAAAGAATTTATAATAAATCTTTGAATCTATTGAGCCTCAGTTCTGGTAATTTCATTGCACAAGGAATTACAATAGTCACGTTGGCTGGTGACCAGAACGTTTGTCTTCAGCATTCGCTTTGTTTGCGGCCAAATATGTTGACTCAAAGCACAGCCTCCATTAGGATTTAAATTAACGTCAGTTATCATTGCCACAAGCCAAAATATCGACTGCCCGTGTCGTTGCAATTTTAATACAATTATTAGCTCGAGAGAATAATTATTATTCGGTGAGAATTAAATTTAGAAGACCACTTTCAGTTTCGTTTTGAAGTCTAATCCAAACAATCAGTCGCACTCCTCGCTTTTTCTCCAGTTTTTGCATCAACTGTTTTGCTTAAACTTGCCTACAAAATAGATTGGATTTTATCGTATAATAAAGCCACGTCCAAGATTCAATTAAAATCCAAGATTCAATTAAAATGCTTCTATAATAGCTTGAGTTTATAGACAAACCAAGAACTTGCAACAGATGGCGAATCGTTGAACGGACACGGCACAATCAAATCAAAATATGGACTCGCAAAACTCATCCATTAATATAGAGCACGTTCAATCAGTAAAAATATATAAACCGGCTGCAGTATTCCAAATGCATTCGAGAATCACCAGGGCTTTCCATTCCGCATTTAAACAGCGTAACCGACTATGGATGAAATAACGCCCTATGAATTATTTCTTTTTTGCAGCTTATCTTTTAAAGTACTCCGTTACGTTTTAGTTTATAACGGATATTTTGTCGTGCAATGTGAATGCATAACATGTCCTTGTCACAATGGTCTTACTGGATCGTGAAGAATAACAGGAATGGTAACATATTTCGGTAACTGCCAGTGAAGCAGAATAAATGAAGGCTATGAGAAATGCAACAATTGAGAAAACGGCGACAGACAACGACAATACAGTTTTTAATACAGATTCTACTGAGCGTTCATTAAAATCATCATTGTAAAACTTGAACAAACCACCTCTCTCTATAGTGCAAAAATCTCCTGCCCATCCTGGATTGCAACTGCAATTAATAAAACAGGATGTCGTCATAACAGTCAACAAGTGAACATTTCAATAACACTGCTCCGTTAAGAATGATACGATTTTACTGTCAATAATTATTAACACCTAGGCCAAGTAACATATATCTATCTCTACCTGCTTCTTATTCAAACTTTATAGGTATCGAAAACCCTCAAAGTGCTTGTAGAAATGACTGCAATTAGTAATTAGCAACTGAAAGAGTTAAAACGCAAAAAATTAAAAATGAACATTATGAAATGATTGCCTAAAATATTGTGACAATTGTTCTGAAATATGGATAAAAACATAATATGTGTTGACTTCAAAAATATGTATCTTCGGCCGTCTACGAGATATCATTGCGTATTGTATGGGTACATACTTAAAAATGTGGGACTAGACAAATTTTAGTCTAAGTAGCAGTAACAATAGAGGGTCAGATGGTAAGAGAAAGACATGGAACACAATACATAGATTACCAAAGAGAAGAAGAAGCAGGAATCAAATACAAAATGGAACTAATAAGGACGGAGAGAAACACAGTAGAAAAGAAAACCATGGTCCGTGACAAGGCAATAAATAGAACATGAGAAGGATCAATTTCAACAAAATATAAAACTAATGTGCTAAATAGATAAAACAGGCAATGAGACATTGTTATTCTCAGAAGGAATGAGAGGCATTAGGGAATTTTTTGCGTCACGACCACTGCAAAGCTAAAACAGGCACACCACTAAAAGCTGTAAGGTCATCGACATTTATGTCCATAACTATGCACAATAGCCTAAAACGTTAAAATCATACATGCAACACGTAAGACGAGAGCTGAGACACACACACACACAAACACGCACTAGATAGAACTTTACATACTGGTGACCCGGATCAGATTTTGATACGGACGGGGAAACATATATCTTTACAAGCTGATTTTTGAAACAACAACCAGTCATCAACACTTGTAAGGATGAACGAGTTCTTGTAAATTCAAGCCTAGCTTCACCTGTGATTTGTTGTAGTTTACAAACTTACCGGCAGCATTTAGATGAAAACAAACTTGTTGACTGCCTAACGCATCTGCCGTGATTTTTACAGTCTTTGCTTTTCCTGCATTCATCTGCGTCGACAGACATAGTTGCATATTAAATACTTAAAACACTATATTCATATCAATTAATGAGTCGCTATGAAAACTGCCACAACAGGTTTTCTTTGGAATAAAAATCTATGGGTGCGAGTTGCATTTTCCCGACCAAAATTCATTATAATAGATCATGACACAAACATTGAATACCAATGACTCAAATAAAATTGTCTCTTAAAATATCACCTTCACAGTTAAGAAAATTGTATTTAACTGTAATTTTAACTGTGATATTTTAGAACTGTGATTTTTCTATCAAGCACTTCTGATTTTGCGACCATTTTCTTAAAAAATTCGAATCTTACATTTACACATGTCCACCAGCTGAATGAGAACACCGACCACAAGGAGAATCTGTAGCCAACGAAACCCTCCGATTCCGTTCTTCATTGTTCAATGCTGTCAACGAAACAAATGCAAACTTCTTCCACGACGTCGATAGTCTGCAATTTCTGTATTCCGAGAGCTGCTCCTTGTATAGAAATGGAAATGCTAATCATTGTTGGTATTATTAATTTTTATTATTGTTATTCCAAACAGCAAATGATCAGACAAATTTGAATAGCGTATAAACAGAAATACCGAATGAATACTAGGGACGGAGGAAGTCGAAAGCAAACATAGGGCCTAAATTGAATGAATCAGATAAACAGGGTCTTCCGTCGAGCTTTTAATGACTGTATTTTGTGATCTTTTATTCAATGTTGCGATGGACACAAAATCATCAAAAATATTTACTACTTTCCGAGCGAATACGATCGACATTGGAGATCAAATCCAAAACATGTTTTGGAATTATTAAAGTGCATTGAAATTGTGGAATTAGACCGTATACTAGAAATTATTAAATAATTTAAACATACTGTAACATTACTCTGAAAATATATAACTCCTTCATTGGCAATTTTTCTTTATTTGATAGTGGTAATAATAATAATAATAATAATAATAATAATAATAATGACTTTAAGGAGGTTAAGTAAGTCTTTGTGAAACCATGTCATTCATTAACTCGCCCGATCAACTCAGGAAAGGTGTTGACTCTAACGATTGCATAATTAATTAATTATTTGTTTCCAATCACTTGAAAACGGTGGCCGAAAATAGTTCGCGCACCAATTCATACGGTTTATTGCGATTCAAATATTGTGACTTTTACTAACATTTAGAAAACTCATCGGATATAGTAAATTACTAATATGTAACGCAATTTTGCATATAGCGGACAAACAATGTGGTCCCCATAGTCGCTTTTTGCGGCGGTTTTATTCAGCTATAACTTAATTTGCAGTCTTCGCCTACAAGGCGTGTGTCTTGGCAGTTATATCCAGTGTTGATTCGTCGTAGGAATATTCATTAGTCATGCTCTATTAATAGGTCTGGCTCGACAGCAAGCAACACTGATTGATCTGTGTAGCTGTTTATCGCCCGGTACGCTGTGCGCCGTTCACTACAATAGTAAGAAAAGATGATATGGGTATTAGTAGCATAAAATGATTTTTTGAATTGCATTATAGGTTGAAGAGACATACCGTCATGTAAGCCTATAAACAATTACAGGTTTATAGTATATACGCTTCAAACAGTCTGATAAAGTGGGATTAGGTCTCCTGAATGCATGTAGAGTATAATAATCCATCCCAAAAGTATGTCTCGGGGTTGTCCATTATTTACGTCAATAACTATTTGGGCAATTTTAACCCGCTCCCCTTGTCAACAGCTGTCAAACTTTCGTAGACCCTTAAAATTATTCCAACAACTTTGACCCCGAACCTTACAAAGGGTAATACTTTAACTATGTCACAAAATTTTAGTTAACTTTTAACCTCTCTCATTTGTCATAGATACACTGACCTTTGCCCGGCCGACAAACCACCCTGGCTATAGCTATTTCAAGAAAGATTAAGCGCATAAGAATAAGCAGCTACTGCTGTGCTGCTTTCCGGGGCGCTGTAGAAGTTTACGAGATTTTACTTACTTACTTTTTTTTACTTGTCAAAAACTGTCAAATGTACAGTGACCACTAACAAAATTAAGTCAAAGTCTTTGATTCTCCTTCCCTGCAAGCTAAAATATTTTATATGGCTGGCTTTATGCTAAAATATAATTATGAAAATTAATTTTTCGATTTATTAAATTTATTCATCATCAGTGTTTCTGTATTTCGACAGGTCTAGGTATCCAGTTTTCCCACTCCAATCGATTGCTTGCTTCTTTGAGTTCTTGGTATCCTTTATCCATCATCCACTCCAACATCATCTTTCTCGGTCTACCTCTCACTCTCTTTCCCTCCATTTTTCCTTCGATTATTGTTCTTAGCAGAGAGACATGCCGGAGGACATGTCCCATCCAACTTATCTGCTTTTCCGGATTGTATCTATCAGTCTATCAGACAGAAGCCTGATAGATTAAATTTATCGTAAAAACAAAATTATTGACTTCAATTTATCTTGACCTTCTCCCCCTGTTAACAACTGTCAAACTTGTTCAACCCCCACTCCCTATTTTGTTGACGTAATTAATAGACAGGGCCTAGTGGGGTGTGTCATTAGTAAACGGTGTCCTGCAATTGTGTTCTGGTCACGCATAAACTCCGAATATAACGGACTGTTAATATAGCGGACTTTGAATATAAGGAACTGCATTGCAAAATCCCGTTGAGTAGGCCTACGTTATAACGGCATTGCAATTATTATACACAGGGCAACGACAAAATTATTTTTCAGTTGCCTTAGAATGTAGACTACTTTCTGGGTATAATTAGGGCGCTGATTCAAAATATGTAGGCCTAATCTGATTTTCTCCTAACAACTCCAGTTTTTGAGATACGGCCATATATTCGAGATTGGAAGTGCATGATACTTATCTATATCACAGGGCAGCAAAAAAATTGTGTTGCCCTATTGCCCTGTTGCCCTAGAAGTAAAATCTGTTTCTTGGTATATTTAGGGCGCTGATTCCAAATATGGCATCAGATTTTTTCTGCCAACTCTAATTTGTGAGATACGGCCATATATCCTACTGTATATTGGAAGTGCACGGCTTCTTAAGATATGGTGGGGAATGAAAATCACGAATAAAGAAGTAAGGAGAAGAATCAGGATCGACAGTGATGTGATAAACACAATCAAAAAAAGGAAGCTCCAGATGTTTGGTCATGTCAGTCGCATGGAGGAGAAGAGAATTCTGAACGTTGCAATGGAGGGAACAATGGAGGGAACACGCCCTCCTGGAAGGCCCAGAAGACGATGGTTCGACGACATCAGAGAGTGGACGGGATTAAATCTTGGAGAGGCAATACATGCGGCACAAGACCGCGAAAACTGGAAAAGAATCGTTCAGCATGCTACTGGTCTCGACGGTTCCTGAGGGGACTATGAGCTGATGATGATGATGATGATGATGATGATGATGATGATGATGATGATGATGATATTGGAAGTGCACGCTAATTAACTATTATGTGCTTTGTGTAGCTTTTGATTGCTCTCATCTAAAGGTCTTAGTAAATAACATTAAAGGTCTTAAATTTCCAGAAGATATGAACTGAATTGTGTGCATTATAATAAATTATATTATTTGATTAAATAAGCACAATTCCTGAAAAATGTTTTGAGGTAATTGTGGAAGAAGAAGCAGCAACAAATCTTCAGGGCACATTTAGAAATACAATTGCATGATGGGCCTAAATGTTTGAAGTGTTATTTTTTTCTGATTTCTAGTGTGACAAAATGAATGACAACTAATTCACTAATTTAATATAGTTGCATTTAAATCTGCAATATGGGTTGCTCTTAAGAGTTTTGCTGTTCAAGCAAAGAATTTCAATTGATAAAAATTCTGCATTTAACGCATTATCAGTACTATTCAGTAGAAACAAAATACAAGGACGACTAAGCCGTATCTCAAAAACTAGAGCTGATTGGGCAAAACGGATAACATTTTTGGAACAAGAGCACCAAAATTACTCCAGAACAAGTCTTATTTTGCAGTCAACAAACTGTGTGTTGACCATTTCATTATAATTAAACCTGCATGACGTCAATAGAAAATACATGTATATATGAACAAATCATCATTTAGCGAGATATCAAAAATTTGACTTGATTGAGCAAAATCAATGTTATTTTTGGATTTAAAACATTGAAATTGTCCTAAAACTGTTAAGAAATGGTAGACAATAAATTTGATGTTAACCAGTGTTATAATACATACGACTCAATGGCATAACAAAAACGCGGTTTAAAGTGGTTCAGTAGAGTCTGCCCTCTGTGCGAACCGTTGTAGCAGAGGTGGGCAACCTACGGCCCGGGGCTGCATGCGGCCCACGGGATCGCTTAATGTGGCCCGCCGGCCCTTCAGACTTTTCGCATTTTTTATTTGATGACTTAGAAAAAATTCACCAAATGAAATTTTTTAAATTTTCATCACATAAATTACCTTTCTTACGTATTTTGTCCGCTGTGGATGTCATCTTGTTGAGGTTAAGATCTTCACCCCGAAGTTTATTTTCGGCACCACCTCAATCGGTTTTAAGATGTTACGTTTCACGCATCAAGCCAGCAACTTTAATTAAAATATCACAAGACAGAGTCTATGCTTCTATGAGTCATAGAGTCTATGGTATCTTATACTCAGTCATAGAGTCTAAGGTATCTTTTACTCGTCTTGAAGTATACCGATCGGCAGCTGGATTATTAATATCTGGAATTAATAGGCTTGCAGAATGACAACATTCTCAAAGAGAATTCAAAGAAATTGAATTAACAGACTTCTATGCCTTGCTGAAACATGATAAGTTTCAAAATATACAACACTTGGCCATGGTGATATGAGTTTTATTCGCATCAACTTACATTTGTGAACAGACTTTTCCTGCATGAACATCAATAAATAAAAGTACAGGTCCCAGCACACTGATACAAATTTGCGTTCTATAGGCCTACTACGGATTTCAGCCAGTATACTTTAACTCCAGATTATGGAAAACTAGTTAGAAAATGTTTACAGTTACAAAGATCTCATTACAATTTTTAGCATACATAGTTAATTACTGTTACTAGTCAATTGCAAACTATCAAGAACTAATTGTTCCTGACCTAACAGTTACTAACCGATCGTGACAGTCTCAGTAACATTATCACATAGTGCTACTGCAACTACCAGTTACTAAGTATGTTATTATGACTACTATATATGATTATATGTTATAATAGTTATATCACTAAAGGTTTTTGCATTAAGAATTTGTTAATTTTATTGCCAAGATTTAAAAAAATACATGCGGCCCTTCGAACAATTTTAATTTCTATGCGACCCTCTGCACTAAAAAGGTTGCCCACTCCTGCGTTATAGCATAGTCGCCAAGCGAGTAATTACGAAAGTAATTTTGAGTACAAAATAATGCTGCAGACAGTGGCGTAGCCAAGGGGGCTGGGGTCAAACCCCTCCGTTGTTGACGACGAGAAATAATTCTGTATGTGTTTCCATACATTTTTTATTTTCGGACGCGGTTTTGGAGGTCAAACTCCCTATTCGCTGGCTGCCGACCCAAATTGTCTATGTGCTATAGAATGTAAAGGTGCAAGGTGACGACCCTTTTTTGCTTGTCAGCGTCTACAAAGGAAAAATACAAGAAAGGAAGACTAGGATGACCTCTTTTGGTTGTCAGGAGTATTCGAAGTTGGTTATGACCAACACACAAAAACCCCACTTCCGGAAATCCTGGCTACGCCACTGGCTGCAGATTTTAATCTCCACAGATATCGATTAATTTAATTTGCATGAATGCGTTCGCCATAGGCTCAGGGTTAGAAGTGTTAGCATAGAATTTATTGTCTAAGTTTTCTTAACAGATTTAGGACAATTTCAACAACGCTTGTAAACAATACGCTGTTGGCCTATGTCAGCGAAAATGTTCCAAGTAATACATTTCTATGCTAACTTTCCGAGCCCTTTACGACCCATACTGCCCAGAATATCTGAGTGCGCTGGTGCAGCGAACGACGTCGAACGAATCAAGAATGAAGCTTCGGTCGAGTCGTCGAGTCCTACTGCTTGTCCCTCCTCCGTCAAAGACCTCCAAGTTTGGAGAAAGGTCATTCTCCAAAGGGAATCCGTTACTGTGGAACTCGTTACCTGACGTTGTGTCGGGAGCTGTCTCTGCGGAATCCTTTCTTAGGAACTTAAAAACACGCCTATTTAATATAGGATTTTATTGATAGAATTATGTCAAAGCGCTTTTGTCGTAGGCCTTAGCCTTGTTTACTGCGCTGGAGAAATTGTCTAGAAATAAAAATAAATAGACATACTACTAAATAACTTGATGAGTCCTTGCCGGTAATGCGTTGATGATGATGATGATGATGATGACGACGATAACGACGACGACGACGACGATGATGATGTTTGATGACGATGATGACGATGATGATGATGATGTCGATGGTGATGATGGTGGTGATGTTGATGATGATGACTCTGATGATGATGACAGTGATGATGATTCTAATCCTCTGAGATATTAAGCCACTGTGAGGGAAATAAGTCTAGACTCAATGCTAATAACGACGACGACGATGATGATGATGGTGTTTGATGATGATAATCCTATCAGGTAAATTCAATTACACTATGTAACACAATTCTTGTCCCTGGCTTCTAAGTGTTATATTTCAGTTGCCTGTGTATAAAGGATCTGCAAACATGGCTATATTCATTATTATATTTGCTTTCATGAGCACAGCTTACAAAAGCCATTGACAGTACAGCAACAATCGTTGTTGCTGTACTGTCATGTTTTTTATTTATTTATACAATAGAAACAGGCGCATTTTATCTTATCGAGAAGGAACATTATGTACATTATGCAAATCAGCGACAACAGTCAAAGTTACTTAAAAGCATTCAGAAATGAGTTGCTTTTCGAGATTTGTTGCTGTACTGTCAATGGCTTTCTCAATGAAGACTTCACAAATAGTCCTCCATCACGTGTTTGTTATATCGTCCCTGGTAACGACGTTCAAAGTCCAGTATATCCTGATGGAAGCGTTCATCTTGCTTCTCCGGGTAGGCTCTCATGTTTTCCTTGAATTTATCAAGGTGGGAATGAAGAATATGAACTTTCGGGGACACTTTGCATCTAGTTATCTAATTTGGGCATAGTTCTTTATGAGAGACTGGTTCAGTCTCTCATAGTTTTCAGCCTTGTGATTGCCAAGAAAGTCACACACCACTGCAACGAAACTGTTCCTAGACCCGTTCTCCGTGCTATTCAGCTTCTTGGCGAATTCGTCACGCTGTGTGATATTCTTTATCTGTGGTCCGACGAAGATGCCAGCTTCGACATTTGCCTCCGAAAGCTGTGGGAAAAGATCTAGGAGTTATTTGAAAACTGCCGTTTTCTTGTCTGGAGTCTTGACAAATTGCTTGGTGAGGCCTAACTTGATGTATGAACATCTTTCGACGGTCTATCAGCGGCTCCCAATTGATGCTGTCCCTACTTATGGTGAACTCGGACAACTGTGGCCAATCCCTTCTACGATAGTGGACCTCGGACCTCGGTGTCCCGGTTGTTCTAGAGGCAAAGAAAACCCTAGGAAATTTTGTGAAACCGCCTTGCAGGCCAATCAGGAATGCCACTATTTTGAAGTCTCCAATGACTTAACAGCCATAGTTGTCATACTTCAAGGCACTCAGCAACATCTTGACACTGGTGTAGTACTCTCTGAGGTGCACATAGTGAGCTATGGGGATAGACAAGTACTTGCTACCATTATGAAGTAACATGGCTTTTAGGCTTGTAGATGAAATCTCTCTGAATTAGCGCCATCACTCGGGTTAAAGGTGATTGCTATGGCCTCTTAAAGACCAATTACATTGTTGCAGAAGCACAGCCCATCTAGCTGACTGAATCAATCAATCAATCAATCAATCAATAAACTTCTATGGCGCCACTATCATAATGCCTAGGGCATCAGCCGATGGCGCACCAAATCCAAATAGAATTAGAGCTAGGCCAATACGGAAGATCAGTCAGAGCAGCGGGAGAGCAATCTAAGGGGATAAGCCAAGTCAAACAGGTATGTTTTAAGACCAGATCTAAAAGATGAAGAATTAGGAAAAACGTTCGGGACGCTTTCTCTGTTCTGTCACCTGCACACTTTCATCCAACAAGTTCCACTCCTTAAGTCTAGCTGTCAGAAGCTCAGCTTTGCACTTGGTGAAACCAAGGTCTCTGATCAGGTCGTTGAGATCTTTCTGATTGAGGAAGTACGGCTTTCTTATCTCAGCTGTATAAGTGCAATTGTATTCTGGATCTGCAATATCTTCCTCGCTGTCTGCCTTGACGTGCTCCCCTGAAGACAGTTGATCCCTCCCTGTAGGGATGGGAATGTGGAGCTAAGAGCCATAGGGTACCGGTGCGATACAAACGTAGCAGAATGCATTTCCTGGCTGCAAGCAACCTCCTGATGCCATCTAAATCAAATTTTTCTGGTCACTATTTGCTTACTCAGCAACAAGATAAACTAGAACGATGGCTTAAGGAATCTGCACACTTGAAAGTCTATGGATGCAACTGAAAGCTCCCAGAAAGTGCAACAGAGTTCTAGAAGATTCCAGAAGGTTATAGAAAACTCTGCTCAGATCTAAAAACTTATGGACAGCTTGCAATGTTCCAGAATAATAAGTATGTCTGCTCAGCTTTGAATGTGAACCGATAATGTTTTCTATAATACACGAATTTCAAAATATCATTGCTCTGACCCCAAAAGCAAATTCACTTTGGAACAACTGTTTTCTAGTTAGTTTAGGTATAAGGACCTAAGAAAACAAGCTATGAACCCAGGAACAAACAAAAATATTTTTGTTGTTACGTAGTGTTATTAGTCTGTATGGATACAACAAGGCGTATTATGTGAAAAATGTATAAGAACGAAGAGTTTTGTAGTAAAAATGTTAATATGCTTAGTTTGATGGATGATCGGACAGGAAGAGAGTTCCCTTATTTCTATATAAGTCAACTCAAAACATAGCCTCCATTAGGATTTAAATTAACGTCAGTTATCATTGCCACAAGCCAAAATATCGACTGCCCTTGTCGTTGCAATTTTAATACAATTATTAGCTCAAGAGAATAATTAGCCTATTATTCGGTGAGAATTAAATTTAGAAGACCACTTTCAGTTTCGTTTTGAAGTCTAATCCCAACAATCAGTCGCAGTCTTCGCTCTTTCTCGAGTTTTTGCATCATCTGTGTTGCTTACAACTTGCCTACAAAATAGATTGGATTTTATCGTAGATTATAGCGACGCATGAGATTCAATTAACACGCTTCTGTTATAGATTGAGTCTATACTAGCGAAGAACTTATTATAGATGGTGAATCGTTGAGCGGATACGGCACAATCAAATCAAAACATGAACAGGCAAAACTCATCCATCAATATAGAACGAATTCTATCATATAAAATATATAAACCGGATGCAGTACTCCAAATACATTCGAGAATCACCAAGGCTTTCCATTCCGTATTTAAACAGCGTAACAGACTATGGATGAAATGACGCCATATGAATGATTTTATTTTTACAGCTTAGATTTTAAAGTACTCCGTTTTTTTTAGTTTATAACGGATATTTTGTCGTGCAACGTGAATACATAACGTGTTCTTGTCACAATGGTCTTACTGGATCGTGAAGAATAAGAGGAGTGGTAACATATTTCGGTAACTGCCTGTGCAGCAGAATAAATGAAGGCTTGAGAAATGCAATAATTGAGAAAACGGCGACAGAAAACGTCAATGAAGCTGTTAATACAGATTCTACTGAGCGTTCATTAAAATCTTCATTGTAAAACTTTAACAAACTACCTCTCTCCATAGTGCAATAATCTCCTGCCCATCCTGAAGTGCAGCTGAAAATTAATAACACGGAATGCCGTCATAACAGTCAACAACTGAACATCTCAATAACACTGTCACTTAAGAATGGCACGATTTTAAAGTCAGTAATTATTAACACTTAGGCCAAGTAACATTTATCTCTACATGTTGCTTATTCAAAATTCATAGGTATCGAAACACCTCAAAGCGCTTGTAGAAATGATTGCAATAAGTCAATAAGTAATTAGCAAACTAAAAGAGTGGGACGCAAAAATTTAAATATGAACACTATGAAATGATTGGCTAAAGTATTGTGACAATTGTTCTGAAATATGGATCAAGTACTATATATATATATATATATATATATATATATATATATATATATATATATATATATATATATATATATATATATATATATATATATATATGCCCTCAGTACTTCATTCTCGAGGACTTATGATAAAAAATTATCCGGAGACATGAAATTATAGTGTGCTAGCTCTCGTTCGGTTGCAGATTTAGAAATGTTCCTCGGAATGCGATGTCGTTGAAACGCTGAATCGTGACGGATATTCCTTGGAACAGAAATATATATATATATATATATATATATATATTTACATATATTACCAATTATCAACAAATGGAGCCTAGAGAGCCAGATCCCCATTCCAACATGAGGCTCACTCGATAAGCAGGCCACTTGGGACCGCCCAATAATTTTCAGGGAGATCACCAACTTGCTTAGCTCCGACCTTAGCCAATACCATCAGGCCCGCCTAAGAGCAGTGGCAGCGGAACACGCCAGCGACTGGCTTCATGCGCTGCCCATCAGCTCTTGTGGTCTGCGCTTAGACGACGAGACAACCAGAATTGTAGTGGGTCTCCGTCTTGGCGCTTTCATTAATTTTGCGAGCGGCATCTCTGTCACTGTGGCGAGCAAGTCCAGGAGAATGGTTCCCACGGACTTTCCTGCAAGCTCGGACCAGGTCGCCTTGCACGTCACTCGATGCTCAATGACGTGGTCTACCGGGCCCTGGTACGAGCTGGCATACCATCGGTCAAGGAACCGCCCGGTCTTCTCAGATCCGATGGAAAGAGACCGGACGGCATGACCATGATTCCGTGGCAAGCCGGCCGCTGCCTGGTGTGGGACGTCACAGTGGCAGACACAGTCGCTGCCACTCATCCGCCATTGACGTCTCTCTCTCCAGAAGCCGCTGTTGAAGCAGCATCAGTCAGAAAAATCACCAAATACACTGACTTATCGGCCGACTATTTCTTTTTGCCATTGGCCTTCGAGACTCTTGGCCCGATCAGTCACGACGCACTCATTTTCATAAAAGAGTTGGGTCGTCATCTTTCCGTTCTTTTCGGAGACACAAGGGAGAGAAGTTTTTTGCTCCAACGCATTTCCATGGCTGTAAACGATTCAATGCGATTGCTTTCCAAGTAGGGCTGCACCGAATAGACTATTCGTATTCGGTTCGGCGCCGAATAGTGTGACGAATAGTCTATTCGTATTCGGCTGAATAGTGGTGGTCAAACCGAATACGAATAGTGGTCACATGACATTAAAAAATTTCATATAGTTTAATACTTCAGCTTAGTAAATTGAACTAAATTCAAGTGCCGGAGATAACATTTTGTTCTATTTTCCTAGCCTAATAGCGCTATACAAATGTATATTGCGAACTTGCGCTAAAAACTAATTCTTTATACGTAGTAATAGTATTATAATAGCACACAGCACTATTGTTGACCTAATTATGGCGACTTGCAGCGGGAGAGGTATCGTGTACACTATTCGTATATTCGTAACGGACTATTCGTATTCGGCCGAATAGCTAAAAACCCTATTCGGTGCAGCCCTATTTCCAAGGGACTTTCTCTGCTTCTGATCCGGGTCAGGACGAGAGCTGAAGAGTATATATTTATCTGTCTTCGGACACTTTATATATATATATATATATATATAGGCTGCGCGCCCAGTAATGGATACGGCCTCACATGGGGGTTGCGTCCCCAGTAGAATCTGCGGCCCCACACGTGGGCCTACGGCCTCCATCGGGGGCTTGGTCTCCGACGGGAGGCTGAACCTCAGTAGAGCCTACGGCCCCCACATCGGCTGAGGCTTGGTTTACGTCGGAGGTTGCGCCCTCTTCCAGTGGGGCCGACAGACTACTACCCAACAAGGAGACTGTCACCAGATCCCAGTAGGGCCTACGCGCCACATATGGGGTACTGCGCCACCAGTGGTGTTGTACAACGTGCAGCCAATCAGGACGCTTTCCCAGTGGGGCCAATCTGCCAATAAGGACGCTTCGTCAAGTTCCGCCCATTATAAAGTTTGGTTGCCTATAGCAACGATGTCCTCCAAAATCTGTCTTAGTATTATTATTATTATTATGTCATAAATGTATCAGGAAGGCAGAACTTGTATGCTAGCACAGGTGATGACATGCTGCCGCTACGGATCCCCATACAATATGTTCAACTCCTCCCGGGTTGCAGCGTTACTAGTAAGTGGGTTCATCATTTTGTCACTTCCATTCTCGTCGACTGAGATGAGTGAGCAGTTTTGAGTTCCACCACTCTCGATCATGTCCAGAAGCCCTTGTAAGGCCAGGCAATTTGACCTTTGACACTCCATGTCAGCTTCAGTTGACAATGTCAACGTCAGTTGACACTCGATGTCAACTTCAACTCGCCCTTTCCAGAGATGATTCTTGTTGGGATGACCAAACTGGACTCACCAGCTTGCAACAGTAACTGGAGTTTGTGAACCATACTTCAAGCACTTCGACGTCCGGTTAGGCAACCCCATTGGATGTCGCTTAATATGACGTTTCAATACATTTATTTTTAGGTCCAATGAACGGGACGAAATAGTCTATCGTCTTTAAAGTTGACCTGTAGGAAAACTCGTTGTTAAAGGCAACGCCGTATCAGAATTGTTCTTCTTTTGCTCAGATGTCGCAGTTTAATTGGTTGTCCAGAACACAGAAATTCATATTGTAAGGTAGCGACAATAGTAATAATGCAGATATATATAGGGCATATATATATGTATATATTAAGCGACATATATTATTATTATGTCATAAATGTATCAGGAAGGCAGAACTTGTAAGCGACATATATATTAAGCGACATATAATTAAGCGACATATAATTAAGCGACATATAATTAAGCGACATATGTCATATTAAGCGACACACACACACACACACACACACACACACACACATATATATATATATATATATATATATATATATCTAGAATACATGTAGTATTGAAAAAGAGCTCTTGTCTTTGACCATTTTGCCATGCTCGCTGCGCTAAAGAAATCGTCTAGCTAATAATAATAATAATTATAATAAAAATATATGTTGACTTTAAAAATATGTAGGTTCGACCGTTTACGAAATATCATTGCGTATTGTATTGTATGGATACGTACTACAAATGTGGGACAGGAAAACCTTTAGTCTAAGTATAAGTAACAATAGAGGGTCAACTGGTGGAAGAAAGACATGGAACAAAATACATAGATAACCAAAGAGTGGGAGAAGTAGGAATCAAATACAAAATGGAACTAATAAGGACGGAGAGAAACAGGGTAGAAAAGAAAACCATGGTCCGTGACGAGGCAATAAATAGAACATGAGAAGGGTTAATTTCCACACAATATGAAAATAAGGTGCTAAATAGATAAAACAGGCAATGAGACAATGTTATTCTCAGAAGGAATGAGAGGCATTAGGGAACTTTTGCGCCACGATCACCGCAGGGATAAACCAGACACACCACTAAAAGCTGTAAGATCATCGACATTGATGTCCATAACTATGCACAATAGCCTAAAAAAGTTGAAATCATACATGCAACACATAAGACGAGAGCTGAGACACACACACACACACACTAGAATTTTGCATACTGGTGACCCTGGTAATTAAGCAGACTTTGCTACGGACCGCGAAACATACATCTTTACAATCTGCTTGTTCAAACAACAACCAGTCAACACTTGTATGGATGAACGAATTCTTGTAAATTTAAGTCTAGCTTCACCTATGATTTGTTGTAGTTGACAAACTTACACGCAGCATTTAGGTGCAAACGTACTTTTTGACTGCAACACGCAGGTGCCGCCATTTTTACAGACTTTGCGTTTCCCGCATTCATCTGCGTCGACAGACATAGTTGCATATTAAATACACATATGTTCATCTAAATTAATGAGTCGATATGAAAACTGCCACAATAGGTTTTCTTTGGAATGAAAATCTATGGATGCGGGTTGAATTTTCCTGATCAAAATTCCTTACAATAAATTATGACACAAAAATTGAATACCAATGACTCTCAAATAAAACTGTCTCTTTGATAGCACCTTCATAATTCAGGAAATTGTATTTAACTGTAATATTAACTGTGATATTTTAGAACCGCGATTTTTATATCAAGCACTTCTGAGTTTGCGTCCATTTTCTTTAAAAATTCGAATCTTACATTTACACATGTCCACCAGCTGAATGAGAACACCGACCACAAGGAGAATCTGTAGCCAACGAAACCCTCCGATTCCGTTCTTCATTGTTCAATGCTGTCAACGAAACAAATGCAAACTTCTTTCACGACGTCGATAGTCTGCAATTTCTGTATTCCGAGAGCTGCTCCTTGTATAGAAATGGAAATGTTAATCATTGTTGGTATTATTATTAATTTTTAATATTGTTATTCCAAACAGCAAATGATCAGACAAATTTGAATAGCGTATAAACAGAAATACCGAATGAATACTAGGAACGGAGGAAGTCGAAAGCAAACATAATTTGAATGAATCAGGTAAGCAGGGTCTTCCGTCGAGCTTTTAATGACTTTGTATTTTGTGAACTTTTATTCAATGTTGCGATGGACACAAAATCATCATAAATATTTACTACTTTCCGAGAGAATACTATCGACGTTGCAGATCAAATCCAAAACATGTTTTAGAATTTTTAGTGTGCATTGAAATTGTGGAGGTGGACCTGAAATTATTAAATAATTTAAACATACTGTAACATTACTCTGAAAATATATAACTCTTTCCATTGGTAATTTTTTATTTGATACTACTACTACTACTACTACTACTACTACTACTACTACTACTACTGCTACTACTACTACTGCTACTACTGCTGCTGCTGCTGCTGCTGCTGCTGCTGCTGCTGCTGCTGCTGCTGCTGCTGCTGCTGCTGCTGCTGCTGCTGCTGCTGCTGCTGCTGCTGCTGCTGCTGCTGCTGCTGCTGCTGCTGCTGCTACTACTGCTGCTGCTGCTGCTACTACTACTACTGCTGCTGCTACTACTACCACTACTACTACTACTACTACTACTACTACTAATAATAATAATAATAATAATAATAATGTGACTTTAAGTGGTTTAGGACGCTAAGCAAGTCTTTGTGAAAACCATGTCATTCATTAACTCGCCCGATCAACTCTGGAAACTCTAAAGATTGCATAATTAATTATTTGTTTCCAATCTCTTGAAAACGGTGGCCGAAAATGGTTCGCGCACCAACTCATACGGTTTATTGCGATTCAAATATTGTGACTTTTACTAACATTTAGAAAAGGCTTCGGATATAGTAAATTACTAATATGTAACGCAATTTTGCATATATCGGGCAAACAATGTGGTCCCCATAGTCCCTTTTTGCGGCGGTTTTATTCAGCTATAACTTAATTTGCAGTCTTCGCCTACAAGGCGTGTGTCTTGGCAGTGAAGTGATATCCAGTGTTGATTCTTCGTAGGAATATTCATTAGTCATGCTCTATTAATAGGTGTGGCGCGACAGCAAGCAACACTGATTCATCTGTGTAGCTGTTTATCGCCCGGTACCAAGGTTGCCAGTGTGGGTTTTTTCTTACCCAATCTGGTTTTTTTGTGCCTCGTCTGGTTATTTGGTATTTTTTTGGCGGAATCTGTTTTTTTTAAATCTGCGAAAATTTAAGAAAATGCCTGATTTATGCAATGAAAGTGAGAAAATTAGGAGTTTTCAGTTTTCAGCATGTTGAAAAACTCTTTTTTGCTTGCAGAAAGTTTACAAGTTTAAAGTTTACCTCTTTACCTTGCTTGAAGCAGTGGCGGCTCTAGGATTTGGCAAGTGGGGGGCCGTTGGGGGAGCAACTTCTAATCATGGAGGGCCAACCATTTGTTGTTTAATGTATGTAGCATTAAGTACAGGGTCCCAACTGGGGGGGGGGCAACTGGGGGCCAGGCAGTCAATAGGGGGGCACGGGCCCCCCTGGCCCCCCGGTGGAGCCGCCACTGGCTTGAAGACGACGAGACGCCCTTTTTTTGCTTGTCAAGACTTTCTGGAGACGTTGTACTACGAAATTTTCCCAAAATTGTCAGGTTTGTCGCAACTGTTATGAATTTTATCATCTTTTCGACCTTTTTGCGAACCTGCTTTTTCTGGTTTTTTTAAAGGCACGATCTGGTCTTGTTTCAAAATGTTCACTGGCAACACTGCCCGGTACGCAATGCGCCGTTCACTACAATAGTAAGAAAAGTTGATATGGGTATTAGTAGCATAAAATGATTTTTTGAATTGCATTATAGGTTGAAGAGCCATACCGTCATGTAAGCCTATAAACAAATACAGGTTTATAATATATACGCTTCAAACAGTCTCATAAAGTGGGATTAGGTCTCCTGAATGCATGTAGAGTATAATAATCTATCCCACAAGTATGCCTACCAGTGTCGGCCGGTGACCATGTCGCGGGGTTGCTCAACCCCTAGCTCAACCTCCAATTTTTCGTTGCGCAATTTGTCAATGACAATAATACTTTTATGTGAAATTTTGTTTGGTGCAGAACGCCAATTTCCTATCAGGTAAATGAATAGGTCCGAGTGTTTAACTGCGCTCCCGCGACTGCAGTGTACAGTGAACTATTTGTGTTGCAGAGGAACTGCGACACAAGTACAATTTCCACGCAGCGTATATACTACATAGGCCGTAATGGAGTATTACAGAACGCATTTTGCCCTGCAGAAGTGGGCGTGGCTGTGTCGCTGGTCTGTTGCGACCGGGGCTGGTTGCAACGCACACTCGCTGAGGCTCAGCGGGGCTCCCTATACACTAGCTGAATGCCGGGTAACTCTCTGCGGAGGAGGTATTGGCGCGTTGCCAACATGCCTTAACTGGCTCTGTCCTTTACTGTATGAAGCTGACTCTAGCTGAGGCGAGTCAGGCGACAGAACAGATGGATTTTCTTCTTAAATAAGACGCACTTGTTTATTATTATTATTATTATTATTATTATTATTATTATTATTATTATTATATTATTATTATTATATTATATTATTATTATTATTATTATTATTATTATTATTATACAAAGTAGAGATTTATGTGGCAACTAATACAGTGACTGCGTGGACACATTACAAATTATAAATTACAATAGCTCGTGCGAAATAGCCAAGTTTTGAGTCTCTTCTTGAAGGTGTCTGTCGTTAGGGAGAGTTGAACTGAAGAAGGCAGGCGGTTCCATGCCCTTGCAGCAGTCACGGGAAAGGCACGATCGCCTACAGTACGAAGGCGCATCAACGGAACAACCAGAGAAGCGGTTCCAGCAGATCTCAGGCGACGCCGACCTGCCTGATCTGCGACTCGTATTAATTCCGTCGTCAGGTACTCTGGGCCAATACCGTTCAGGCAGCGATAAGCCAGCGTTGCCAACTTAAACTCAATCCGTTCAGGCATTGATAGCCAGTGTAAGTCTCGTAGAAGCAGTGTTACATGTTCACGAGAACGAGAAGGGACCTGAAAGTCTCATTTAATGCATTTAAGTGCAATGTGTAAAGCGCTCTTGATTTTGGCCTGCTATGATTATAGCGCTATATAAATTGGCTTAATAACTAACTAACTAAATAAATAAATAATGTTCATGCCTTCGACGTCCATTGTTATATATTCTTAAATTGTGTTTAAATAATTCATGATTTTTTATTAATTAGGCCTATAGTAGTAGTAAGCAGTCCATCGGGAACGATGATGACTTCCAGAGTATTTATATGTTAGGCTAATGTACAGTAGTTTTTGTTCGCTATATTTAGGCCTAATAATAAAGTTTAATGTGTTCGCTGGTGACTGATGAGTCCGATTTTGGATGCACAAATCCTGCCACAGTGGGCACAAAGAAAACCGGCAGTGGTGAAAGATGCTGAATTGAGGCGATTCTTCCGGTCTTGTCGTCTTCTTTCAGCATTGGAGATGCGTTTGTTTTCCATGATTGTAGGACCAGTATGGACAAGTTTGCGCCATTGTGTACGGTCACCAGCCACTGTGTCCCAATTGCTTGGATCAACGTTGCACTGCTTCATGGTGACCTTTAACTGATCTTTGTATCTTTTGAACTGTCCGCAATTTTGTCGATGACCGGATGAAAGTTCACCATACAAAAGAATTTTAGGAAGGCGACTGTCTTCCATGCGATAGAGATGCCCCGTCCATCTAAGCCTCATTTTCGACAGAGTGGCCTCCACACTTACAGAGTTAGCCTTTTTTAGTACTTCCGTGTTAGGTACTCTGTCTTGCCAAAGAACTAAAAGAATGTAGCGTAGACATCTTATAAGAAATGCCTCTATGGTTCTAACGTGACGACTGTAGAGGGTCCAACATTCACCTCCATAAAGTAGAACGCCAAGGACAGTGGCATTGTAGACGTTAATTTTCGTCTGCACTTGGATACCATGTACCTTCCATAATCGTTTTCGCAGACGTCCGAAGCTGACAGCAGCTTTCTGTATCCTGGTGTCTATCTCGTCGTCTAGCAGTGCGGTATCACTTAGGACAGAACCGAGGTATGGAAATTTTCTTACTTGCTTTATTTCCCGTTCGTCAATTATTATTTATTATTAACTAGGTGTTCACCCGTCAAGAATGACGGGGCGATTGGCTGGTTTACCACTCGATTTTGCGCAGATGCAATAGCATTTTAAGCAATTAATCGTCCTTAACTCGCCGCCTTTTCCTTCAACCGAGTTAACGCCCATTCGCATGAATTTTCTTGATAGTCAACGTAAGTGTAATGATTTGGCAGTGTCGAACGACATGCAGTGCTTGATTCTCTTGTTTGCTGTGCTGCTTTTTCACGCCGAGCAAACAGCCTGCTATTCAGTCTCACTTGATTGTCGCAATTCTCGTTAACGCTGGGCTTTTTGTTTTGCACGGACGGTTAGAAAGAGGAATAAAAAGCTAAACAATGGTGCAAACCTCAACTTCTTAGCTCTTCTATAGCCTGAGATATAGCAAATTCAAAACAATTAGGAAACTTTCTCAGAATTCAAAACTTCCGCGAAATTCACCGATAATACTTATGTTCAAACATTGTGGTCATCGGGTTAGAATTGATAGATCTTTACCAAATGTCAAACGATTTTCAAACTTTTTGGTTTATTTTGTTCCTCTGACATCCCTTTACAACTTTGCCGCTGACCAAAGTGGGATTACCGCTGAAAATGTTTTTCTAGGAGGCTTTGAAATTTTTGGGCGGGAGAAGGTGATATTTTAGGCCGTAAAGTGGACTCTACCCCATATTTTTTTGTTTTGCAAGGACGGTTAGAAAGAGGAATAAACAATCTAAACAAAGGTGAAAACCTCATCTTTTTAGCTCCTATATAGCCTGAGATATAGCAAATTTTAAAACGTCACAGCAATCATTTCTGAAGAACGCTTTTCCAAAAATTAAATCTCCAGTACTGTGACGGCGTCTGAAAATTTAATCCCCACTTGAAGGGTTAAATTTTAAAAACAGGTATTGAAGTTAGGAAAGAGTAGATATATATAATAACTGGGGGCAGGGCATAGGGAGAGGGAGGGAAGGGAGGTTTGGGAGGAGGAAAGTGGGTTGTACGGGTTTTAGGAGCAGCGTTGTGTAGGTTAGGGAACGGGGTTTGGGGCCGGTGGGGTAGGACGAAGCGGTGCTGGGTTGGGGCCGGGGCGATTGGGAAAGGGACGGGGAGAGGAATGGGGTTGGGAGAGGGATGGGGAGAGGGGAGAGGAACGGGGGTTTGGGGCCTGTAGGGTATGGCGGTGCGGGTTGGGCCTGGGGCGATTGGGAGAGGGATGGGGAGAGGGATGGGGATTGGGAGAGGGATGGGGAGAGGGAGAGGAACGGGGGTTTGGAGCCTGTAGGGTATGGCGGTGCGGGTTGGGCCTGGGGCGATTGGGAGAGGGATGGGGAGAGGGATGGGGATTGGGAGAGGGATGGGAGAGGGAAGGGAAACGGGGTTTTGGGGCCTGTGGGGTAGGGCGGGGCTGAGATGGGTTGGGGCCGGGGCGGGAATGGGTTGGTGCTGGGGCGATTGGGAGAGGGATGGGAGAGGGAAGAGAAACGGGGGTTTAAGCTGCAATTAAGACGCTTCGTTAAGCGCTCCGTTGATTATATTATACAGTTTTGATTAAACAATATTTGGTTGTCAATGACAACAGCGTCTTGCAAAATCTGCCGTGTATCGTGACCGACAGACCGATTCGCCGGACATCGAGAATTATATAATAAGATCATTATTATTAACTAATTAAATAATGTTCATGCCTTCGACGTCCATTGTTATATATTCTTAAATTTTGTTTAAATAATAATAATTATTATTATTATTATTATTATTATTATGAATTATTGTTATTGTTTTCATGAAAGATCTGCTATTCGGACTTGACAGCAGTAAATAATTCATGATTTTTTATTAATTAGGCCTATACAGTATAGTTTCAGCTGTTACCTAACATAGCTTAAGCTAGCTGATTAATAAGGAATACTTACAGTGTATATTCGTGCTAAGGCAATATGCTGCGGAAAACATTCACTATCCACATAAGAGGACCACATTGGAACCGAAGGTTCCCAGCCTAATTTTAAAAGTGAAATTTTTCACATTAACATTGCAACCCCCACTTTTTATACCCACCGGCCGCCACTGATGCCTACGGGTTATCCGTTAGTTTTTAGTTTAAAATCTGCAATATGTGTTGCTCTTAAGAGTTTTGCCGTTCAAGCATAGAATTGAAATTGATAAGTTGCAGGCAAGAAATTATTGTTTGTTGGCCATTTCATTATAATGAAATCTGCATGTCGTTAATGGAAAATACATGTATATATGAACAATCATCATGTAGCGAGATATCAAAATTTTACTTGATTGAGCAAAACCAATGTTATTTTTGAATTTAGAACACTAAAATTGTCCAAAATCTGTTAAGAAAGCTTAGACAATAAATTTGATGTTGACTAGTGTTATAATACATACTGTACGACTCGAGGCATAATAAAAACACGGTTTAAAGTGGTCCAGTAGAGTCTGCCCTGTGTGCGAACCGTTATAGCATAGTTGGCAATTGAGTTGGCCTTAATTACAAACGCAATTTTGAGTACAAAAAAATGCTGCAGACTTTAATCTCTACCGATATCGATTAATTTAATTTACATGAATGCGTTCGCCATAGGCTCAGGGTTAGAAGTGTTAGCATAGAAATGTATTACTTGGAACATCTTCGCTGACATAGGCGTACTACTAAATAACTCGATGAGTCTTTGCCGGCAGCGCGTTGTTGATGATGATGAGTGTGATTATGATTGTGATGATGATGATGATGATGATGAAGTGTTGATGATTATGATGATGATGATGGATGGATGATGATGATGATGATCACTATGACGATGACAATGACGATGATGACGATGATGTCTATGGTGATGGTGATTATGGTGGTGATGATGATGACGATGACTCTGGTGATGATGACAATGATGATGATTCTAGTCTTTTGAGATATTAGGCCACTGTGAGGGAAATTGGTCCCGAATATATCAGGTAAATTCAATTATCAGTCATTGTGTAAAAAAGGCTCATCATGTGGAAAAGTTATCAGAACAAAGAGTTTTGAGTAAAGACTAGAAAGATGCTCGCTTCGCTCGCGCTCGCTTCGCTCGCGTGCAGGATAATACCACTCCAATACCTATACCTAATACCCAATCATTTCAATGATGTACTGTACATACGCCACCTAGCCAATCTCTGCGCCACGTAATAATTAGGCCTATGTACGTTAAAATCACGCAACTGTGACCATTTGTGACGCTGTACATGTATTTTTTGTGTACGTTAAAATTGCGACGTAAGGACTAAACCGTCTACCAATAGTCAACCAGTCAGAACGCTTGAAGGTAACAGACATACAGAATAAGGATTTTAATATTATAGATTTTAAAATGCTCATTTTGATGGATGATCAGACAGGAAGAGAGTTCCAGAATCTTGTATTTACCAGAAAAAGTCTCACTCGTAGATCTACGTACATTTAGCAAACCTTGTTGTATATGGAAGTGTCTTGGACTGATTTAGCAGAAAATGTAGGTGCTTGATTTGACCAGTCTGCATTGTCTTATACACAAAAAAACTAGATTTAAACACGAATCCGTGTTCAACAGGTGGCCAGTGTAAATTTTTAAGAATAGGTTTGACGTGATCTTACTTGCAGATGCCAATAGTGGTTCAAACTATAGAGTTTTGAATAAATCTTCGAATCTATTACACCTCGGTGCTGGTAATTTCATTACACAAGGAATTACAATAGTCAAGTTGGTTAGTGACCAGAACGTTTGTCTTCGGCATTCGCTTTGTTTACTTCTATATAAGTCAACTCATAACCAGGGCTTTTTTCAGTGAGAACGCATGGGAACGGCGTTCCCACACCTTTTTTGCCAGATTGTATATATAATTATGGATATGTTATAATGTGCTTAGGAACGTACAGGTACGGCGTTCCCACACCTGTTTTGTTGATGAGCAAAAAAGGATGAGTTCCCAAACCTTTTTTCTAGAAAAAAAAGCGCTGCTCATAACGCAACATCCAGCAGGGTTTTGAATTAACATAAGTTTCAAATGCCACCAGCAAAAAACGACTGCCCTTGTCGTTGCAATTTTAATTCAATTAATAGCACAAGAGAATAATTCTCAAGCGAAAATTAGATAATAATTAATTACAAGTGGAGGCTGCGGTGAGAATTAAATTTATAGAACCAATGTTAGTTTCGTTTTGAAGTCTAATCCCAACAATCAGTCGCAGTCTTCGCTCTTTCTCGAGTTTTTGCATCATTTGCTTTGCTTACGTTGTGCCTGCAAAATAGATTGGATTTTATCGTACAATAAAATAGCGACGCCTGAGATTCAATTAATATGCTTCTATCATAGATTGAGTCTATACTAGCGAAGAACTTATCACAGATGGTGAATCGCATCAATATAGAACGAATTCTATCATACAAAATATATAAACCGGCTGCAGTACTCCAAATGCATTCGAGAATCACCAAGGCTTTCCATTCCGTATTTAAACAGCGTAACCAAACTATGGATGAAATGACGCCATATGAATGATTTTAATTTTACAGCGTAGATTTCAAAGTACTCCGTTATTTTATAGTTTGTAACGCGTATTTTGTAGTGCAAGAGGAATACATAACATGTCCTTTTCACAATGGTCTTGCTGGATAGTGAAATTCTAGAGGAAAGGCAACATATTTCGGTAACTGTCTGTGCAGCTGAATGAATGAAGGCTATGAGAAATGCAGTAGTTGAGAAAACGGCGACAGAAAACGACAATAAAGTTTTTAATACTCTTTCTACTCTACTTAACAGACATGCTCCAGTTATCACAAAACACTCTCGTAAATCAAATCAACCATGGTTTAATTCTCACTTACAGGTCTTCAAGCCATTCCGCAGAAGATTAGAACATACCTTCAAACGCACTCTGGAGCCAATCGTAAAAGAAAGGGCTAGAACTGCCCTTAAAACTGTCACAAATCGCTATCACCAATTGCTACTGGCTGCCAAAAGACGTTACTACTCGACTCTAATTTAATCAAGCACATCAAATCCTCGACGGCTATGGATCGAAACACCGACACTCATCTACCAACGCAGAGCTCATCATCCTCTATCGCAGAAACTCTCTTGCTCCTTCTTCTCCAACAAAATTGCCCCTCTCTCTCCGTCTTAAAACACAAAGCTCTAACACAGCAACCGCAGACATATCTGATTTCTCGATTTTGTCCTCGTGCCAGAGTAAATCAACTTTAACGTCTCTTCCAGGTTTTGAATTGGCAACTGAAGCAGAAATTTTACATCTCATACTCTCCCTCCCGAATAAAGAGTGTGACTCTGATCCGATTTCAACCTCTCTTCTAAAGGAATGTTCGGCGACCCTATTACCTGTAATAACAAAAATTATCAATCTCTCTCTTTCCTCTGAAATATTTCCAGATTCATTTAAACACTCGATCGTAACACCACTCCTTAAAAAGTCAACTCTAAATAAAGACGACCTGTCGAACTATCGTCCAATATCAAACTTGTCGATCATTTCAAAACTAACTGAACATGTTGTTCTCTGTCGACTCAGAGAATACCTTACTTCTAACTCACTTCTCAACCCCAATCAATCTGGCTTTACTAAGCACCCCTCTACCGAAACCCTTCTAGTCGCTTTATACCACATGCTGGTAACTGCGTTCAGTCATTAGAAAATCACTGTCTCTGTCTGCTCGATATTTCGGCTGCATTCGATACCATTGATCACGATATTCTGATAAAACGCCTATCGACATGGTTTGAAATTTCAAATACAGCTTTATCTTGGTTCCGATCATATCTGTCATCTCGAACTTGCTCAGTTAAGGCAGCTGGTGACTTGTCTCAATCACTTCCATCACCCTACGGCCTACGGTGTTCCTCAGGGCTCAGTTCTCGGGCCTCTCCTCTTCATCCTTTATACCACTCCCCTTAGCACTCTTCTCAACTCATCGTCAATTGATCACCATCTCTACGCCGATGACACGCAGCTTTTCATATCATTCTCTTCAAACCAATACCAAGAATACATCAAACTCTTACTTAATACATTCACTTCCATTTCCAATTGGATGTCATCAAATTTACTCTGCCTAAATTCTTCAAAGACAGAGTTCATAGTCTACTTATCGGACTACCCACACAATTCGCCAAGATATCAGACACAATAATCAAATTCAACGAAGGATCCTCGCCTGACCACTCGTTCAAACCTAGTTCCCCCGAAATAATTCTTGGTGTGATATTTGATGCAGATCTCTCATTTTCAACACACATATCTAATATCAGTCGCTCATGTTTCACATACGTACGGGACTTAAGACGCTTACGTCCATTCCTAAACTTCCGCACAGCTTGCACTATTGCCACCTCTATTGTTCATTCCAAAATGGATTAATGCAACTTCCTCTACCTTAATGTTCACAAAAAGCAAATAGCACGCCTTCATGCAATACAAAACGCTTTGGCTAGAGCTGTCACGCGAACGCCAAAAGCTTACCACATCACTCCAGTTTTGAAATCGCTTCACTGCCTCAAAGTTCCAGAACGGATACATGTCAAGATTCTATGTCTGACCTACAGCGCCATCCAGTTCTCAAAACCGATGTACCTTCGTAATCTCTTTACAGTTCAAGAGCAGCGGTCAACTCGTTCACCTGTCAGCCTGACACTCATTCGGCCAACAGCCACGTCACTAAAATTCTCAGATCGGTCGATCTCGTACACTGCGCCTCGTCTCTGGAATGATCTTCCGTCAGAGATACGAAAGATCAAGAACTCGAGTCCTCTTCAGTCCATAGATCAGTCACCATTGGCCAGGACTCCACAAACTTTCCGAAAACAACTCAAAACTATTCTCTTCAAGAAATCCCCTGGCGAAATCTTTAGTGCAGACCTGCATTCTATCCGTCGCAAATCTTGTTATCATCATCCTCCATAAAATACTTTGCTGCGACTGCCGACCTGGATCTACAACCTCGACTACCACGGACTACGGATTACGGACCATGGATTTTCCAAGATTGATCACTCGTGAACAAGCTGGTGCACTGTGCAAGCTTTCGGACAGCGCTATAGCAATTTCGTGTTTACTTACTTAATACAGATTCTACGGAGCGTTCATTGAAATCATCATTGTAAAACTTGAACAAACTACCTCTCTCCATAGTGCAATAATCTCCTGCCCATTTTGGTTTGCAGCTGAAATTAATAAAACAGTAGGTCGTCATAACAGTCAACAAGTGAACATTTCAATAGCACTGTTCCTTTAAGAATGAAACGTCTCTAATGTCAATAAATATTAACACTTAGGCCAAGTAACATATATCTATCTCTACATGTGGCTTATTCAAACTTTATAGGTATCGAAAACCCTCAAAGCGCTTGTAGAAATGACTGCAATTAGTAATTAGTAACTGAAAGAATTAAAACGCAAAAAATTAAATATGAACATTATGAAATGATTGCCTAAAATATTGTGACACATGTTTCTTAAATATGGATAAAAAACATGTGTTGACATTCAAAATATGTAAGTTCGACCGTTTACGAAATATCATTGCGTATTGTATTGTTTGCATACATACTAAAAATGTGGGACTGGAAAACTTTAGTCTAAGTAGCAGTAACAATAGAGGGACAAATGTTAAGAGAAAGACATGGAACAAAATGCATAGATAACTAAAGAGTGGAAGAAGCAGGAATCAAATACAAAATGGAACTAATAAGGACGGAGAGAAACAGAGTAGAAAAGAAAACCATGGTCCGTGACAAGGCAATAAATAGAACATGAGAAGGGTTAATTTCAACACAATATTAAAATAAGGTGCTAAATAGATAAAACAGGCAATGACAATGTTATTCTCAGAAAGAAAGAGAAGCATTCGGAACTTTGTGCGCCGGAACATAGTCTTTCTTTTGGGTGCACTCAAAATGAATTATTTTGTCACTCACGCAACGCGCAAAAAAGGTCGTCACTACTTTCAGACACAGATCTATAATTTTCCCAACGAAAGTTCTACAGAGATTTTGAAAAATTCACAAATAATTCACAGAGAATTTTTCCAATACTGGGGCATAAATAATGTAAATCCGTCACTGCTTAAAAAGTTAAAATCATACATTCAACACGTAAGACGAGAGTTGAGACACACACACGCACACACACACACACTAGAATTTTGCATACTGGTGACCCTGGTAATTAAGAAGACTTTGCTACGGACCGGGAAACTTATATCTTTAAGAGCTGCTTTTTCAAACAACAACCAGTCGTCAACACTTGTATGGATTAACGAGTTCTTGTAAATTCAAACCTAGCTTCGCCTATGATTTGTTGTAGTTTAGAAACTTACCGGCAGCATTTAGGTGCAAATTTACTTGGTCCCTTCTTTATGCATTTGCCGCCATTTTTACAGTCTTTGTGTTTCTTGCATTCATCTGCGTCGACAGACATAGTTGCTTATTAAATACTTAAAACACTATATTCATCTCAATTAATGAGTCGCTATGTAAACTGCCACAATAGGTTTTCTTTGGAATGAAAATCTATGGGTGCGAGTTGAATTTTCCCGACCAAAATTCCTTACAATAAATCATGACACAAAAATTGAATACCAATGACACTGAAATAAAACTGTCTCTTTAATAGCACCTTCATAATTCAGGAAATTGTATTTAACTGTAATTCTAACTGTGATATTTTAGAACTGTGATTTTTCTATCAAGCACTTCTGATTTTGCGACTATTTTCTTAAAAAATTCGAATCTTACATTTACACATGTCCACCAGCTGAATGAGAACACCGACCACAAGGAGAATCTGTAGCCAACGAAACCCTCCGATTCCGTTCTTCATTGTTCAATGCTGTCAAAGAAACAAATGCAGACTTCTTCCACGACGTCGATAGTCTGCAATTTCTGTATTCCGAGAGCTGCTCCTTGTATAGAAATGGAAATGCTAATCATTGTTGGTATTATTAATTTTTATTATTGTTATTCCAAACAGCAAATGATCAGACAAATTTGAATAGCGTATAAACAGAAATACCGAATGAATACTAGGAACGGAGGAAGTCGAAAGCAAACCTGAATTTGAATGAATCAGATAAACAGGGTCTTCCGTCGAGCTTTTAATGACTTTGTATTTTGTGAACTTTTATTCAATGTTGCGATGGACACAAAATCATCAAAAATATTTACTACTTTCCGAGCCAATACGATCGACATTGGAGATCAAATTCAAAACATGTTTTGGAATTATTAATGTAGGCTACACTGAAATCGTGGAGTTATACGTGAAATCATTAACCCCTTAACTGTGTATTTAACTGTAACTCAATGTAAAATGGACAGATATATCCGGGGTTCCCAGTAAAGGGGTTAATTAATCCAACCATACTGTAATATTGTTCTGAAAATGTACAGCTCCTTCTATTGGCATTTTTTCTTTATTTCTTCTATGTCACTCATTACTCTTACCCGATCAACTCTGGAAAGATATTTAGACTAATGATAATTTGTTTCCAATCTCTTGAAAACACTGGCAGAAAATGGTTCGCGCATCAACTCAAACAGTATTTTGCGACTCAAATATACTGTAGCAATAGTGATATTAGTAGTAAATACCAGTAAGTAGTAGTAGTAGAAATAGTAGTAGTAGTTGTAGTAGGAGTGATAGTGGTAGTAGTAGTATTAGTATTGGTAGTAGTAGTAGTAGTAGTAGTAGTAGTAGTAGTAGTAGTAGTAGTAGTAGTAGTAGTAGTTAGCTGTAGCACTGCGCCGTCGGGCAGTGGTATAGAAGTTTCGTTGTACTGTACTTTACTTTAGTAGTAGTTTAGCGTATTGGCGGAGACAATCTCACAATTTGGCAATCTGTCGGTCTGCCGAACGCTCTGCCGTGAGTGTCGGCTAGACCGGGTTTTAATAGCAAATTTGCGTCACAGGTCATTTAATACAGTCATATCAACGTGCTTGTTGTCTAGAGTCCAAAACACGATTCTCAATTATATGAAATTACAAAGCAATTTCAAGTTAGGCACGTTTTCTATTAAGACGGTTGAAACTCATAATTCGCAATGTCGGCAATTTCCAAAGAAACTATTTTCGCTTATCAACGAGGTAGCCAATTATAAGTTCAAATGCGTTCTCTAGAGTACGTTACATAGAGACGGAAAGACGGATAGATAGAGGGATAGCGAGGCTACCTAGCACCTGACAGGAGGAGGCATTTGATCAGCCAGGCACCGTTCCAAATAGACGGTGCTCTCATTGTTCCGGCCAATGAAGTGCGCCTTCTTGGTATACTCTTTGACGAAGCGCTTACGTTCAATACTCACATCAGGAATGTCATACGTACGTCGTTCTATCAGCTCCGGCGGATTAGAGCGATCCATCGGTACCTTCCATTGACAGCAGTGATTCAACTCGTCCGATCCTTTGTTCTTACAAGGGTAGACTACTGTAACAGTATCCTCTTCGGCCTCCCGGATGCACAACTGAACCGCCTGCAGATGATTCTAAGCGCGTCTGCTCGCATGATCTACGAAGCTCGCTGTTTTCCCGACAAAAATGACGGAGGAGCTTGGCTATTTCTACCACGTTTTTACAGATGTTCTAGCATTTGTCCAAATATTTCAGTTTGACCAACAACGTGGGTCGATGAGTAAGTAGTCTGGTGCTTGCCTGGCTTCTAGGTCGCGGTGACTCCACATATAATTGGCTATGGGAAAAGACTGGCTCATTCAGATATTTTCCTCCTCCTTCTCCTGCTCCTCCTCCTTCTCCCACAACAACAACAACAACAACAACTACTACTACTACTGCTGCTACTACTCCTTCTCCTCCTCATCATCGCAATTATTAATATTTATTATTATTATTTTTATTATTATTATTATTATTACTATTATAATCATCATCATCATCATCATCGTGTGCCGTATCATGTAGTGCTCATATTCAAATGTTATCATTTGCGAGTTGTTGATGGTCATTGCAAATACAGGGAAATAATAGTTTGGGGAGAGTAAGTAGTTTGAGAATGAACAAAAAAAGTTCAAAACGCGGGAGATTGACACGACATTTTATGCTCGTCTAGACTTTTCCACCAGAAAACCTGAAAAACATGTCGATGTACCCCCTATTCCGGAATTCTGGCTACGCCACTGCTTAAACTTAAAGAGAAATAATATTCATTTGCACTTTTTAGCCTATCACTTATTTGACCAACGTTTGTAGTGCTAGGTTGAAATCCAGGTCTACCTAAAGTGATCAAATTATTTCCCCAATAATTCATGTTTTGAAACAAGCATAAGCCTCAATTTCAAAACTCCCTCCGAAAATTTACAGACGTATTATGATCAGCACTCTACTCAGTTTATTCTACTCGTTAGCCGCAGATGAGCACACGATTTAGTTTGTCCGGGGCCTATTGGGCGGGACCTATTTGTCCTGCTAATAAAATTGATTGGGTATGTGACACTAGAGCGAAATTTCTGTTTATAATCTTTCTCGCTAATAATTATTGCCTTGAACTTTGCGATTTTATGCAGCATTAAAGCTGCTCACCGTCTTATCAGAACTGATATTCAAATTTGTGCAAATCATTTGTGCCTAGGCTAAGATTCGTGTGGAAAGAGGAAGAGTTATTGCTATCTGTGCTGTGGCTGTATGTAGCTTTAACTTAAACCTTATAACTGATAGAATTGAATGCTATGTACGATGGACAGTGAAATCAGAGGACGCTTTTGTATAAAGATCCTAATTACTGCAGGCATTCTTATTTCTCACGAAATCATACACAACTGTAGAGGTAAGATTCGAATCTGAAAAGAAAATATCGTATAATTACGAAACATAATGTATTCACTTCAGTACGCGAACAACATAGAGGTCACGTAATGTGATCACAGACCTTCATTGGTTCCTGTTACGAACTGCGCATATAAGGACGAACTAGAGAAAAGCCCTCTACCATGTCATGATACATGTATGTCATGTCATGTCGTCTCTACATAATAGATATTGTCTAACCAAGATATTTTTCTTTGTGGCGCCCTGTAGTGGTACTGTCATCGCAGATGGCGTCTTTGCTGGTTGTGTCATTACTTGTCCAGGATGTGGCAGTTTGCGAGTTTTAATACGGTCCATTTGTTCGGAATTCGTATTTGATCACCCTGTAATCTTATGTGTTTTTTTCTGCTTTTTATATTCACGGAATTTTCAAGAGGCTTCTAACACACTTATTTTCCGATGCAGGTGTGGTAGGCACGACAGTTCAAGTTGATGCTGAGGTGGCAAAAGCACTGTTAGAACAATCGGAGGAACTAGATAAGATGGCAAACGACATAAAGTCGATCATGTATCAGATGAAGAAAACTGACGATTCAATTGCGTCGTTATATGGCAAAACAGACGGCGTCGAAGGCTGTTGTAACAGGCAAGATAAGGAAATAAAGATCAACCAACAACTTCTGGAAAGGATCGAGACAACTCTTAACAATTGCACACTACCGACTGATAGAAAGTCAGGTAGTTCGTTCATGCAGAGTCAAAGTAAGTCATTGCCACTAATAAGCTGATAATAATTAATGGATGCGTGCTTGTGAGTTCTTTTCTGTCTGTCAAATATTCATTTCCAAATGGGACATTTGGGACATTTGGGACAAATGGGACATATACATACATTTCATACATCCACACATTTTATACATCCATACATTTCAACCATCAAAGTAACATATAAAAAATAGGACATCCCTTCCCGTGAGCAGTCAGAGGTCAATGGCTATGGCATAGTGGACAGTCAAACCCAATATGCAGAGAACATATATACATACATTTCATGCATCCACACATTTCGTACATCCATACATTTCAACCATCGAAGTAACATATAACCGCTCCAAGCTTAAATCAGCGAACGATTCATTTGATAATCAATTAATTATCAATGCTGAATGACGATCTGATAACAAAGATACGATGTTTAATGGAGGTGCAATGCGTTAAGAACGTAAATACATATATCTAAATCAATTTTTGATTGATTGAAGAACTTTCTGGATTGGTCAAAGTACGTTCGGAAAAGATGCGACACAAACGTGTGGTTATTCTGATGGCAGGCGCGGCAAATAGCCTAGATTGTGATGTGCGCAGCTTACTTGATAAGAACTGCAATAGTAAAGATGGTCGGGCTTCAGAACATACACCTGAAAAGGGGGATAGATGGCGTTAATGTGGCGGCGTGATAATGGCATGCCAGAACGAAGATGAAATGAAGTCTTTAATCAGTAAGGATTGCAGAATAGGGTAATGCGAAAGTGCCCAAATACATCGAAACTCTGGTAGAATAATTATTGGCGCAATAAAGCTACCGATGCTCCGAAACAGACAGAGTTTATGTAAAGTTACAAATGCGAGTTAATGGGCGATCAAACTGAGATACCCTACCCTGCTTCTGAGCACCCCTTTGAACAGAAGTTGCAAATATTTCCCTTACTTTCTCAGTGGTTTTCACACAGGCTTACTTAGCTTCCAAAACCACTTAAAATCACATTATTATTATTATTATTATTATTATTATTATTATTATTATTATTATTATTATTATTATTATTATTATTATTTCTTATGCCATCTATTACATAATACACTAGGATAAGAGTTCAAAAGTAGTTCAACTCACTCTAGATTTAGAAACTCGCTTAATTAAGATTTTTCACTAAGTCGAAGGATTGGAAGAATTTCAGATGAGGGATTTTTATATTATGATATTTGTAGCCTATTTATTGGTGCTTTCTCAATATTTGCAAAACCAATAATTCATTTTTATTGATTGACACTAGACTCTACTAGCAAGCCCGCAACACCTGTACCAATTGTTTCCAAGGACTGCTCCGAATTCAAACGATTAGGTTATCCAAGCGGTCCGTATCTTATCAGCCTAAACAATAAAACGATAACAGTCTACTGTGACTTTGACACACCGGGCGGTGATTGGCTGGTATGTATGTGTGAAATATACACTGTTTTTACAATGTTCACTGACTTTAATTACTATTGGAAGCGTAGGGTACTAATTTGAGCTTCGTTATTTTGCTTCAAATCCATAATATCCTATTAGGTCTAATTAACCTCGACTACCACGGACTATGGACTACGGACTATGGATTTTATCCTAATTCAGCGCTCGTGAATAAGCTGGTGCACTGCGACAAGCATTCGGGCGGCGCTATAGAAATTTCGTTTTAATTACTTGCTTAATACATTATTAAACTGCTTGACGGTGAATCTATTTTGCTTAGCCGACAATAAAACTATGAGCGCATTGTATAATGTATGTATGCGTTATGAGAAACTGTCAAATCACTTGTAAATGGGAGTGGAAGATGGCAGAGTGGATTACGTGTTGGAGCGTTAGGCTGAGGAGCGGGTTCCAGCCCCGTTAGTGCTCCTAGTGGCTTTCACACAGGCAGTAATGCCTCCTAAGCCACTTTAAATCATAATAAGGTTTAAGTTATTCTTTAAAATGCACGAGATTATCTATAAAAATCAATGTTTGAGATCTGGTATTGGAAGAATTTAAAATGTTTTGAGGCCCAGACCCCGCTGATGGAGCTCACAACGCTCCCTAAAGCCCATTCTTCAGACTAAATGGGATGTGCGTGTCTGTCTTCGTGTCTACTATAGCGCAGTTAAAGGCAGTGCGGTCTGGAGACCTCTGCAACAAGCCAACACTAGTGGTGAGATTCTTGCAGACATTTTAAAAAATTTGATCTGATGAAATGTAAAGTGATTGCCGAATAGCCGAAATGACCGAAAAACCAACCGGTTTTTTTATGTTAGTTGCCCAGCAGGCTGCCAGAAGTCGGCGCCTTGGGGCCCACCATATTCATGAACCCTGACAAAGCCTATATATGTGGCAGTGCATACGATAGGTTTAAGAATCTGCCTATTACTCGTTTTCAATGTTTTAGGTATTTCAACGTCGCAGAGACGGGTCAGTTGATTTTCGTCAAACATGGGACGCTTATGCCAACGGTTTTGGAAATGCCGGCGGAGATTTTTGGCTCGGCAAGTATTATTATAGACCTGATAAATAATAACAAGAAACCATAAAGTCACGCAGAGGGTACAACTGGATGCGTGAAATCGAATAAGCTTACCTACATGCAATGGCGGTTCAAGTATTTCTTGATTGGAAGATAAAATTAATTCATAGGAAGTTGGGGTGTGTGTTGGGGGGGGGGGGTGAAAAGTGAAGGGACAAAATCAATCAACTTTGCCGAAAAAGGCTGACAAAAGGAATTTTTCTCTAATTTTACTACACTTTTACCCAAAAAATAGGTTGACAAGCAAAAAAGGTCATCCGCAGTGTGTATGCTATAAAACCTTGAATAATTCTCAATTTTCAGTTTACAAAAATATGCTGCTCTTACCTCTTAGACTTAGATTCTTCCGTCCCCTCTGGAACATTGGGCGACGAGTCTTCGCCAGCCGGCACGATCACTGGCAACTTCTCTTGCATTGGCTGCTAAACCACTTAAAATCACATTATTATTATTATTTCTCCACTTTGGTAATGACAAATAATTCTTTGTTAAAGTAATTATTTTAACACTATTCGTTAATGTTTTCCTCTGCTTAAATATAGTTTATGAGAAATTAACCCAATTCGCATTTGCTTCTTGTTATTCTTTGATAGGAAACGAACACCTTTACCAATTGACTTCCAATCGGAGATACAAATTGCGGGTTGACCTAGAAGATTTTGACAATCAGAAGCGATTCGCCGAATATGATTCCTTCTCAGTCGGTCCGTCGTCTGACTATTACCGGCTGAAAATTGGAAGCTATTCCGGCAATGCAGGTAAGCGTCTGAACTTTTGAAACCGAAAATCTGAGTAACCATTTTGAATCGTTCTATGTTAGGTTACGCTTTTTATTTAGCCTCGAACAAACGCGTTAATTTTTCGGTGTTTTTTAAAATTTGTAACTTGTTACTTCCAGTTTTGTTTAATTAGGCTACCGCAGTTACAAGATCCCATCTCCGGTCAAAAAATAGTGCACTGATTTCAGTTCACATGAACTGCTTAGCTCAGCGTAAGTAATGTGCGATTATATTTTGATAGATAGCACACGTTGAGAACGTTATGTTAACGTCTTATATATATATATATATATATATATATATATATATATATATATATATATATATAAAAGTTGTTGTTAACGCACGTTAACTTTGTTAAGTCATTCATAAAGTGAAGAATCATAAGTGTGGAGCAAATCAGAGGTGCACAACTTGCGCATGGTCGATACGCTGTGACTAGGGTCGGATTCGAACCCGCTACCCTTCGGCTGCGTGTCAAGAGTCCTACCACTCTTCCACCGCATCCCCTAAAAGCTCTGCTATTTTCCTTCGTATTGACGGTTACTTTTTTTATTAACAGGAGATTCGCTGACACCCCATAATAATATGCAGTTCAGCACCATCGATCAAGATCATGACACATATAATGAAGGGAGTTGTGCGCGTGTGTATCAAGGAGGCTGGTGGTATGGCTGGTGTCATTCTTCTAATCTGAATGGCATGTTCAATATAGGACCACATAGGATATGGGCCGTTGGAGTCGACTGGAGCGCTTGGCGCGGTTTATACTATTCACTGAAATCGGAAATGAAAATGGCTCCTTTGAATTAGAACATTCCTGTCTGTAACAATGATCACATGTCAATTCTCAAATGTTCTATTATAATAAGTTATTCTGAGACTTTACGCAAGATGTGCATTATACCTCGAATTACTCTTGATGATTCATTTGGTGAAATCGATGCACTTAATTAAATGATATAATAATAATAATACTAACTTGGTTTTTAATGGTTTAGTAGGATCTTCTATGCGTTGAAAATGTCCTTCAGACAACCATCTATAATTCCACCATACAGTAAGTCTGTCGAGTCTGCTACAGCAGACCTTAGACCTTAATTTTTAAAAAAAACTTCTATAGCACCACAGTTGAAGCGGGTATGCAGCAAGGCAGACTATGAAACCAATAAACGCCTAAAGGGACTTAGGGATCGATTTAACTACAGCTTTGATAGAGTGATACCATGCCTTAGAGTCTTCAACTATAATAATTAAAAAACGAAATTTTGCACAATATTTTACTCTTTTCTCTTTATAATGAAACGTGTTCTATTGGCGGGCGTAGCAAGGGTTCCGGAATATGGGTAGGGGCGTGGGCACGACGGCTTCTACAGAGTTAATTTGAAAAAGACAATTCGATTTGAAAAGCCAACCGTGTCTGAATGACGCTAGGAATCTATATCCTGTATTCAACACCAAAAATTTGGTTGGCCAGCCAGGGCTTTAACCCGAACCCCCTCCCCCCGCCTTTGGCTACGCCACTGATTTCAGAACAATATTAAGTAGGCAGCAGGGTAGTTCTACTGTAATAATAACATAGCTAAAATAGGTGTCGGGTCAATTCATCGCACGCCAATTGATCGCATGCCAAATGATCGCATCAACGATAAAATACTACTATACTATCAAAGCTGTAGTTAAATCGATCCCTAAGTCCCTTTATGCATTTATTGGTTTCATAGTCTGCCTTGCTGCATTCCCTGTTCAACTGTGGTGCTATAGAAGTTTTTTTTAAATTAAGAGTTAAATCGCTGCTACTTACTTTGAACATTTACACCAAATTTAAAGATTTTTTATCTACTGTAGTATTATCTTATAATTTTTCGGCTGTTTTTGCGGCCAATTCTCACACAGGGCAGTCCCTACTAAACCTCTAGTTTAGTAGGACTTAAGATGTCGATCTATAGAAGTCTCAGAAGGCATTTTTAGTGCAAAGATCCGTTCGGTGATATTGCGATCAATTGGCGTGCGATCAATTGACCCCGAACCGCTAAAATTTTACAGATTAAAAATTTGATCAAACAATTCAAAGTTCTTACTTCTTAATAAGTACCCCGGCCCGCCATAGGCCGTGTCGGGGTACTTTTAGAAGTACTCAGGCCTGGACCGACGGGGCCGATAGGAGGCGCCGCGTATGCTCCCTCCCAAATAAACAGTGCGACTCTGATCCGATTCCAAATTCTCTTCTAAGGGATTCTCAATTTCTCAACAACCCTATTACCTGAAACTTATCAATTTCTCGAATGTTTCCAGATTTATTTAAACACTCGATCATAACACCACTCCTAAAAAATCAACTCTAGATAAAGATGACCTAAATAAGTACACAGTAATTACCTAATGAAATTGATGGGTTAACATACACTGTAGGCCTAACCAGTAAATTTGTTCGTTACGAGATTTCAGTTAGGCAAATAGATCTGTCAGGCATTTTAAAAATCGAATCGATAAGACTTGATGATTAAATCAATTGAAATTGCGAAACGATTAACAGCGTAATGATAACAATACAAACACTTCCTCATAGCAATCTGCCCACGACATTGAACACCAATCACTTACAAATACTATTAGCCTAAAGATTATTTCTATGAATCTGGCGATTAGCTGACGGCCGATTATCGGCCCTGGACAATCAACTGATTAATTATCGGCCGATAGCGATTATAGCCCGATTATCGGGTTATAATCGCTATCGGCCTATAATCCTCGTTTCCTCTGCCCCTATGACATAATAAAAGGAATTAAAACCATTATGCAATGAATATATAACACGTTCTAGCGGTGAATTTATTAGCGCTTTTCAAATGTCCGAAAGTCCATGACTTCCATTTAAGTGCCGTCCCAGAAGAGTTGACTGATCATTTTGTTAGCATACGCTTTGGCGTCTTCGACTGCCTGTGCTTCACATAAGTCTCTCCATCTTTGCGTCACTGAATCCTGGCCATAGTAAGCTCCGGCGATGGCTCCGGCCATCGAGGCGATAGTATCAGTGTCTCCGCCGAGACTAATGGCGTAGATCACAATCCTCTCAAACTCAGTCCTCTGCGGTAAATAACATTTGAAATAGAGACAGTACATTTTTGTCAATGAAATAGTTTTATATTGCAATAATCAGATGGGTATGTTATATCAACCATAATAGTTGCATTATTCATTAAATAAATTAAATAAATTCAGATATATCTTGGATTTCAACTAAATACTACTACTGTCAAATGTTTGCAATAGCAATAATAACAAGTTCGGAGTAGTTCAATGGGGTCTGCCCTGGGTGAGAACCACTATGTTTCACCATCCGTTAATTCACATTATGATCTTGCTGTGTAATCTCATTCTTTGCCCTCTTGTCTTCTAGTAGGTCTGTCCCTGTATTCTCCTTCTTTGTCTTCTTGTCTTTACATCTGCAATTTAACAAAACTTTGCAGCATACCACGTTTCATTCAGTTACTGCATAACTTCCACAATAATTTATCTAAAGTATAACAGGTATGCAAGATCAATCTACATGTAGTATCCTGTCGTACATAGGTTTTATTTTAAAATCATTGACACTAGTAGCCAATACGATTGTAGTAATTGCATAGACCCCTATAGGATATTAAATTCAGCGGACTAAGTGTGCATCTTAGCGATCTGAGCTAATGAAAGCAACATATCTAACATCAGTCAGTCGACATTGAAACTATAATTAGGCCTACGTCCGATGGCATTCCCGCAATAGGCTTCATCCCACGTAGAAAACAATAGATGGCGGTTGGTACAGATAGCTCTGCAGATATTCCATTACCTGTTCAGAGAAAATAGAACATAATGTCCTAATATAATGATGGTGGTGGTGATGATGATGATGCTGTTGATGATGTTTTGTTGTTGTTGTTGATGATGATGGTGGTGGTGGTGGTGATGATGATGGGCAGTGTTTAATCTAGACTCCTGGACTTCGGGGGGGGACTGAAAAAGCCGGGGGTAAAACTGACAAAGCCGGGGGGATTCTGCTAGGGGCCGCTGTTAGTCCATGTAGTATTCCAAAATTTCCGGGGGGATTTGAAATTTCCGGGGGAAAAAGGGCAATTTTTCCCCGGAAACGGCCTAGATTAAACACTGATGATGGGTTCTCTTGCCGAAAATGATCATATGGAACTACGCCATAATAATGATTGAAGGTGGTTTAGGAGGCTAAGTAAGTTTGTGTGAAAACCACTGTAATAAATCTGCGAATATAAGTTGATCACTAACATCTGATTCGAACTCTTATTTTTCTTTAGTCACCACTCAGTCTCAAAACTTTACACAAAGTTGAATCTTTATTGGTAATGAAAATTAAATGAGCGAATAAGCTGAAGCAGAATTTCAGTTGAATAAAATCTCTCACCCAATTTTTTTCTGACTACTTCTGTTGAGGGCGATTTCGTTAAGTAATTCTTTATCTTTTCAAGCTTTTTGCCGTAAGGTCCCGTCCCAGTCCTGAAAAAGTAATACTTGCTGTGACATGTGCTACAGCAGCATTTTTTTTAAAATGTACAAAGTGAGAAAGAGTTTCATAATGAAAATCAAACCCTTTGGTGATTAACTACATCTCTTTAAGTATTATAATCACTAATTTAAAATGTCTAGATATGATTTCCATAATTGCAGAAAATTGTTAGTTCTGTTAACAGTATCACCGAGGCAAGCTTCAAACTAGATGGGCGGAGACAAAAAACGTTTTCAGCAATATTCAATTCGTCAAAATAATTTATGACACAAGGCAAATAATTCCATCTGTAATCAAAGAAGAGCACAAATAAAGGCAGCAAAGTATTACGAAATTATTTTTGAAAGAAAACGAGCGAGCATCAAACAGTCTTGCAGTAATCGGTACTCGCATTTATACCGGGTATTTGAATTGAACCTATGATAAATTTTTTATGATAGTGTTCGTACCTTGGTTAAAGCGATGTTTATAGCTTCTGTTGGAGGTTGCCAACAGCCTTACTATTCACAGTTCTCATATAGAGTTCTGTGCAATTTTGAATTTCATCAATCACTTCCAGGCAAGGCTCGATCATACGTATCATACGTATTATATTTTTTATATCATACGCACGTATTTTAACGTATGGCTCTTTATCATACGCGCTATCATACGCGAGCAACAATATCTTAGGCATACATTGCCATGAAATTGCGTCAATTACCGCAGTCTGTTAACCATTTACCTGCACAAAGAAATTAAAATGGGAACAAGCGTTAACGAAGTGAATTTTTGGATCAGTTACAGTGACGTGGCGTGACGTCGCAATTGATATTGCTCGCTAAGTAATCAAATATAAGTAACCGAACAGACTTATAAAATACGCGTATCATACGCGTATTTTATTTTTTATTCATACGCACGTATTTTAACGTATTTTATTTTGTCATACGCGTATGATCGAGCTTTGCTTTCAGGAAAAACAGCATCATACTTCTTTAGTTGCGAATTAATGGACAGTACATAGACCTACACTATAATTTCTAATCGTACTTAGGACCCAGGCACCCGTGCCTGTACTCGGGACTCAGGTTTTCACATATGTGCTCGTACAATGAGCACGGGAATCGGGCTTGTACTACTACACTTATCAGTACATGGGTCCAAAGTCCAATTTCGAAAATTACAAAGCATATTGGATTTGCTTACGTACCTAATTAAAAATGTTGAAGAAAATATTATACACTAGCTGTTTTGCCAAAACGATAACGATGGTGATCGTTTTCCCGTCAAAACATGACAAGAGGCTTTGCTGTTTTCCTACCAGTTGACCATGAGATAGCTTCTCTGTGTTTACCCTTTCCCCGTCAAGCGACGTCCAATTAAATATTTATAAAATGACGTCACCTCATCCCAACCTCGCTATTCAATCGTAAGGTCCGTCCAGCGTCCTACGAAACCGTTATAAAATGGCTCAGTCCAGCGTATTGCTTTACCCTCTATTGATACACATTAGTTAATTATGTATACATATAATTCCAATTTTTTTCAAACTTTTTGACAAAGAAACTCTAACGGGAAATGACAAATAACGTCATTTCCCGTTAGAGTTTCTTTGTCAAAAAGTTTGAAAAAAATTGGAATTATATATTGGAAAAATTGGAATTATAGGTCGTACTCGACGGTTTGCATTCTCCGCATTAGTTTGTTCACGAAAATTTCTCTGAAGTCGTCCGAATGATCTCCTTCGACCGAAGAAACGGCTGCCAACTGAACGGCTGTTGCCTGAAGAATGGCCCCATTGACCGATATTTGGTTGCTGTGTGTCAACGCAGTAGCAGATTCCACGAGTTTCTACATAGGAGTAGCAGTCAGTGTTTTATCCAGACTACAGGCCTTTAGGGGGGAAATTGAGGCTTTTGGAGGAGAAAATCGACTTGGTTGGAGGGGAAAAGACACAGTTCAATGCAAAATTTGTGTAAGTGTTGGGTTTTTTGGGTGGTGGTGGGAATTTTGAGTGTTTTTGGGGAATCTCCCCTCCTAACTGGCCTGTATAAAACACTGGTAACAGTTGTTTACAAATGACGCAATATGGTAAGTATGAATCTCGTGGATTTATAGTTCACTTTCAAAGTAGTACCGTACCTTAGGGGGCTCAGTCTAGGGTAAAATAGCGAACATGTCTAAATAGAATGACAAAACCATGCAACCAGGCGACAGCTTGATTTCGAGTCGAAATCAACGTGAAAAGCTGGGCCGAGATGCTGACATTATATTGATTATGTCCTTGATCAGTAGCTGTCTTATAACGGCAATGTGATTTTAAGTCACATCAAAAGCAATGGTGCTGCTAATTATAATGATTTATATCGGTAGTGACGACGACGACGACGACGATGATGATGATGATGATGGTGTTGGTATGCTTTGATGAACTTATCGAATTTGCACTATGCAATGAATAGAATGATATTTCTTAAATGCATCTCAGATAGCTACTGATTGAGAACTTCATACATCAAATTCTTTTTCTCGCTCGTAAAAGTAATACAGAGCAAGTGGAGCAATCCTCATGGCTCCTCCGTTTCCAAAGGAACCGTTTCCATTGAACAGAGCCTTGGCAGGTGCAAAATGGTCATCTTCCTTCGTCTGTTTGTGAAGCTCTTTCAGAACCTCTGCAGTGTTGCTACCATAGTTTCTGTTCGGATCGTTGACATACGCCATTGCAAAACTATATCGAAACCAACTTATATCAGTCAGTTTTATTGTTGCTCTTATCTCCAACGCCCTAAAATTTCGTCTCTGCTTATTCATTACGAATAATAATTTGTCAAGCGTGAAATATCAATGGCACCTTGAAACAGTCTGTCGACTGTTTTCAAACTTGAGTCGACATGGCAGTTCTACTCGAAGCCAAAATATACACAATACACAGCAAGTAGTGTTTAAAATATGTTCAATTCGAAAACAGACATGGTACACAGATGTATATTGACCTTTAAAAAGGGAAATACAAAATACCTGTAGAGTATATATATATATATATATATATATATATATATATAAATAAAATCATCATCATCATATTTGCTTTCTGCCAGCTCATTAGCGGCAATAGCTAGACACAAAACTTCTCCATTTATCTTTTTCCGTTGTTAATCTCATTCCATCTATTATTGTCATTTGATATTTTTCGAAGTCTTCTTTGATGTTATCCATTCACTTTTTCCTGGGTCTTCCTCTTCCTCTTTTGCCTTCTTTGTATGTGTAGAGTGCTTTATATGGGAGTCTGTTGCTTTTCATTATATTTACGTGTCCATACCATTTAAATCTTTTTGTTCTGATTTTATCTATTATTGTCTCTTTCATTCCCAGTCTTTTCCTGATGTCTTCAATTCTTATTCTTTGTAATCTACTTACTCCCAATATCTTTCTCAAACAACTCATTTCTGCCACCAACAGTCTGTTTTAATCTGCTCTTTTTAAAATCCATGTTTCTGATCCATAAAGCATTTGTGGAACAATGGTAGTGTTGTATATTTGAATTTTTGTACTGATCTTTATTTCTTTTGCATTCCAAATATGCCTAAGTCTTCCCATTGTCTGTAGTCCTTTTGCTGCTCTCTTTTTAATATCTTGTTCGTGTCTTCCATCGCTTGTAATTTCTCCTCCCACGTATGTAAAATTCTTTACTTGTTCTATGTTATTTCCTTCTAATGATATGTGTATCATTTTCTCTCTCCCTCTCTCTCTCTCTCTCTCTCTCTCTCTCTCTCTCTATATATATATATATATATATATATATATATATATATATATATATATATATATATATATATATAGCTGCCCTATACATGCGTTAGAGAAATTAGCTACATGACCTTATATGGTCTCACATAAAATCAAGAATATGTCCAGCATTTGCTTTAATAATGATGTATGTACGATTTGACAATTATTTATTCATAAGAGTCAAAGTTTCAAGTGATTTATAGGGATACTACCTTTTACAAATGTATTTTGCAATGCAGTGCCACATATTTCAACATTGAGCTTATGAAAGTGTGATCTAAGCACATGATCAAAGTAGTACACAGTTGCATTTTTAATGATCAATGAAATAGAAATAGATCCTTGATAAGCTTGAAAGATGCTTAAGATTATGCACAATCTGGTAGTTAAATGGATAGGCCTATATTAGCTTACCAGTTCTTTAGATCCTTTATGTCTAAATTCTGGACTCGTGTGAGGGACTCAGCCAAGGCAAGAGTCATGCAGGTATCACAGGTATATCGACTTTTACCTCTGTTAATTTCCGTGTTTTCTTCATAGAGTAACAAAATATAAATCAAAACTATTTCAAACTACCATCATTTTTCCAGATTATTTGCCGTGCGTAGTTTTCTAGATTAAAATAAATTTCGCATATGAACTCCAGTCACCACAAACACTGAGATTCTATAATAGAAAATAAAATGTGATTAAACGTTGTCGAAAATTGTGCTCAAAGGACTAGCGAAAGTTTGTCTATTGAAATGTTTCTCACTATCTGCAAAATTTCGGGTTTACATGTGCAAACAATCGCAAAAACTCGGGCGAACCAATTTCCATCAAATCTTGACATAAAAAGCATTTCCTTCAAAGGACTTTTCCTGGATTGGAGGTGCTATCGGCTGTGTTGTATTACAACCAGCTCAATAAAATTGCATATTTATTCATAGGCGTAGACTTGGATGAAAAAGTGGGGACCAACCACTACAACTTTTCTATTCCCTAGGCTAGCCTCTCAAAAAGTAGGGGTGGGGGCTGAAGCTTAGCGGCCCAATAGAAGTCTACGCCTAAGTGTTTGCCACCATTGCAATAGTCTTTGAGTGTGATTTAAAATCAATTTGCTGTACCCATTTTCTGTAAATCCTGTAGCACCATTTCCACAGTTTTAGGTGGTTTGAATTCGTATGGTTCAGCTAAGCAATTTCCAACCACTGCTCCAAGCAACGACCCTTTGATTAGCGGCGTACTAAAACAGGAAACGGATAATGATCATTTCCACTCCACTGCTGACACCATTCATTTGAAATACTTTAAGAAGCTCTTTGAAATTCAGCAACAGACATCATGCCTTAAAATTACTTTTATATAAGGTAAAGGTTATTATTATTATTATTATTATTATTATTATTATTATATTATTATTATTATTATTATGACAATTTAAGTAGTGCAATAAGCATAGCAGAGGCCAAAGCCATGAGCACTTTACAGGGGACACTTGTATAGGAGATAGTAAATAAGTGCGTCTTTGGTTTGTTTGCAAACAGTTCAGAAGAGGTCTCTTTAGTCACTTCATCTGGCAATGCATTCCATAGGACGGGGTTCCCCCGCGTAAAAGATCTCTCCCCGAGTTTCGCCGGTTACTGGCCAATAGTATTTTTGCTGGTCTTGAGTAAGAAAGTTTAACATTCGGTTGATAAAAGTAGTTCGTTTCACTGCAAACATCAAAGATTGTACATCTTATTTCAAAATAATATAATAAAATCGCAAGAACTCGGTTAAAAAGCATATTCTAAAATCTAGTCTGCCGGGCATAATGTCACTGAAAGACATATTTATTTTAGTCCTACACATAATTTCCAGCATTATGAGAGTGGGCGTGACTCACGCTAAAAATGGCGACGTCTTGTCAATATCGCTCATGAATATGTACTGAGAAGCGTTTTCCTTACGAGTGAAACACTGGAATGGTGGTATAAGTGTCTCCACTTCTTCTGGATATACTGAGTTCTCTGCTATGCAACCAATGGTACTTGTTGCAATCACAATTTGCTCTTTGCCAAATTTTTTTGCGATCGCTTTAGACATTGATGCTGACATAAAATTTGGCGAATATAGGTCGTCTCTCGCGTCCACGTAAGCCTTGCAGTTCATGCCGCGGTACAGCGTAACGTAGGTTTCGGCGTGCTTACGTCTGCGTTTACAGAGAGCGGTCTGTAACAGGCTGGTAAACACTGTGTAGAAAGTCCACTTGGAATTCCTGCAATCTTCGTTGAATCTCTTGTAGAAGAGGTGCGAATCGGCGGTGTACATTCTCAGCACAAGGTATTCTGCTCTTGTCAAGTCGTTGATGCTGAGAACATCTCGAGCAACACTGTGAGTCTTCCATGAGTCGCGATACTCTGCAGGTGCAGTCGAGACCGTTGCCTCGCTCCTGAGCCGATCCCAAGCCCTGTCCTGAGGAACTCCGTCCTCGATGAGTCGATACCATTGACGGACTGTCTTCTCGTCGGCAATTTGCATCTGATCAATCTTTTCAGCCATCGAGGTTCTGTTTAACAAGTAAGTAGAAACTTTTGCTCATAGAAACAATAACTTAGAATTGAATTGCTCATAGAATTTTGCTATATTAAACTATCACAATTTAGAAATATATTGCGTATTTTATTTTACTATATCTTCTACTTCTACAACTAACACTACCACTACTACTGTTTACTGCTACTGCTGCTGCTGCTGCTACTGCTGCTGCTGCTTCTTCTACTACTACTACTACTGCTGCTACTGCTGCTGCTGCTGCTGCTGCTGCTGCTGCTGCTGCTGCTGCTGCTGCTGCTGCTGCTGCTGCTGCTGCTGTTGCTGCTGCTGCTGCTGCTGCTGCTGCTGCTGCTGCTGCTGCTGCTGCTGCCACCACCACTAATGCCGCCGCTGCTGCTGCTGCTGCTAACACTGCTAATGCTGCTGCTGGGCTACTGTTACTACTGCTGCTGCTACTGCTGCTGCTGCTGCTGCTACTGCTACTGCTACTACTACTACTACTACACTACAAGCTGCTAACCTAGATTTGAAGTTTAATGTCAAAAATGTAAGGCCACCGCCCACGAGAATCGGCAGACGTTATGCAATGGTTTGTGCTCCTTAATGTTGAATGGATCTGCCCTGGCTAATGTTGATTTGAGATATTTTGGGGTTGTAGTTAGAGCTGGTTGTCATTTCAGGATATCAATAACGGAGACCAAAATGAAATTCTAAAAACACTTTAATAACTTGTACAGCAAGAGCAAATCCTCTTCTTCTGAGTTGATACATGTTGACTTACTCCAATTGTATTGTTTACCCATTATATTATATTAGGCCTACATGTATATGCTACTGAAGCCATGTGTCCGAACAAGAGCACTTTAAATAATTTGGATCGATTAATACAGCAAGCTCTATGCAAAACCATTTATGCCTATGATAAAATAACAATTGACTGTAGGCCTATTCGTGTAATGCTTTGATTGAATCCAATGCGTGATATTGTTAAGAATCGTCAACACTACTTTACATTTCGCTTCTCCGAGAAACCACTTTATTTTTGTCAACTGTAGAATAACAGAATGTGTAATTGTTAGTTAAGAATTATGTTTATCTTATGTTATCTTCGTTTGCGAATAAATATTTCTATAAATACTGTCTGGGGATTCCCAGCCCAAAATACCTGAAGACCTGCTTATATGCTTATCGCACCTACACAACATCTTAAGTGATGTCGCCAGTTGGGTTTCACACCCCATTTCAAAAATTCTGGCTCTGCTCGATGAAATGTAAAAGGTAACTTTGCTCACAAAAAGACCACAAATACGCATTTGTTACGTAAAACTTACAATATATACTCGAGAACACGTTGCTAACGATATAGAAACTGAAAGCAGTAAATGTTAATCGCCCAAAAGCGTCATCTCGAAATTAATGCAAAAAACAAACAACGCTTAGAATAGAGAACAAGGTTTAATTACGGATAACGCAAGCGTAAACTGTGTACCGATTTACCTTTTGCGCTGATGCAAGCATCACTTCAGATATTTCATTCGTCTACTAAATTCAAAGCCTTTCTTTCAACTGCGTTATTTACGCATAGCCTGTCAATCACACGGGACAACTTCCTCTTTTGCTTTCAACTGCTTTGAAGTAAGTAGGCAAGTTCTACATAGATAGGACTAGCGTTGAGATGGTCAATTCGTCAAATATGACAGCGCTATTCTAATGCTGGGGACATATTGGGCGAGCAATACAGAAATGTCTTGAGAAAGAAATAATACAATGCATAATGCCAGGATCACGAAAAAGAGACAAAGAAAAAAGTGGGAAAACAACATCAAAGAATGGACAAGGGCTGTCCATTAATCAGGGATATTTTTACACCTCCTAGCACCTCAACCTCCAACCTCAATTTGAGGTCGACACCCCCCACAAAAATTTGGTAATGTGACAATGGTATGCATACAAAAGAGTGGTAACAACGCTGGACGATGGAGCAGAAGGTCGCGGGTTCAATTCCCGCAGGAGCCCTAAGGTCGACTCAGCCTTGCTCGCTAAAGGGCGGTAGCAAAATGAGGAGCAGCGTCAAGCTGCGAGGTAAAACGTGGGTCTGGGGAAAGTAATGGCAACCTACCCCAGATTAACGGATTATACCACTCATGTCGCTGACTGCCCAGGCCGGAGATAAGCGCCGGAACCCAATGCTCGGACTCGAGTACGGGACCTACCTACCTTTTACCTAAAATACACCAATCAATTCTTGCATTGATATTATGTATATTTTTGCTACTTTAAACACTAAAGATCAATTTTCTCTTGCTTCAACTTTCAGCTTTCTTTGTCATAGAAATACGCTATGTCGTGGACTCAGTCAGCGCCAATTTCGTGACTTTTCTGGTGGAAATCGAATCTGAGTTTCCAGATATACCTTACAAAACTTCAGAGAGATGTCTTAGCTGCGGGAAAGTACCGACTCAATTTTTTTATCTTCTACGTGATATTGAACTATTCTGAAATACAGGAACCGCCCATGCACTGGTGTCGCTCATATAGAAAGTGAATGGCTTTGGAAATTAGCATTTTCGTAGATTTATTCATTCATCTAAATGATCTTAAATTTTCGAATACAAGATTAAACGGCACTCGTCTGCGATTTGTACTCTAAGGTTAGAGCGTTCCGTCAGAAATCGGCACGTTTTAAACACATCATCTATCACTTCTGTGTGAAAATTTAAGAGGCGCCATAGCAGAACCACAGTGCGTTATATACTTTGTTATCTAAATGCAACTGCAACAGGCAAAGATCACTTCATTGGAATATGTAATTAAGAAGAAGCACCTTACGAAGTTGTCAAAACACAGTGAAGTCCTTGATTAAAACTGTTTAAAAAATAATACTGCAGCTACCACCTACAGTACAACTAAATCAGAGGCGGCTATGGGGCGTTGAGGGTCGAGGTGCCTAACTAACTGAACTAGCCAATATGCATTGTCGAGTGTGATTTATAACAAAAGAAAGAAATGTCTTTAAAACACCGTTTGAATACTAAATCAAAAAGGCAGAGGGCCTCCTGTTTGAGATATTATTTTAAGTAGTCTCTTTTTTATCGCCAATTAATTATTTTAATTTGAAGAAATGTTTAATATATGATTACTGTGGCACAATCAGCGTGTTTTGTGTACATCTTCAAAAGGACCGGTTATACTGGTAATTATAACAATTTTCCCAAGTATTGCCGCTAGAAGTAGTCCTAACCGCCCCACTATTCTCGGTACTTACGTTGCATATGGACCATAAAGTATATTAGATGGCGTGCTTATTGAAATTATTGTGAAACTTGCTGCTGTGCTGGTCAAACTTTTCAAATTTCCCAAATCAAAAGACAGCCGCAGTTCAGATTTCTAAGATTCTGCCAAATGGAAAAACGTGGCTTCTATATTCCAAGCAGCAGGATGCGGTATACCGGGGCATACTGCTTTTGTTGCAAGTTGTTTGGTGCGACAAAATGAAACCGAAGTGTCAAGGTTGGAAGGTTTCTGATTACACATTGAAAATTTAATCAAACAATTTAAAGTTCTTACTTCTTAAGAGTACCCAGGCACGACCTATGGTGGGCCGGGGTACTTATTTTCAAAGTACCCCGGCCATGGCCGACGGGGACGATAATTGAGTTACTCTAATTGTCAAGGCAATAGGTTAGATAGGTTATATAATAATATATGCAAAACAACTTTCTCATCGTTTATAAGCATTAATTCGACGTTACTTTCCATCATGGTTAGTCTTAAATCAAATAGGGTTTCAGGCATTCGTCCAAGGTTTTGAAGATGCTTAGGTTATCACAGTCCAGCTTTACGCTTTAATGCGCTGCATAGACATTCGACGTTACTTATCGATATTTCAGCCACAGGCTTTCATGCACTCATCCACGGTTTCGAAGTTGTTTCCGTTACTCTGACAGCCTCCATATTCGAACTCCTCGCAGCGTCCAGTGCTTTTGTCGTAGTGGTAACGAATAAAAAGAGCTGTGCATGGTCCACCATAGGCCGGTCGAGAACAGACGCATCTATGGATGCATTTCTCTTCAGTTTCGAATCTATTGGCGTTACCTTGGCAGCCGCCATAGATGAAGCGCTCGCATTTTCCAGAAGAACGTTTATAGAACCAGCTCGGCACATAGGCTTTGCATGGGCCAGGATCTTCGGGCAACAAGCAGATGTCTACAAAACATTAGTCAATCCAATTATAATTTATATGACAATGCATAATGAACATTTACCATATTTATTAAAGAGTTACCGGTACCTTTTTAGCATTCATTCATAGGATACAGTTAGGATAAGATATCGTTCACAGAGTCTAAGCTTCACTTTTTGTATGAAGATCTCCCATTGCAGAAATGTTTCCTCTTTCCTCTAAAATTCATTCTAAATTCTATCCTTGCACTCCCATAATAAACGTAAGCTGCTTGTTTTCTTTCCCAGTAAGTAGCGCCTTCTGGATACTATTCTACATTGCATTTCAAATTAATTGTACTTTAAATTAATTCATCGATTTTATGAACACATTACAGCAGTGGCGTAGCCAGGATATCCGAAACGGGGGGTTGGTTTTGACTTTTTGACCGTAACCAACTTTCGAAAAATCTTGACAAGCAAAAAAGGTCATTCTATGTATCTGTCCTATGTCTTTCATTCTAACAGTTTTCTCTTCAGGTGCTGACGAGCAAAAGAAAGTCGTCACGCGGCTCACGCCTATGGCGCTTTAAAAATGTTGGTCAGTAGCCCCAAAGGGGGTTTTGACCCTCAAAACTGCGTCCGAAAATTTAAAATGCATGGAAACACATTAAAACAATTTTCGTCAGCGCCCAATGAGGTTTTTAACCCCCAAAAGCCCTCCTTAGCTACGCCACTGCATTACAGTACAACTGACCTATAGAGAACCTATCCCTGTTGTATCATATTCTTGTATTATACTCTGCTATTCAATGCGGTCTGATCAGCATTTTCTCTCTTCTTAACTCAAATGTGGATTGAAATCTGGTTAGCGTCTAACATTGGACCTATTTATATTAACCTGCAAATAAATAGTTTTATTAAATACCTAGGCGTAAGCTTCTATTAGGCATCTAGGCTGGAGCTCTCACGTGTTTGAGAGGCTATCATAGGTAAAAGGAAGGCATATGGGCTGGCCCCCACTTGTCTTCATACAAGTTTACGCAATGATTAAATAAATTTTATTTTATTTTTTACGTATTGTAGGCCTACTATAACAAATTAACCTAAAATTATCATTAGGCCTAAGTGCCATTCAATGCTTAAGCCTTACAGTAGTTCTAATTAGGTCAAGTCATTATATAGTCGCTTCGTAATAAGGGACTGTCCATTAATTACGTCGACAATTTAGGGGGAGGGGATTTGAAAAAGTTTGACAGTTGTTGACAGGGGAGGGGGGCCAAGAGAAGTTGACGACAAATACTCAAAATAGGAAATTTCACGGAATACTACTTATTACAATGGAAAAAAGCATGACAAAAAGGTCATCACCACCACATTTTGACACTCGTTGAGCAAAACAGGGGAAAATGGTCATCACCGCAGAAATAATAACCTTGTTATTGGGACCTGTCATTGATCTTGGGGGGGGGTCAAAAGTTTTTGACGTAATTATAGGGGGTAACTGAAAGTTGACAGTTGTTGACAAGGGGGAAGGGGGTCAAAATTGCCCAAAAATTGTTGATATAATTAATGGACAGCCCCTAACGCAAAAAGACAAGTATAAATGTTATATTCAATGACCAATCTCTAGTATTCTAAAAAAATATGATTATCCCCATTTAACGTCTCTGAATTCTCATAATAATCACTTGATCTGTTTCATTAAAATTTCAATTAATTAATTAAGTGCAGAGAGTAGGAACATTATAGTTACCTTGTTCTGGTTGACAAGGCGCCAGGATCACCTGTAAATCATAGGTACCGTAATGGTTACAGACTTACAGTAATAATACAACAATCAATGCAATATACTATTAACTTAATAGTAATAATGCTAATAATATATTAGCAGATACTTTGATGCATCTATTGGAAGACGGCGATATACATAGATTTTGTGTAAATTTAAGGTTCTATATTCAACATACTCCCATATAAAGCACTCTTCACATACACAGAAGACAAAAGAGGAAGAGGAAGACTCAGGAAAAAGTGGATCCATAACATCAAAGAAGACTTTGAAAGATTTCAAATGACAATAATAGATGGAATGAGATTAACAACGGAAAAAGATAAATGGAAAAGCTTTGTGTCTAGCTATTGCCCTAATGAGCTGGCAGAAAGCAACTATGAAAGCTGATGATGATGAAGATGATGATGATTATGATGATGATACTCAACCAGTCAGAAACACATTTCTTCTTGCATGCTCACTACATCACATAATCATGATTAGTTCACTACTAAGTGGAATCAGATACAGTAGAAGTAAAATAAGACATAAATATTGTTACTCACGAGACTGGCAAGAAGCAGCCAGAAGACGATGCTTTTCGTTGACATCTTAAACGTCTGATGCCACAAGCTATTGAAACTTCCAGTTTTCCTGCAAATTCAATGCTTGGTCCAGTTCTGCTCTGGTTTAAATATAAGACACCGCTGTTTTCGTACCGTAGGTCTGTTATTTTGTAGGCCTATGTGCATTTAGTCCTACAACGAAATGCAGGTCAGGAATTCCTAACAAAATTTGTTGCTTACTATTAAGTACCTAGGGTATGACAGGTAGGGCAGATATCCAGTGGCGTAGCGAGGGGGCAATGCGGGCGAACCTCCCCGGGCGGCACTTGCTCTAGGGGCGGCATTTTCGAGATATATTAATTATTATTTTTTATTTTTTACTTTTCTTTTATCTTTTATGAAAGTATTTTGTTTGTCAGAAAATTTAGGGAAGTTAGTAACGTTTTTTGCTTCTCAGGAATTTTTCGGAGTTCGGAGGCGGCACTTTTTTTCGGCCCGGGCGGCACTTTGCCTCGCTACGCCACTGCAGATATCCTGGACAATACTTGAAGGTGAGTTCAAATAACTTTTTATATTTACTCTCTACTCAGCGAAGACAGAGAAGAAACTGAGAAAACTGACTTTGAGCACAACAAAGACCAGTTTACACCAGTATAAGAAAAGAAAATGTATCGATAAAATGTCATGATTTGCTAAGTAAAAATTTGTTGACCTGTTCTTTTAATTTTCTGAACCCTCTGCACAGTGGTTAACTAGGTTTCCGTAACAAGAGGGCAAACATCGACATATTCGGGAGGAGGGCGACTCTCCGACGAGCAAAATAAGGTTCTTTCAGAAGTTCTTCGCACATTCTCGTATTCTCCTCTATCACGTTAAAATACCAACTCACCCCCTAAAAATCTTAAAATTTTACTCAACGTTTTCGCAAATCTCACGACCGGTCCCAATTAGTATAAGTGGCCCGCCCAGCCCCCTCCCCTTACGTTTCCTCCGTTGCTACGAAAGTGCACTCTCATAGACGCAAGGTACCCTAGGTACGCGCACGATTTCAAGTATGCAGAAGCAAGGGTTTCGCTCTAGTTATTTAAGTCACTTAGACCTGGTTAGTCCGTACTAAGCCGTGCCAAGCAGGGCAGCCTTGTAGGAGGATCGTTGTACTATTGTGCTGGAACATCTCTGTTGTTATTTAACGAGTCACTATTCCTATTACTAATTATTTATTATTGTTATTGCTATAAATGCTATTAATTCCAGATGTTACAGTTTCAAGAACTAGTTTGTTAAAGATGTGCAGTTCGATTCCAATTCAGATCTTATGCTTAGATGTAATTAACTAGGACGAATGGAAATATTTGACAATATGATTGACAGTCTTGGCAATCACAATAAATGCTCAACTGAAAAATAATATGAAACAGCTGCTATTTTGTGTAGGTTTAGATACTTCGAATTTCAATCAATCAATCAATCAAGGATTTATTTCCAACAAAACAAAACACCATTACTTTAATTCAAATTGCTAAGTTACAAAAAGCTTACATTTTTAGGTCTAACTTTATTGCACAGTAATAAAAACAAGGAAATAATAAACTATTAAGTGAACCAAGGTTCCCGCATGACAGTAGCGTGTAGGTGATAAATAAACCTCAAACACTGTCAATAATATTATTATTAAATACTTATTTAGTGTCAGTGGCGTAGCCAAGATTTTCGCAAGGGGGGTTGGTTTTGACCGTGACGAACTTATGAAAAATTTTGACAACAAAAAACGTTGTCACCTCTTTTTTTCACGACAAGCAAAAATCCTTATCACGCTCAACTCTAGTTTTTTCCTGACAAGCAAACAATTTTTACCCCAAAGCCGCGTCAAAAAACTAAAAACTCGTTTAAATTATTTTAACTTACTTAAAATATTTTGTTTCGGCAGCCAAGGGTGGTTTTAACTCCCAAATCCCCTCTTGGCTACGCCACTGTTTAGTGTCAAGACATACAAAGAGCGTTTCTGTAAAGTAAAGTTTTTAGATTATACTTTATAGTTCATGTTTAAGCAGAGCAATGTACAGAGCACTGTATATGTAATAGCTGAGCTATTCTGAATGTCAAAGAGCTCGATTAGAACCGGTTAATGAAATAGGTTTCCACTCGTTTCGTTAGAATTCGACGTCAATTCACATCAACGTAATTTGTTCCTCCAACAGGTTTTCATGCACTTTTCCATTGTCACGAAATTGTTTACGCTACCGCGGCAGCGTCTGGCGACGAGCTTCTCGCAGTGAGAATTCTCGTTGTTGAAGAAGTAACCAGGAACGTAGTAGATAGGTAACGGACCGCTGCAATGTACCGTGTACGCCGCTCGAGTGCAGACGCATTTGTGATTGCACTCCTTCTGAGTTTCGAATCTATTGGCGTTACCTCCACAACCGCCGTAGATGAAGCGCTCGCATTTTCCGTTATCAGGGTTGTAGAAAAATTTCGCACTAAGATCGTCGCATGAGCCACGATCTGTTGCCAACAAACAGATGTCTAGAAAACACAACAGAATTCAATTATGAATTCTTGCAAATACAGGTTTGGATATCTACTCTCTAGCCATTCAAGAGTTAGGCCTACGTTTTTGACATTCATTATAAAGATTTGATAAGGATAGAATATATCGTTCACTTTTTGTATGAAGATTTCCCATTGCAGAAATGTTTCATCTTTCTTCTAAAGTGATGTTTCTGAACATATTACAGCTGAATCGAATATAAACTATCACCGTAGTGTTATTTTTTGTAATGACTCTGTCCCCAATGCGGTCTGATCAGCATTTTCTCTCTTCTTACTCAATAATTGCGGATTAAAATCACCTTATTGTCTAACATTGTACCCATTTATACTAAATAGATGTCACTTCGTGTCCGTGTTATATTATAAATTTATAATATATTGACTTAATTTCATTAGCATTCAATGCTTAAGCCCTAGTTGGGTTTAAGTCAATGCCTCTTAATTCTCATTACAATCAGTTGATCCATTAGGCCTACCATAAAATTTCAATTAATCAATTCAATGCCGACAGTGCGAAAATTATCGCTACCTTCTCCAGGTTGACATAACGCCAAGACCACCTGTAAATCATATATAGCGTAATATTTACAGTAATATTGCAACACTCAAAATAGTATTAAACGAATATAATAATCTATCTGTGGGCAATTTGGCGCATCTACCGGTAGATGGCGATATACACAGAGTTTGCACAAATTTAAGATTCTATGCTCTGGCCAGTCAGAAGCGTTATTTCCTGTATGGCCTAATATGTATATATATATATATATATGTGTGTGTGTGTGTGTGTGTGTGTATGTGTGTGTGTTACAGTCAGAGTGTGAAATCAGGCAATGTTGACATTGCCTGAAATTTTTAGGCAATGTCGACATAAGCCGTTTCACTCGGGCACTGTCCACATCGACTGAAATTTTTAGACATTGTTTAACAATGTCTGAAATTTGCTCAGATTTTCTACACACTTTGCCTGAAATCTTTATCTGTGATGGAATAGCAGCAGGTAAATGTCGGCATATGTCGACATTGCCTAAAAATTTAAGGCAATGTCAACATTGCCTGATTTCACACTTTGACTGTAACATATATATATATATATATATATATATATATATATATATATGCGTGTGTTGTTAATGCTGTAGAACTGTTTTCTATTACTGCTTGTTCCTTTATATCATTTGAACTTAATAAAGTTTTGGCAGTTATTAATGTTTCAGAACTGTTTTATATTACTGCTTGCAACGTTTAAGGGGACATCCATATAGTATGTACGCAAAAAGTATTATTTTAACCCCCTCCCCCTGTTGCACACCGTACATTTTGGTTAACCCCTCCCCCTATGCGTACGTACAAATCACCAACCCCCCCTCCCAATCCCCGCACGGTGAAAATTAATTTTTAGCCATAGCCAAAAAGCATTTGTTTACTATTAAATTAAAGGTTTTTAATATTTAAATAACTGTGGTAACAATAGTCAGGACCCTTTGTTTGACCGTGAGAAAGTAATTTTGTTCAAATAAAATGTTTGTGTGAATATACCAGCCTTCTATCTATTTATAAATTTGAATGTGAGTACGTACAAATTCAGTCGAGACCTCCCCCCGTACGCTTCCGTACACAAAATCGCCAAAATCTCAAACCTCCCCTCCCCCTCGGTACGTACGTACTATATGGACGGCCCCTAATTTGCAACTCATTTAATTTATGTTATGTTACACATTGGTCCATGCATAGCTCCATATACAGTGCTATTCCATCACAGATAAAGATTTCAGGCAAAGCGTGTAGAAAATCTGAGCAAATTTCAGACATTGTTAAACAATGTCTAAAAATTTCAGTCGATGTGGACAGTGCCCGAGTGAAACGGCTTATGTCGACATTGCCTAAAAATTTCAGGCAATGTCAACATTGCCTGATTTCACACTTTGACTGTAACACACACACACACATACACACACATATGCAGGGCTTTTTTCTGACGGTACGCTCCGGTACGGCGTACCGGAACCTTTTTCAAGGTGTGAAAAAAAATTTCTTGTGACTTTGCAGTTGTGATTTAGCTAAAAACTTTAAATACTTAATAAATGATATGCATCATTATGATTCCAAAATCGCTTCTATGTTAAATTCTATAGCCACAGACCACATAATCGTACTGGAAAAGTTAGGCAATCCACCGTGAGTACCGGCACCTATTTTTTTTTTACAAAAAAAGCACTGCATATATATATATATATAATTATATATGCACTGTGTCCCGCCGATAAAGCGAGATCTCTTGCGATAATGATGAAAAGACTAGTAAATATTCATCAATTACACTGTTCATAAGGATTATTTAGCTTACTACAGTAGTAGGAGTAAGTTATAGTGTTTTAAAAGACAATACATACGAGATTGAGAATCAGCAAAATCCATCCTCTACTTTTGGTGAACATCTTAAACGCTGTCTGAAAGTATTAACACGCTCTTACATAATTATTGTCGTGATCATTCTTTGCTTACTATTGCACTATGTTACTCACTTACCCGTAACCAAATGCATCTAGATGTTATACGCATGGTTTGAGGGTGAGTTGGAGGAACACTGGCAGAGACAGACCAAGGTAGACGCCACTTGATGAAACTCCCACCGAGAACATAACATGGACTATTTCTCTTATTAAACATTGAAAATATGAAACTAATTGGCGATAGGTCAACTCTAGTCTTACTCCTCAGTGAATTTTTAAGCAAAGACCAAATCGGGTTTTTCAGGACACGCGCAAGTATGGGCGTCATTTGGAGGAGGGGCAGGGGGGCCGTGGCCCTAAGGAAATGAAGAAATCATGTATTATGTATTAAATAAACAGATAAATAAATGTGAACTGTGCAAAAATCGCAAAAATTACCAAAAAACTGCCAAAAATCACCCAAAATTTGCAAAAAAATTATCTCGCCCCCAAGAAAAGTGTGAAATTACGCCACTGCTCGCATAAGGAAAATGACGGGGAATGGCATATATATATGGAGTTCTATATAGATGCTCATGGTTCAGCCGCTGCAGTTAGTACAACGAAGAAAAATGACAAATACATGTGGTTGATACTAAAGCATCCACGTGACAGCATAATTTCGTCTTTATTGCTATTGAAGAGTTTGAATTGGGCAAACATTGTTATATTTGCTAATTAATCGTTTAGCATTTAGAGGTTAAAATTACTCTCAAAATTGCTTAACGAGATATGAGAGTTATGCCAAAGGCCTCGTCATCTAATTAGTGTGATGCGCATGAAAGAATTAACGAAACCTTCAAATGTCCCACTCTTTCCTAAGACGCTCGTTATGTGCTCATTTGAAAGACTAACAAACCTGAATGAAATTGATGAAGTCAATCGAGACACGTAAGATGTAAGCCTAATTCGCCTTCAAGGCAAGGTTTATGTGCAGTTTCATTGTTGATCAGTTTTGAAAATGTATGCGCAATTTATAATTCAGCGACGCAAGATTTAATGTGTTCTGAACATCTGCAACAATAAATAGAATGGCTTTGCGAGAATGTTCTGTTTACGTAATGCTAGACAAAGCAACTATAAGGATCGATTTATTATTAATGAAAACGCACAAACATTGAATTGCTTCGCGCTACTATTGGCAGTCATACATAACATTGTAGCAGATATGATCAGCGGATTCACGATAAGAAGGATTCGACCTCTGTCAAGAATTACATGGAAATTAATATTTTTCATGTTGTTTCAAACTTGAATGACATTAAATGTTTGTCGATATATCATATTCTGAAATGCAATGCAAAGAATCGACTGTTTGCTTTTTGTAGCTCTATTACTAGACCATTGAGAGAACACAACAGTAGGTTTCATGTTTAATGGCTTATATCAATACTCTGCCTTCGTCGTTTAGAGAGAGGCGAATAACGAATATTCCTCCTAATCAAACAACGACCTTTCATTGCCATTCACAACTTGTCTATTTTTAAAGTCTAGTCGCAATTATTGGTCCTGGGCCGGTGAATACCCAAGCATCGCTAATGATAATGAAGCAATACGTCTTCGATGCTGGAACACATGCTACGCTACATTTTACGTTAGAAAACTGTAATAATGGCAAAAAGAAGAGGAAATTGTAAGTAGAAATCAATATTAAAAGAGAGTGTACTGTAGCTCTAGTTTTGAAGCGAAGGAGAACGCGTAACAAAACCCGAAAAGAGAGAGAGACTCTTGCATGTCTCAAATTAACGCAGCCGACTATTTGGCCAAATCTGCAGATTGAGTGACGAAAGACTGATAAAAAGGATCATGCTCGGAGTAATGGAAGGCGAAAACATCAGAGGATGACCGCGAAAATAATGGATAGGCAATATTAAAGAATGTTGCAACATGGACTTACAGTATATGAAGCTTGAAAAGCCACACAACACAGATACGAATGGAGGAGGCGAGCTCAAATTGCAATGGATGGGAACTAATTTTGCTCCCATGGAGAAGAAAGAATGACTGATGATTTTGTTACACATATTACACAAAATAATTGCGCTTGCATGGGAATTTATTACAATCATTAGGATTGGAATGAATTCACTTCACCGAAGCTCAAATTATACAATTCTAAACTAAAACTACCTTTAAGATTAAATTTAAAACAACACAATTTCAGTTTTACTGTATTTAGTTAGCTGTTATACTTCTGTCGTATTCGTGACCATTCTGGTCATTGGAGTCACAAAGACGACTACGGAAGAAACGAACTATTATATATTATTATAGATATAATTTCCAATTGTCAGTAGCATATGTGTCTGTCTGTCTGTCCAATAACGCAGTATATATTCAATATTCATTGGTCAAACTCTGTTGTTTCATATTATAATCGTTGCTAAGCAACCTCATATTTAATAATAGGCGTAGCCTAAGACGTCGATTTATAATTGCTTGCCTGGACGATGCTTACATATCCTATTCTATAGCCTAAATAGTTTCTAACGTCGTGTGTGTGTTTGTCCACTATTATTTTCAATCGCTCTATTCACAGTCCCATTCCTCTCCAGTCTCCATCCGCTCTCATTCCTCTATCTCCTTCCAAACTTTCTGCCCTTCCTCTTTGCTCCACTCCATTTCCTCTCCTCCGCCACGCAGGCATACACTCCGCTTTTCTGTCCCTTTCCTTCTCAATCCATATCCCGTCTTTTCTCTTCCCTTTCTTCTCCTCCCTCAGTTTTCTTTGCTCTACTCACTGTTCTCTCATTCCTCTAATTCCCTCCTTTAGTGTCTCCCTTTTCTGTTCCGCCCATCTGTTCTCCCTCCCCTCGCCATTTCCCGTCTTTCATTCCCTTCCCATACCACTCTACACGCACTGGATATCATTGACCGGTACAATTCCGATATCTGATTATTCGCCCTCACTTTCATCCCTGCATTTGAAATGACCATCAGTCATTGTGTGACCAAGTCACAAGGCCAAACATTTGAGCACATAGGAATATTTTCAAACGAGCTTGTCTTTCCCATGGCTAACTATATGTGACGTTATCGCGACCAAGAAACCCGGAATGCATCCACCTGCTCATTAAGCAATGTTCTGATCACAGACAAGTCATTGAAAAAATGCTAGAACATCTACACAAAATGTCGTATATTGTGACGAAATTGTTGTAATAGGTAAGATAGACGAGCCTGAGGTCCAATAATAAAGAATATTTAAAGTATAAAATCCTTCAAAGCAATTTTACTGAGTTGTTAGGCGGCGTTAAGTAAGTAAGTAAGTAAGTAACGTTCAGATTATTGTGGTGACTCGTCCACAGGTGGGCTGCGTGAACACATTACAGAGTTAAAGTTCATAACTAGTGCGAAACAACCAAGTTTTTAGTCTCTTTTTGAAAATGTTAAGCGAAGAGAAAAGTTGAACGAATGGAGGTAGGCCGTTCCAGACCCTAACGGCAGCCACATGAAATGCACGGTCTCCTACGGTGCGGAGACGCGTCCTCGGAACAGCCAGGAAGGCAGACATGGCGGATCTCAGGCGTTGCCGACCTTCCAAGTCGGCGGCACGTTTCAGTTCGGTCGTCAGATACGCAGGACCTGCACCATTCAGGCAGCAGAAGACCAATTAAGGCACGTGGGATAATGGTTAAGGTAGATAGTGACCGGCGATTAGTTAAAGTTGGGCGCACCTTCTTTAAGGCAGTGTGGGAACCCTATAAATAGAGGCCCCATAGACTGGTAAAGGGCCGGTTGACGGAGGTAAAACTCGGATTGCCGAATGCGTGAGTGTACCTCCCTAAAAATGAGGTAATACCTGTACACATCTCTATAGTGGAGTGCTCTAATCCACCGGAAAAGCGGTTCCCAAGGGGCGGGTATGCCCCACTAAAGTCAAATCGCGACACGGTAGGAGAAAGGAAGAGTAGCCCAGAAAGAGGTCCGGTAGATCATAGGTAGTACCTGAAGAAATAGCCTCTCTGAGGTACCATCCCTTTCGGCCAAGATAGAGGTAGTGCCTGAGATAGAGTAAGTCGAGGTAGAAGGCAACCTGAGATAGAAGAAGTATCTCCCTAAAAAGGGAGTACAATGCCCTAAAGTCAAGGTAGTACATGAAAGAATACCTGAGGTAGTACCCAAGAATTGCTAGTATTGCTCCACACAAGAAGCAAACTCCAAGAGAGGAAGAGAAAACTAAGGAATCAGCCATCAGATGGTAAAACCTTAGCCCAACAGCTAAGTCCATCACACACGCGCCTTAATTGAGAAATCTGATCCTGTGTAGTGACCGGGGCGTCAGCCATCCTGGGAGAGCACATAGGCCCGGTTCGCAACAATATCAGAGCGTGTTTGGCTGAATAAAAATCGGGAACAAAATCGTATAGATGTCGCGTCATTTTCGACGAGCAAACAGCTAGTTATTATAATATTCCAACAGCCTGCAAACTATTTTTTAGCGCCTTACGTTTTAATATGCCAGAAGAACGATAGTGTATTTGCGTGATTATTGAAGCGTCAAAATTGCTTCATATACATTGAGTGTGATTTAAATCAGTTGCACTTTGCATTGCACTCCTTCCTGGATAGGAAGTTGTTTCCGTTACAGGAACAGCCTCCGTACGTGAACGATTCACAGCGTTGAGTGAAACTGTTAAAGCGATATCGGACTTCAAGTAGACCGCATAGTCTATTATTCGGCGGACGGGTGCAGGCGCATATACGAATGCAATCGTCTTTGGTTCGAAATCGATTGGCGTTGCCACCGCAACCTTTGTAGACAAAAGAAGTGCATTTGCCTGTGCTAGAATCGTAAAACCAACGGTTTTCATAGCCACTGCACAGATCAGTCTTCTTCGGCAGCAAACATATGTCTACAAACATAACCAGAATGAATTGTGAAGCGTTATTATGTGGCGCCCAACCCGGATAGATTACCAACACCACCACCACCACCACCACAACCACCACCACCACTACTACCACTACTACTACTACTACTACTACTACTACTACTACTATTACTACTACTGCTACTGTCATTACTGGAAACTTAAAATGTCTCTGTTACGGTTGTTATAATCGGACAATAATTGTGAAGCCACATGCAAAAGGCATTGGACACCTACGAACAATGTGCGTATGTTTCCTGGTGATGATGATGATGATGACGATGATGACAATAAAGACGACGACGACGATGATGCCGGTGATGATGATGGTGGTGGTGGTTATGGTGATGAATTAGTTCTTAAAAACTGAGCTTAAAACCAAATCCGAGATAGAATCGGAAGCTTCACTTGGCTGTGATTTTGGAGTTCTTGCAATGTAGCAAAGTGTTCAATGTTCGATTTTCTATTCGAATGCCATTGTTCTTTTTAACAGTGAATCAAATGGTAAAAGAATCTTGCATCAATGAAACGCTGACAATACGATAATTAATTATTATTACCTATTCCTTTTCCTCGTCCAGTCTGAAAACTCTCCAGAACCATCTACAAATGATATTTACCATAATATTAACATTGAAAGTGATAATGCAGAAATAGACAATGCTGAAGGCATTCTGTAAGATCAAGTGAGTTAAAAAGAATTCAAGCTACGCTGGTTCCACATTACTTTGCATTGCATTAATTCTTCAACTGTGACGAACAGTGATTTCTGGCTATTGGAAATTATTGAATTATATTGTCAAAACATGGAATCGATCAATTTTGTACTACAGCAGTAAGAAGTCGTATTAAGATTTAGTAGAGGCAATACTTACAAGACCGAGAATCAGCAAAGGCCAACTTCCGCCTGTAATGAACATCTTAAACGTTGCCTGCAATTGTTGACATTTACTTATTTGATTATTCATCTTTGCTTATTATTGCACACAACTACCCAATGATAAGTGCATCTTGGTGTTATATGCCTTGCAATAAAGTTGAGCTGCAACAAGACAGATGCCCGTTTTTATGGATACCCTCCTGAAATCCTACAGTTGCGATACGATATTCAATATCTTCAGTTCTTTTCGGAATTCATCAAACAATACTTACTGTACAGTGTACATATCCATTTGGCTGCATCATCCATACAAGTCACAGCCAATATTGAATAGGCAAACATTGCTTTAATTTTCGATTAGGCCTAACTTCATTTGCCTTTTAATTGGTGAATTTACCCTTTGAAGAAACAGCAAGATCTGAGTCAAGTGTTAAAAGTAGAGATACTATGCTGACAATTTCAAATGCAAGAACGTCTTAAGACGCTTATTAGGCCTATAAAATTCAACCAAAGGCTACTAACTCCGAAGGCAAATAAGTGAAGTTACTCCAACGATTAACATTTTAAGCAGAAACATGTATACGGGTGCAATATAATGCAGACAAGAAACCGACAACTGATTGAAATCTCCTTCTAAGCAAATCCGAATACAGCTTCAAATCTGAATACAGCCTCCGTAATCTCTTTTGAGATCTCATGTGCAAATAGGAATCCATGATTTCTATCTGCAGTAATCCGAACACCTGGCTTATTTCGAAAACGTTTCCAATAAGCGTAAGGCAAAACTAATTAGCTGAAAGTAGAGATATAAAATCAATGAAACTGCACGAGACACTAAATTGCTCAGCACTAGTAATTGATAATTATCATTCAGATTAACACGCTCAAGTTTGCAGCGCATCCAAAACGTTTGCAAGCTTGATTGACTTAAAATTTGCATACTAAAATGTTTTAAAATTTGCTTGTCATATCCTGAAATGCAATGCAAAAACATTTTACTGTACCCAGCATCGACGTAGCCACGGGGAAGAACAGGGGGCCGGGCCTTCTATTGTAGAGTTCTGACCGGACGTGGGATTTGCGCAAAACCGTTGAGAATTTCGGAGGGGGGCAGGATACATGATCGAGGAAAAAATAGGCGAATAGGTGCGAATAACTGTCTGCTGCTCAGAAAAAATGTCGATGTGCCCCCGCCTCTTCTGAAATAACGGTTACGTCCCTAATAATTAATTAAGCAGTCTATATATAATATACAGTATAGCAAAGTTCTATATGTAGACCATTGATTGCTGAATACTGATAGAACACACCTCTGATTCTTTGTTTCTTGACTTAGATTGATGTTGGCATTTTAATGATAATTCATGAATTTTTTCATCCAATCTATTTATTCTCATCATTTAAAGCAACAGTTTATTATCAATCACTCATTGCCACTCGATTTTTAAAGATCTGCTGCAGTTGCATTCATTCCAATTAAGCCGATTCTTACTGAGAGTCCAAAACGCGCTAAATACTAAGAGACTGGGGAAGGGGAAGAGGGTTGAGTGCGACGCAGGTCGCATTTCTGTCATCGTTCCGTTGCGGTGGTCGTCCATGAAAGTCAATCACGACCAGGACCAGAACCAGGACCAAGACCAAGACCAATAGTCGTGGCGAATACGTGTACACTGTTATTGAAGTTAAGTTATGCTATTAAATGGCAAACAATAGACATTCTCTTATGCGCAATGGAAGGAAAGCAAATGAACGCGTCACCAAAAGTGAACGTTTTATTGATCTAAGTAACTTTGCGTGGCAGGGCAAGGTCGAATCCCCGATCATCCGATTCACGACAAGAACCCTAAGAGGCTAAGACTACTCGACTGCACCTTTTAAAGAAATACAGCATTTACATTGCTATACTGTAGTGCTTTGCCACATAAGGTGAATAAGCCATGTGAAAAAAATAATTTTAATCTTGTTCTAATATTTGGTAGATAAAGAAATAATGTTTTAAACACGAATATCACTTTCTACTGTACTAAACTCTCTGCTTATTTTTATTGCTCAGTTACGTGAAATAATGTCGATATTTATTTCCAGTTGTATGTCGACATGTATTAAAGAGATGGCAGTTTAACAAATATTTGATGGGGTTTATTATAAGTGACTCGTGCAGTACTATACCTCGCTTTTACTCAGTGGCGGTTCCAGGAGTTCTTGGTGAGGGGGATGAAATGAATTCATAGGATGTTGGTGGAGGGGATAGAAAGAGAAGGGAAAAATCAATAAACTTTGCCCAAAAAAGCTGACAAGAAAAATGTTCCCCTAATTTTATTACACTTTTACCGAAAAACATGTTGACAAGCAAAAAAGGTCATCCGCAGTTTTTCCCTTTAGTTTTACTAGACTTTTACCCAAAAATAGGTTTGACAAGCGAAAAAAGCCCGGAACTCCGGTGGAGGGATGCATCCCCGCTCATCCCCCACGTGGAACCGCCACTGCTTTTACCTGTAGATCTCTCTTCGAAATATTAGAAAGTACTCCGAAGTACGTACAGAGACAAGCAAAGTCATTGTATTTTAATGCGAAAATAAACAAAGAACTAGGCCTACTTCTACCGCCGAATACTCTACAGTTTTTGTTTGTTAATATTATAATTTGTAGTTCACGTTAGAACAGAGAGATGTGTAGCTTTAGGTTAGACTCTCAAAGTCCAGGCTTGGAAATCACATCGCCAGAATTTGACGTTGTCGAACATCATGGTTAGTCGTCTGCTGTAAAGATGATACAGGCTCTTTTACACTCAGCCCTGCTTCTGAAGTTGTTTCCATTACCTTGACAGCCTCCGTATATGAACCTCCTGCAAAGTCCTTTTTGCCGGTCGTAGTAAAAACGCTTGAACGCCCCTTTACATGGTCCACGGCGCTTTGGTAGAGTACAGATGCATCTACGAATACAGGACCCCTCTGAACGAAATCTGTTTTCGTTGCCGCCTCTACCGCCATAGATGAAGAGGTCGCATTTTCCCGAAAAAATATTGTAGAAATAACGACGCAGTTCCTCGCTACCATCGCCGTTATTCAACGGCAAGTAGCAGATGTCTGGATAACATTGCAAACAGAGATGATCATTGATCATAATTGTAAATAACTAATAGAATATTTAACATAGATTATCGTAATACATAACAGAGGCGTCACTATGGCTGACGTCACCAGGTGCGGTAAAACCATGGTGCCACTCGCCAACCCCAACATCCACCATGGACCTCCTTGATTCCCTCTGTACTAGCTCATACGTACAAATGGAATAGCTCAGCCTATTTAATTGCTAAACATTAAACGTCTTGGTGTCACCCATATGTGATGTAATTGATAACATCCGGTGCCACCCGCACCCCTAGCGACGCCCCTGAACAATAGTTGCTATTCTAACATTCGATAAGAATAGAATATAGGACTATCGCCATGCAATCAGGTGGTAGTGGTTCGAACATCTGACCCTAGACACTGCGTTGCAATCTTGAACTATTTGGTCTGACGTTGATGCTGCTACTGTAGTGCAAACTCATGCTTTCCTACTTCTTATCTCAACGTGGATTCAAATTGCATATAATTAATTCAACATTCGCTTCGTTTATATTAATTTATTAGGCTACAGTGTATATGCCCCCTTATATATACTTTTCCCTTCGGCATATCATTAAATAAGACTTTATTCACTTTACTTTATTTACTTTATTTGAAGGTTAATTGAAGATTCATTTGTTTAATTTCGCAAATAAGGGACATTTGTCAAAGCGCCCTTGACTTTGACCATCGTCTTGCCGCAGCGCTATAGATTGTCGTACTGATAAAATAATAATAATAATAATAATAATAATAATAATAATAATAATAATAATAATAATAATAATAGGCCTATGTGTGATTTAAAGTGGTTTAGGCAGCTAAGTCAGTCTGTGTGAAAACAACTCTACATTCAATAATAATAATAATAATTATTATTACTATTATTATTATTATTACTATATTTAGGCGCTTGATTTGATGCAGAATATCATTTGTTGGGCTGTTTTATTGTATGAAATAAATGCGATTTTCCATTTACTGTCTATTGTAAGTCCTACTATATTTTATTTAAGGATTCATATAAGGAAAGACGAATAGCATGATGAAGCCTACTTCTTGAAGAACGTACAGCATCATCAGGCTCTTCAGGGTCTTCAGGGTCATCACCAGGCTCGTCAGGCTCTGGAGGCTGACACAACGCCAGAACCACCTGCAAAACACAATAATGCCTCAACACTTTATTGCAATAAAACAGCATTCGATATAATCAACAGGTCAATGTTCGGTTAATGGTAACTTGGTAAGACATACATGCAAAGCTGCGGCACAAATGCAAGATTCCATATATGATATTTTCTCTCTTGTGTAGTCTACATAATTATCATACAGCCATGCTAATGCTCACCTTTAAGTGCAATATAATGAATCATCATGTACAGTAATGTATTTATTGCATTAGAATAGCGCCTGTAATATTTCTTCACAGAGGCGCTCCAGGCTTTGAGGCTGCTAGTCAAAATAGTAGAACTTTAGCATTCGCTTTGAACAGACTGAAGGATCAATGGGTGGAGTCGACGCATTCGAGATAGAGGATCCAGTCGGTCTGAATGCTAGACGCTGAGGAAAAACTGTGCATCATCTGAGAACATATCTGAGCAATGGAGCGAAGCGCAGGCTACTGGGTAGACTAAAGTAAAGTGTTGCAAAAGTCTATCCTACCAACAGCAAAGTCATGAAGCAGCGGTTGCAGAAATAGAAAGCAAGGAACGAGTTGTCCTAACTTTCCCAAGCTGGTAGAAACAGGAACAAGAGGGATTTACAAAATGCTCTTTGAAGGTCTAGTTGCTGTGACTGTAAATATCTAGGTATGTTCTTAACATACATTGAGTTAGTTAGGCAAGCGAGAGTTCAGTGAGTAATAATCAATTGTTGAGTGAATATGCTATTGTCGATTGAATTAGTGAGTAACTTCTGAGAATAATGAGTACCATGTCGGCAACTTTGAAATGAAATCTAATGGAAGCCTATAGCCTGTTGAGATTATTACTTACTAGACTGGCGAGAAGCAACCAGAAGACGTTGCTTTTCATCGACATCTTCAGCGTTTACTGCAATTCGTTGAAGTCTCTTTTACTTTTAAAATCAAAGACAATAAATACTTTGCTTAGTTCTGCTCGGGCTTAAATATAAGTTCTCGCTACTGATAGGCAGGCCTATTTGATATTTTGTAGGTCTGTATGCATTTTGTTTCTAAAAATAATGAGGAATGGAATGTCTCCAGACACAAGTGACCATGGTACAGGATGGTACGACTCGCTGAACTGTAAACACGTTGTGGTCAAAACATTATTGCCCCAGCTACTTTAGGTCATTTCGACCTAGTTATTCCGTCCTGACATGAAATGCCTGCTTTTACCAAAGTATTGTTACAACAACCCTGCTTATGGTTTCCTGATAAACTTCTGCTGGTTGATTTCCAAATTAACCAGACCGTGCTATAGTTATCAAATTGTGAATTTTTAGGCTAAATGGCTATCAGATTGATTTCCGTCTTCTGGCTTCAGTTTGTTTAAAATGGGCAATTTTACTTTTTTTAAAGTTTAATGACAATGCCTGACTAGATTTTAGAGAAAGACTAGACGCCAGTGAATAGGAATGGTACATGCATCATTGGATTAGAGCGTGGTAAAGTTTAATAATTGGCTCTGTTTTCAGTCTCTAAAGTTTCGTGATTTTGAAGCCTCCTGTCATTGAACTGATATTCTATGTATAGGTTTGGTCGAAAGTTCTAAACTAAGCTACCTGGTTGACTGAAAAGAAACGACTAACTACTGCATTGTTGCTTTTAAATCACACTATTTCAATTGCAATACGAAATAAAATTACATTGTATGTTATATAAATAATTCGTAATAGCTTTAATGTTTGCAATTTGCTCAATTTTGGTGACAATATTGATTGCACGTGTATACGCACGTCTGTCCATATTGGCCGTACTTGCTTTCATTAACAACTGTGTAGTAAGAAGAATGGGCTTAATGGATTTTCAACGCCCCGGGAGGGCAGAGGCAATGCCTGTACAGATTTTAGGAATGTTGAAGCAACATCGGACTAGACATTGGTACGCGTTTCTAAAGTACTTGGCTCTGCTTTTTAGCCTCAAAAGATTCTTGATATTGCCGCTTCGGATCACTGCGGCGGACGAACTCTTCTGTGTCCCGTCGTGAGACGTGTTAAAAGAGACTAAGTTGTGTATCATGAGGTCTTCTTGTCTGCCTCTGTTAGTCCGTCACCTGTGAAACCGGATATATGTTATCGGCCTCAGTTTCAATAATATAATACCCGAGCGGTCAGACATTTCAGTTCTCAAGCAGTCACGTGTTCGCCAGCACGTAGTGGAATTTAAAATGGTCTGTGTAATGTATCAAGGTTCGCTGTGCTGTGATACGCTAGCGATGATCGAATGCTAAGCTGTACAGTACTGCACAAAAAATTGTGAACACGCGTGGATTTTGAAATAAAACGAAGTTTAAGGTTTGTTAAAACAATGCATCACAACCAAGAACCAAACTGAGGCAGAATATATTGACAGTTCTAGTATGGTTTGATGCAATGAATATGAAGACACAAGAAAATGTGGATGAAATTCGTTTCAACGCTCTTCTGAATCTTTGCATGTCTAGAGCCTTCTGTACATCAATCATAGAATAGTATCATTAATGAAAATACAGCATTGGTGTTCTTTGTTGTGATTTCAATGTTTTAACAAGCCTCAAAGTTCGTTTTGCTTCGAAATTCACGTGCGTTCACAATTTTTGAGCAGTACTGTAGTGCCTGTCTTCCAAGAAGGGATTCAGTAATAACTACCTGACAAAGCAGCAGCACACAATTATCAAAACTCGTTCAACAACCAGTTGGTCACAAGAACATAGGGCAATACATGATAAGAATGAAGGGTGAGGGAAAAGCGCTATAGAAAAGACTAGTTTGTAGGAAGTAAGCCTACGCAAGCTCTATGTAAATTAGGTTGATTGCATATCGTTTTCGGGGTCTTGTCGCTACTCTCGTGGAGCTATTGAAGCATAAAAGATGGCGATAAAGGCGAACATGGAATGGTGACCTGCTGCTACTAAGGCTGTGTGATGAGAAGCGAAGCTGAAGTCGCTACCGTCATCATTAGAAGCTTAAAGCGTTTATGTTGTAGCTGCTATAATCGGTGAATGGAAGAACAGAATAGAACAGAATTCAAAACGGAAATGTCAAAAGAAGGAAATGATTATGTCAGAGGTAATAAAGGTAATAATAGGTAAGTAAATAATAATAATAGGTAAGTAAAGTAAAATCTCGTGGATTTCTATAGCGCCTTGGAAAGCAGCACAACAGTAGCTGTTTATTCTTAGGCGCTCAGCCTCTCTTAAAATAGCTATGGGAAAGGTATATTATCAGCCAGGCAATAGTCAACATCCAAAGGGCAGTGAGGCTAGGTTAATAGCTAATAGGTTAATAGTTAATAGGCTAATAGCGTTACACTCCGTGCTGCGATGCTTTTACTGAAATATTAAATCTTGGTGAATATCTGTACAGTGTTATTTTTACTATTAAGAGGCAAACAGTAGACTAGACATTCTCTTATACTGGAACAAATGAACGCGTCACCAAAAGTGAGCGTTTTATTGCTGTAAGTAACTTTGCGTGACAGGGTCAGGTCGAACCCGCGACCATCAGATTCATGACAAAGAACGCTAAGACTACTCGACTGCGCCCATTAAAGATAACCAGTATGGCCATTGCTAGAGGTAATGCTTTGCTGAATAAGCAGTGTTGATATTTATAGTGTATTGCGTGCTGTAATGTGTTACAAATGTATCATATTAATTTTCTGGGGTGGAGCGCCTCGTCCCTCTGATCCACCATCGATAAGCCAAAAATTTTCATTTGCATTATCAGTGACTCATGCGGAATTATACTTCGCCTATACCTGTAGATCTGTCTTCGAAATATTGGACAGTACTCCGAAATACGTACAGATACAAACAATTTATTGTATTTTAACGTGAAAATAAACAAATAACTACTTCTACAGAATGCTACAGTTTTTTGTTAATATTATAATTTGTAGTTCACATTAGAACAGAGCGATATAATGGCGTAGTTACTCTGAATGTCAAAGCGTTAGATTGGACTCTCAAAGTCCAGGCTTGGAAATCACATCGCCATTGATGTTGCACAACATGGTTAGTCGTCTTCTCTTAAAACATACATGTTCTTTGACAAATCCATCTTCTTCTGAAATTGTTGGCGTTACCACCACAGCCTCCGTATATGAACCTCCTACAGCGCCCTAAGCGCCAGTCGTAGTAATAGCGTCTAAACCACCCGAGACATAGTCCGTGGCGTCTCGGCAAGTAGCAGATACCTAGAAAACATTGCACACGGAGGTGTTCATAAATCGTAACTAACTAATAGCATAAGCTTATTTAACATAGATTATGTTAATACGATAGCAGATACACCAGTAGAGTTGACGTCATCAGGTGCGGTAAAACCATGGTACCACTCCCCCGCCCAAAAATTGCAACATGGACCTCCTTGAGTCCTTCTGTACTAGCTCATACGTACAAATGGAATAGCTCAGCCTATTTAATTGATAAACATTCAACGTCTTGGTGTCACCCCTATGTGGTGTAATTGATAACATCCGGTGCCGCCCACACGCCTAGCGACGCCCCTGTACAATAGTTGCTATTCTAACATTCAGTAAGGATAGAATATAGGACTATCTCCATGCAGTCAGGTGGTAGTGGTTCGAACATCTGACCCTAGCCACTGCGTTGCAATCTTGAACTATTTGGTCTGACGTTGCTGCTGCTATTGTAGTGCAAAGTAGAGGAGTGTACGGTAATGGCTACCGCGGTGAAACCGCGGTAATCCGCGGATTTGCCGCGATGACGGGGTAAAAACCTGTAATTTTACCGAAATTTTAATGGGGACGGTAGAAAATATGGCGGTAGTACCGCGGTAACGGGATCCGGGATGACGGTAGTACCGCGGATATGGTTTGAGAAATTCCGTAAAAACCGCGGAAATGGGGACGATTAATCTCGTAGATCCTGCGTTCAGCCGATATCGGCGTAGTTATTAACTGTAGCAGTGCTTACCTTTCAGTTTCAAATTCAAAGGCCATTAAGTTGGACTGTTGGATCTGGTAAGATTGAGCTATTTACTAATGGATCATTTGGCTTCCATTGTTAGTATGCAGTTGGTAAACATTAAAAGCTGTGTGTTGAACCTGGCATGCAGTAGACGGGGATGGATACGGGGACGGAGATGGTCACCAAAATGCGGGAAGGGAGACGGGAATGGGCACCAAAATTCGGGAACGGGGATGGGGAAAGAGAGAGAGAGACAACAGTCAGTCCCGTGCACAACTCTAGTGCAAAGCCACGCTCTCCTACTTCTTATCTCAACGTAGATTCAAATTGCATATAATTAATTCAACATTCGGTTCATTTATATTAATTTATTAGGCTACAGTGTATATGCCTTCTTATATATTTCCTTTAGGCCTGTCATTAATAAGACTATTCACTTGACTTTATTTGGGCCTACCTTATTTGAAGGTTAATTATTGATAACTCGCTTGTTTGACCTTGCATTTAAAAGTCATTTGTCAAAGCGCACTTGACTTTGACCATCGTCTCATAGCAGCGCTATATAAATTGTCGTGCTAATAAAACAATAATATTGCATGGGCGCTTGAGTTGATGCAGAATATAATTTGTTAGAGTCTTTTATTGAGCGAAATAAATGCGATTTTCCATTTACTGTCTATTGTACGTCTTACTCTATTCTATTTAAGGTTTCATTTAAGGAAATACGAATATCATGGCTACCTCTTGCAGCAACATCAGTGCTATCAGGCTCTTCAGGTTCTTGAGGATCATCACCAGGCTCTGCAGGCTCCTCAGGTCCGTCATGATCTGGAGTCTGACTCAACACCAGAACCACCTGCAAAACACAATAATGCCTTAACACTTTATTGCAATAAAACAGCATTCGATATAATCAACAGATCAATGTTCGGTTAATGGTAACTTGATAAGATATAAAGCTGCGGCACAAATGCAAGATTCCATATATGATATTTTTTTCTTGTGTGTTCCACAATTCATGCAGCCATGCTAATGCTCACCTTTAAGTGCAATATAATGAATCAGCATGTACAGTAATGTATTTATTGCATTAGAATAACGCCTGTAATATTTCTTCACAGAGGCGCTCCAGGCTTTGGGGCTGCTAGTCAAAATAGTAGGACTTTAGCATTCGCATTGAAGAGAGTGGGTGGCGTCAATGGGTGGCGTCGACGCATTCGAGATAGAGGGTCCAGTCGGTCTGAATGCTAGACACTGAGGAAAAACTGTGCGTCATCTGGGAACATATCTGAACAATGGAAGAAAGCGCAGGCTTCTGGGCAGCCTAAGATAAAGTGTATTGCAATAGTCTAACCTACCAACAGCGAAGACATGAAGCAGCGGTTGCAGAAATAGAAAGCAAGGAACGAGTTGTCCTAACTTTCCCAAGCTGGTAGAAACATGAACAAGAGGGATTTACAAAATGCTCTTTGAAGGTCTAGTTGCTGTGACTGTAAATATCTAGGTATGTTCTTAACATACATTGAGTTAGTTAGGCAAGCGAGAGTTCAGTGAACAATAATCAATTGTTGAGTGAAGATGCTATTGTCGATTGAATTAGTGAGTAACTTCTGAGAATAATGAGAACCATGTCGGCAACTTTGAAATAAAATGTAATAGGAGTAAATTTAGCTTGGTGAAATTATTACTTACTAGACTGGCGAGAAGCAACCAGAAGACGTTGCTTTTCATCGACATCTTCGGCGTTTACTGCAATTCGTTGACGTCTCTTTTACTTTTAAAATCAAATAATAATGTGATTTTAAGTGGTTTAGGAGGCTAAGTAAGCCTGTGACAACAAATACTTTGCCTAGTTCTGCTCGGGCTTAAATATAAGTTGTCGCTATTGATAGGCAGGCCTATTTGATATTTTGTAGGTCTGTGTGCATTTTGTTTCTAAAAATAATGAGGAATGGAATGTCTCCAGACACAGGTGACCATGGTACAGGATGGTACGACTCGCTGAACTGTAAACACGTTGTGGTCAAAACATTTTCGCTCCAGTTACTTTAGGTCATTTCGACCTAGTTATTCGGTTCTGACACATGAAATGCATTTTGGTGTCCCAATTGTGATCTACAGCGCTCGAAATAGGGCAACTCCTTGTATTTCATACTCCACAAAAGCGCCATACAGGAAGGAATGAAATCAACAAAATGAAAATTATGTTGAATATCTCATCGAGAGGCAATATACGTAGTTTATTTCCGACGATGAAGTACTATAATACGCGTGCCCTAAACTTTGCGTTTGCTAAAGTACGTTGCCACACAGTATTATCACGACATAATCACACATGCATATAGATAATAGAGACACAGAATTATGGTCGAGCTTGACGCCTCCACCAAAGTAGTTTTTCCTACATTACGCGTATTTTATTTTTGAATATAATATATGTATAATGCGCGTATTTTATTATGGTACCTAACTTACGGTCGTATTGAGCTTAAGTGACCATCTCGTTGCTATTACTAATCATCTTTTAGTGGACCAGATGTTATTGTGAACGCATTGGTTATCAGTACTTTTTCAAGCAATTTCCCGAATTCGAATTATGCGTTTCTCTGGCCGCGTTTTGCTATTGTCGTCTGCGATAATCAAATGGCGACGCTGGTTCCCGGATGATTTCGCGGATACGGTCAACGATTTTCAACAACTAACCACAGGAGAACTAAGACGTTTGTTTACTCTACAATGTGGACCGACCGACAATGGAGATAACCATGCGAATCAACCGACATGGCAATGCCTTTGGAGCGCCGTGGTAGCTGACAAAGACGTAACGCTCTAGGAATAATTATTATCGGTCAACGTTGCTCTCTATTTCTTATGCCACACTTCGCTTGATTTCACGTCGTCTCCGGTTAATATGTACTGTTAAATTACTTTCTCTCTTCTTCTTCTTCTTATTCTTCTTCTTCTCTCTTTCTTTCTCTCGTTCTCTCTGTAATTCTTGTTTTTAGATATTTGATTATCACATGATTTCATCTAAACGAGATTTCAAACTGTTTCTGTTGTCGAATTAAAAGTGAATGCACGTAGAAGCTGACCTTCTAAACCTTCTAGGGTGAATAAGCCATGTGTAAAAGATGATTTTACTCTTGCTCTAAAATTTGGTAGATAAAGAAATAATGTTTTAAAACGAATATCACTTTCAACTGTACTAAACTCTCTGCTTATTTTTATTGATCAGTTACGTGAATTTTCGATTAATTAATGAATTACAAACGACATCGTTATGATGTTATCTCCTTGTGAAATGTAGGCCCGTTCAAGTCAACACACAACATGACATGGTAACTTGAACGATGATGTCGGAAGGCAAGCCAGCCTATAATGCTGTGCACACACACACACGGAGCAACACATCGGAATTTGAAAATATTTTCAGTAAAATGTAAATATCTTTGAAATGTCCTGCTACGACTGTCACAAAACATGAACGAATTTCCATTCAAGATGAATTAGTTTATATGCACAACTGTATAATTAATTATTAGTCTGTGAAGTTAGTGGAGATCATGTTTGCCAGTAATTAATCAGTCTGTAGAGTTTCAACCTACAGACTTCGCGTCCTATTTAGCAGGCTGTGTATTCTTCCAGGATGTTTCCATGAAATATCTGGCAGAACCGAGGTTCGTTTGTTTGCTCTCATCAGCGGCTTCGGAAGCTGAAACCGTATTTTCAGTACAACCGTCTTCTGGAACTCTATAGTTCTGGGAAGTTTCGGTAGATGGATTTTCAGAAGCGCAAGCGCCCTGTTTAAAATCTGAAAAGTTCAATCCAATATTGCAGGAAATGTTCTAATTGTTGGAAATAGTCTAATTTATAAGCAAGATTTGTTTTATATAACATAAAACTCACTATTAGGCCTTAATGTTAAATAGATAAAAGTAGTAACGTAGAGTCGGAATTACAGAATGGGGGGGGATTTCTACATTTTCGTGCAAAAAGGTCATCGTTTCTAACGCGTTAAAGTCTGGAGCTTGCTCCTCGATCGATATCAAATAATCTCCACAGCTAATCAACGGATTTGGACGAATCTCACAACCGGTCCCGATCCGAAAAGGGAGGCCGGGCCTCCCGTGAACCCTATGGCTACGCTAATGATAAAAGGGAATTCGACTATTGCCTATATTAGATCTTGATAAAGTTAATGCAATTTAAAATGCAACAAGCAATGGAAAAATTTAATGTTGGAAAGATACAAAACGTTAAAATTACTCAAATGGGTCTACTATTAGTGAACACATATAACTGACCTTGGCAGCTTTGATCATCGGCTGTATCGTGGTTCTTTGTCCGGAATTCTTTGGATCTTTCTGTTCCGGATGATTTTGGTTCTGATTTGATCCATTCATTCGCGCTATTTGTTAAACCTTGTTCCAGATTCTCATATTCGGACGGAGTCAAATTTTCCAGGGTCCTTCTCCGGCCTTGTTGCTCCAACAACAACAACTTATCGTTGGGAAGCATATTACATCCAGATTGGACGCGTACATCCTTCAATTCGGGTGCTGGGTGTTTTCTGACAGTCTCGTTATGTTCGGCCAATTGGGAGGCTGGTCCTCGTCTCAAGATACTTCCCGAATTAAGTGCAAAGCTTCCGTAATCTGAATTAGAGGTCGACCAGAACTTGGTCCAATCGACGACGACCGCATCGACGCTCTTCGGACCGGACTCCGGTTCACGCTGAACATTCTTGAACGCAGCCATATATTCTCTTACCTGGATAAAGCCAGAATATTGGAATGCTGATAACAACCATCCGTTATCTTAATTTCCAAAAGTCCGACCTGAAACTCGTAGGGGTCGGCGAGTGGAAATACTAAGTTAGCCTGTAGATAAATGCATGAAATTTTAAAAACTACAGAGCGGTCTAATGCAATAACTCCAAACTTTAGGTGAGCCTGGACCAAACGGAGAGCTAAACACCCAAATGTCTTTCCCTCTGCTTTCCTTTCAATAATAATTTCACCTTTGCGTTATTGGCAGCACCTTATGGAGCATCGTATTACTAACAGCAATCATTAACAACAACAACAACAACAGAACTAACAACAATAATAATTGTATTTTAAGTGGCTTAGTAGGATTTCTCTCTGTTTAAAACCGCTGTCAATCATACATCCCTCTATACCAACTGCTGTTTGTCCGTTAAAGCTATTACCGTTGAGTCTACAAAAATACAATTCTCAGTGTACAATGCCAAACACCACACGCATGAAATTTCGATTCTTTCTAATTTCTTGTACTATTACTATGCGCATTGCGCAATGCGCATATCAACTCTATTCCCACAGATGTACATTTAGTTACTCGAATACTCTTGCTCGTTTCGAAATACTTTCACCGAATTCGCGACGTTATTCAACAGTAAACGCCCGTTTGCGCATGCGCAAATACTTTCTAAATGTATTGCACGATTGTTAGCTTTATGACGTCATTATAACAATAAACGGTCTTATTACGTAATTGCTGTTGGTCTTCCGTCATCAATAAGGTGACGAAATGTGACATCTTTGCAATTGTCTATCTTTGATCATGTGATATTTTCGTTCATATTGATTGTTTAATTGCGATATGTCCATCTGCATGTATTCGATCTATCGTTTGCATTTATTACTCATATTTATGAGCTTCCATGGCACCAAGTCTAATACTCAAAGGTAGCAATCGATGTTACTCCAAATACATACCGTAAAAGGCCAGGTCAAAGTTCAGAGATAAGTAAGAATGGGAGTGGACAAACAGCAAAACACCAGGCAAAGAAGAAAAGCAGAAGGAGGCGTGATTTAACTCTAGATTTAATAGTATTATAGCATCATTGCAAGACAAAAATCTTCTTTAAAACTGTCTCAAGTTCATAATTTGGCCAAGATACAGCAGATCATTGCATTCGAAAAGATACAGAGACTAAGGAAAGGCAAGAATCTGCCCATGCAGCAGCTCACGAGCTTAGCAAAACATGGATAGTGTCAGCCGATGTTAGTATGGAACACACTAGTACAGTATATATATATATATATATATATATATATATATATATATATATATATAGGCTACACATATATAGGCCTACAGTAATGTTGTTTGGCCTTTATATATATATATATATAATATATATGCAGTAATGTTTTTGGCCTTTATATATATACATATAGGCCAAAAGGTTAATTCATAGAGTAAAAACCAGTTCTGCGTCAGCAAAGTTATCTCCAATCAAAAAGAAAACTCCTGCTGCAATTCCGTATTAGCATCAAATTTATAATTCAAATGTACAGGTTGTAAAAGTAAAAAGTGGACCGATGCTTAGCATTTAATATCTCGGCCGCGTGTGTAGACAGGCTTACATTATATTTTCAAAAATCATTTGGACTGTAAAGCGCTTTCGATTTTGAACTTTATTCATGTGTACGGCGTTATATAAATCGACTTGTTTTTTTAAATAATAATAATAATAATAATAATAATAATAATAATAATAATAATAATAATAATAATAATAATGCACATTTTAACACGAGGACAAGTGAAGCCTCCCATTCAGCTTCGTTCACTTCTGAAGATGGTCCTCTTCTCCAGCGCCGCAGTTTCCTTCTGCCATAAACCTTCGTCTGTTTCCAATCTCGACCGCCACTTCTAAATAGATATTCACTGCAAATGATATTTCGTCGTTTTCCCTTCTTTCTGCTTCTTAGGCGTCAGGCATTTCAATTACCGTCTTCCTTCGCTCGTCGTCCGCTTTGCGCAGTCGCTTTTCCCGAATAATTATATTTCCAATGTCTTCGACTGATAATCGGCAGCGCAGTAAATATCCCAATTCATGTGGCGCCATCCTGCGTCGAACGCGCGTTCTCTGGATATAACCTCTGTGTGTGTGTGTGTGTGTGTGTGTGTGTGTGTGTGTGTGTGTGTGTGTGTGGTGGCGTGACCAGGATTTTCCAAAGGGGTTGGGGGGTGGTTACGACAGCCCGAACAACCGTTCCCGACTTCGAAAACAGATCCTGACAAGTAAAGAAAGGTCGTAATCTATTATTTTGCTTGGTTAAGTGTTAGTTATAATATAGCTATATGAATGCGCGGACAGCCCCTGTACAATTATATTCATTGTTTGCTTCTTTTCCTCGTTTCTGCTACCTCAAACCCGATGTTGGCGCCCCTCCACCCACAGAATAATAATACGCAATAAATTTTTTTTAGGTCGGACAGTCAAGTGGGTTTTAGCCCCCAACACCCAACACCCCCCGTTGGCTATACGCCACTGTGTGTAGTTTGGCGAAGAAATGCATTATTCTGTTCAACGATCTTCGCGCGCGCACACACACACACACGCACAGCGAGCGAGCGCATTGCTGGCGGCTGTCATGACAACCGGCGTTGTCGTGACGACGCCGTGACGTCAGCCGAAGCCTGTAGACGGACAGACGAACGCGGATGTTGCGGACGGACGAGATCGCGAAACGCTGCGAGAAACGGGCGCGAGAATTGGCCGATGGAGAAAAACCGTAGACGAGTCCGGCGGCTTCGTGCGGCGGAAGGCCGCCTATTACAGCCCCAGGCGACATCATGACAAGAAGATGAGACTGTTCTAGCACAGGTTAGGAAGTATTCCATCCATCCATCCATCCATCCATTCCTTCCTTCTACCCGCCGCCAAGTCGGGAAATCGCAACTTCAGGAAGCAGACATTTCCGGAACGCCGGGCACCAGACAGCGTCGATCAAGTGATGAGTAAGTAAACAAAGAAGACGCTTTTATATATGATCTGTCGATTCCGTTTCAATCGATTTCTTTCAAACTGACAAATCTGCATTAGAAAAAATATCTCCGGCCATCCAGGGATGTCGCAGGAAGTACCCCATGAAGTATCCTATACAATAAATGTTCCTATATCTTAAGACATTTGCTGCATGATCGAATTGTCATATGTCAACTCCTGGTTGACAGTAAATGACAGACTGACAGTGTAGTTACAGTATATAACGCTCAAGCTGTTTTGATTTGTAATACATTGTTACTTGGGTCATGATTATTGGTTAGGGGTCATACTGTAATCTTCGTTTGAATCGCGTAACCTTGGCCGACTTTAGTGCCATTTTGATTTATATAGTGAATAAATGAGTCAGGGAAATTGTCCTCCACACACCAATACCCGAGTACTATGAGGGGTGAAAAGTCAAAACCAGAAATATTTTCAATCGATTACTGGAGGGGTTAACTCCCATCTCTTCAACAAATCGATCAGGGTGTTAAGAAGCCATAGAATGAACATTGGTCATATCGTCACCGTATCTAGGCCATATGGCGACCATGGCAGAGTGGATCGGAAATTGAATTAGGTTACCAACTCTTTAATTAACAAATCGTGACATTTTTTGATGCAAGAGTTAACCTACAGATGCACTTTTCTTGCTTCAACTGACGCGAACTGGTCTATAATCAAGCGCTCAAAGTCAGTTTTCTCAGTTTCTCCTTTTTCTACGCTGAGTAGAGAGCAAGATCACAGAGCTCTTTGACGCCCCCTTCAACTGGCGCCCAGAGGGCATCTGCCCTGCCATAGCTACGTCACTATATGTCATCAATGAAGCTATGTTCTTAGTATTCAAAATATGATCTATTGCATGTACTTACCGTAGGAAATGTGACCATTATTATAGTTTGTAGATATTGGGAATAATTCTTATATAGATTTTGCATTATTCGTAGAGAATATATGTTTAGGTACAATTGTACATGCATACTTAGCGCATGAACTGTGAACAGTGTATCCCTAACTACAACGTTGTGTGTACAGTACGTGCATGCCAATTAATCGACTGCGAGACAAATGCCAACATTTGGAATACAAACAAAATAAAACAAGTCGCTTCGGAAGCTTTTGTACAGAAATTCGATTATTTTGAAAAATGTCGCTTAGGTCCATTCTTGAATGGAGCTCTTCAATTTCTACTACTATTATAACAGCAACAACAACAACAACTATACTACTACTATTATTATTATATATGTAATATTTATTAATTATTACTGTTATTACTTATAAATGTAAGTATAATATTAAATATGTAATATTAAAAACTGACTTTGAGCACGTCATAGACCAGTTTGCATAGTAAAAGCAAGAAAAGTGCATCCGTAGTTTTTAATAGTAGTACTACTACTATTACTGCTACTACAACTACTGATATTACAGCTATTATTGCTACTACAACAACTACTACTGCTACTATTACTACTGCTACTATTACAGCTGCTGCTACTACTACTACTTCTACTCCTCCTCCTCCTCCTCCTCCTACTACTACTACTACTACTACTACTACTGCTGCTGCTGCTGCTGCTACTGCTACTGCTGCTACTGCTACTGCTACTGCTACTACTGCTGCTACTACTACTACTGCTGCTGCTGCTGCTGCACTGCTGCTGCTGCTGCTGCTGCTGCTGCTGCTGCTGCTGCTGCTGCTGCTGCTGCTGTTACCACCACCACTGCACTACTGCTGCACCTGCTGCTGTTGCTGCTGCCTGCTGCTGCTGCTGCTGCTGCTGCTGCTGCTGCTGCTGCTGCTGCTAACACCAACACTAACACTGCTGCTGCTGCTGCTGCTACTGCTGCTGCTGCTGCTGCATTACTGCTGTTACTGCTGCTATTACTACTGCTGCTGCTGCTGCTGCTGCTGCTGCTACTGCTACTGTACTGCTGTTACTGCTGCTGCTGCTGCTACCATTACTACTACTACTACTACTACTACTACTAACACTACTACTACTATCGGATGTATTTTGGTTTTTCTCGGTCGTTTGTCGTAAAGTTGAGTCGAGACCGGACGTCGACCACCAGCGAGGCATCGACGGCTGCGGCCACGAATGGGCGTCGCTGCGGGGGCCGAGGGAGACGGTCGCCCTATCGAAGCAGCCCCAGCTGGGCTTCCCGTCGCCGGCCCGCCTGCACTGCAGCGTCCGGTCGCTGGGCCTCCTGGCCCTGCTGTTCGGACTGGTCGCCACCGGAGCCCTGAGTCTCGCCGTCGCCACGGACTTTTGGATTTATATCGAGGAACCGATCCGGGTCCCCGTAGGGAACGAAACGGAAATCAGCGGCGGCGGCGGAGGAGGAGGAGGAGGAGGAGGCGGTCAAGAGGGACATCAGGAGTCGTTGCCACCCTCCGATCAGTCTCCTGGAGGCGCCTCCGCCGCAGCAGCTGCAGCTGCAGTGGTCGTCCCAGGAGTGATGAACGTTCGCATGCATTCGGGACTGTGGAGACTGTGCATAATACACGAAGAAGCAGGTAATGGCGCTATATGAATCTCAGTTTCACTGCACTTCTTTGAGGGCGCAGTTTTCTCAGTTTCTTCTCTTTTTCTACGCTGAGTTTGGGCAAGATCGCGGTTTTTGACCCTGCCTTCAACTGGAGGAGTCTGCCTTGATCTATCTGAACAAAGGAGAAGAAACCGAGATAACTGACTTTAGGCACATTCATGATTTGCTAACGAAAGACTTGTCAGCCTGCGAATTATTTGATATAAATCAATCAGTCAATCAATCAATCAATCTGTTTATTAGTATCAAAGTCAGAACCAAAGATCGTCAATATCACAATTCAATATCGGAAAAAAGTTGTCAAGACAAATGCTAAAATATGTAATATTTCGATATCTGATAAGTTAGACATTTGATATAATATTAAAATTGACGTTAAAGGATTAGGAAACTAAAGGGAAAAGCTGGAGAAGAGAAAAGCATTCTCTGTCCAAAGCCTGCTTTCCCTATGAACCAATGTAGCCTACCAGATACAAACAAGTTGAAATAGTCTATAGATACAATTGCATTTTAAAAAAAACAGAAATAATTATTTCCTGACCTTCTGTCATTGGCGTCAAATGCCCTAGATGTCTTCCCTCTTCGTTCACAGCCATTGCCGTGTTCGTTTGTCCGTGTCTCGTCCGGTCGGTTAATTATCGGCCATCGGCTTAGACACAATACGGTTCATCGCAGGCAGGACGACATCTTCTCTCTTCCGACCGATTATGTATCGAAACGTTTGCCATGGCGACCGTTGCTAAGGACTGATGAAACGAGCGCGCAGGTGTGCTGGTTGCTACGACACTGTGAAGCTGCAGCCTGCATTGGCGCCCTCGAGTCTCTTTCTTTGGGGGGGGGGGGTGGGTATTCTCCTCACAGATTAGATTTACTTCTGTCATTGTTGTTGAGTTTGCGTTGAGTTTGACTTTGTTCCGAGGCCGCTCAAGATCCCTATCCTAGGAGATCGCGCCTTCTCAAATTAAGAGGCGGACCACTTCTATGGAATACTATTCTATGGAATACTATTCTATGGAATACTATTCTATGGAATACTATTCCGCCGGAAATCAGAAGGATGAAAGAGCGGCCCATTTTTAAAAACAGACTGAAAAACCATCAATTTCGGAGGTCATACCCTTTGTAAAGCGCCTTTGTCTTTGGTCCCTATTATTATTATTATTATTATTATTATTATTATTATTATTATTATTATTATTATTATTATTATTATGTCCTCACGGTCATGCATAGTGCAAATGTAGTGCCAATAGTGAATGAGGTAATAATGCGAAGTGCAGGAGAGTGAGCTAGTAACGATCGGCCTCCAACCGGGTGCTTAGCAATAAAGCACTGTCGTGCACCGAACGACCTTCCAGGACTTCATAAGTGCAATGAGCTCCCAACACACGACCACCGTCTCTCTCTCTCTCTCTTTCTCTCTCTCTCTCTCTCTCTCTCTCTCTCTCTCTCTCCTGACATTACATCAAAAGACGAAGGCCAACAGAGCGGCTCTTTCCAGTGAAATTACCTTAACAACATTGACAATCCACGGGCCACGGAGGAAATGAGACTGCAGACACTGAAATATATATATATGTGGCGACCATGTGCCACAGATAGCATTATTATTATTATTATTAGTATTATTATTATTATTATTATTATTATTATTATTGATTGCTTAACTGTATAACTTGTTAGTTAATTAATTAATAAAGTTTTAATTCATGTAAAACGGACAGAGCACGCGCTAGGCTAAGACGCTAAGGCTTCGGTAAAATTATTAGAATCGCCACGGCCGCCCAAAGACCGAGAGATAAGTTGTATAAACCGGCAACGACTTATGGTTCCCGAGCCTTCGGTCTTTAGCAACTAGAGAGTTTGGCCGCTGAAAGACCGTCGCCTGTTTGACAGAGGCTGCGCGGAGACGGCGGCTGGCTGGCTGCTGACGAAGGGAACAGGCGGTTGGAACGATGGAAAGAAGGAGAGAGAAAGCAGCGGTCGGCCGGCTGTGTAGTCGATGCGTACGCCTGAACACCGACGCCCGGACTACCAGGGGTGGTTAGCGAAGGGCTGGGCCCGTAGACGGGGACGCCTACCACCGATAACGACGACACTGCCTCCTAGGTCCTGCTCTGACGGCATCTAGGCGGACGTGGCCCTACAGCTTGAAATTCCGCCTAAAGAGCGGCGGCCGAGGAACAAGGTCCTGACGGCGATGTGCGTCGCCGGCGGCGATGCGCCCTTCGCCGCTGCCGACGACGCTAGGGGGGTGGGTCCGAAGTTAAGCTTCATGACGGATAAAAAGCATAGATAGGGACATTTGGGAGCGAGCGCCCTCAAGGGCTAGTTCTAAAAATCGAAAATCTCCGAAATATGGGAATTTATGTAGCCCGCGTCACTAGGCGGACGCGGGCGGCTGTTGAATTAAAGTCCGCTTGAGACGCGCGCCCATCTAGCAGGAGCGATTGCCGCGTCGCTTAGCCGTAGAATAAGCCCCTGATCACCGCTAAGGAAAACGCTATTAGACAGGTCCCTACTTTTTCACATTGACGGCAACTACGCGAAATTACAGACTGCAGTTTAAAAATCCGCCTAAGTGTCCGTCAAAAAGTTTCAAAACTCTGAAAATTGTCAGTCACTGACACCACATGTGCTTTTCGTGGTCGCTCCGCTTATACTGTGAAGCGATAGAGTAAAGAAAGCACAGCGATTGAAAGCGAGTATTTGGAGCCCGTTTAAAGTGCTAAAGCTTATCGTTTCATACTGACGTATCAAAGGCTATTGATTGCAGTTCCTGTGCGCTAGTTATTGTGGCTGCCGGACTGCGTCTAGCTACCGCGTCTTTGTCCGTGTTACCAGTGTTGCCACTGTAGCCATTGTTGTCATTGTTGCTTGGTTTATTAATAAATAAATAAAAATAAACCAATAAAGGCAAGTTGTGTGCGTGTCTTTGAAAGTCGCTGTGACGCCGGAGTCTCAGCGCACTGTCCGTGAAGGTGAGCCTTGGCTGTGATGAACCTCGCCTACCTGAGGTCACGTTAGTGCCCAGGAGGTCAATTCTGAGCCAAGGGAGGAGACAGACGCCCGCCTGTCGTAAAGGCGCGGGGAGACAGTTTGAGTGAATCGACGGCCAGGAAAAGAGTGGACCGCCGTCCATTCAGGCACGGGTAACCTTGGGTTTGGTGAAAGCGTGTGAGGAAGCCAAGAGACAACGCCGCCTGTCTATAAGAGAGCGGAAGACGGCTAGATTGCCGAGAATGAAGAGACGTGGGGCCAAGTCGAAGTCAGAGACTAGAAATACCTATCGAAATCGCTTAAGGCGCCGAGACCAAGCGGTGGCCAGCGATAAGAGGCATGAGTTAAAGGGTCTCTCGGACGAGGCCGGGGCCGGAACGGATAGAGAGTCAGAGGAGGAAAACGGGAACCCTACGTTGAGGAGCGGCCATCCTCAGTGTGCTGCCTGCCCGGCAGCCGCGGACACCTCCTCTGATGTCGGAGAGCCGGAAAGGGAACGTGACGCCGCCGATCAGGCAGAGTCGGAGGCTGATGGCGATCGGGAGACCGAGCGGGCGTTGGGGGCCGCCCGACCGCCGGCCGCGCTACGAGACCGCGAGCCGGCGGGGTCGCCACAAAATGGTACCAGAAGTGGGGTGGATTCTGGCTTCCAGCCAAATGCAATGGATATTGAGGACTGGAACAGAGTTCCACCCCGTCAGAATTTGAGAGACACCGAGGAACTACGTTCAGATTCGGGACGACAGGCATCCCGCAATGATTGGTTGGCGGCCCGTGGTCAAAACGCTGAAAACATCCCGAGGCGAGCGGGAAGGTCAGATAGAGCGGAAGGGAACGTGATAGAAGATCTGCACAGATCTGGGGAATTTGCTAGCCTAGGTTGCGCCGGCACCGAAGCGGCATTGGCGACCTGTGAGATCGACGAAGCGTTCACCCGGAAGCCAGACAGCTACAGTCAGCGTGTAGTGGATCGCCAACCTATTAATCGGAGCCAGTTGGAGGAACCAAGGACTGATAGAGACTGGTGGGCGGTCCGTGAAGAGCGCGTGCATCCTCCGCCACAGAGGCAATTGCAGATGAGTGAACTTGAGACCGATCGTGAGCCAGTGACTAATGCTAATATCGGTTGCGCCGGCACCGAGAACGCTGGTTATAGGCAGCGGGGAGATCAAGTGTCTGCGCCAGTACGTGAGTCGACGCGCAAGTTGGACCGCCTCCCGATGGGACCCGTGAGACCGGAGAGTAACGTTTGGCGGGCGGTTTCTGAAACTCTGCAAACAGGCAGCCAGTCACAGATAAGAGAACTTGAGTATCGCCAGCCGCAGTGTCTTGCATTTCTCAGTAGCGCCGGCACTGGGAGAGCTAACCACGGTCAGCGAAGGGACCAAGTGTTTGTGACAGAGTCAGAATCAGGGACAGATTACGAGGTTGACCGCCCGCCGCCGCTTGATCAAAGCAGGAACAAGCCTGCTATGGTACCAGGAACGGTCAGAGTACTGTATCAAACAGTCGAAAGCTGCGAAGATCGAAGGCATCGATCAAAGGTGCCAACGGAAGATATCGGAAACGAGGACTCCGAAGTGGATATTGCTCCACCCGGTCGACGGAGAGAGACTTACAGGCCAGTCTCATGGGAGGACGGCGAGCTCCCACTCCAAGAAAGGGAAAGAAGGGAAACCAGGTTCGCCCTCGAGAGGCGTGGAAGCGACGATGGAACGGTTCAAGTTAATGACCGAGACCGTGCGGATAACTACAGAGCCTATGGGGCTGGAGTACAAGGTGAACAGAACCAGGCGGATTGGGACACTTTGGAGGACAGAAACTGCCTCGGAGCCGGCGCCGATGCAGCGATGTTCGAAAGAGCTACCAACCGCACCACACTGAAGCAGAATATCATCGTTGGAGATCGCTGCCCTGAGTACAGAACTCGTCTCGGAGCCGGCGCCGAAGCGACTGTGTACGAAAGAGCAGTGTATCCTCCAAACGAAGACTCACGAAGCGATCGAAAGTGTCAAGGACAGGAAAGAGACAGAGTGGCCAAAGGTAACCGCAGAACCGAAGAGCGGTGGGATCAGCAGCACGTCAATCGACCGCACTCGGATAACAGAACTCGTCTCGGAGCCGGCGCCGGGACAGCGATGTTAGAAGAAGCGGAAGATTACGTGGTGCAGAGAGGGTACCGTGCACCACGTCAAAATGAAATTCGGAATATTGCAGGCAGACCTTGCCTCGGGACCAACACTGAGAGGGCAGTGTACCTAATGACAGACAGACCGGTGTCCAGGATACAGAGTCACCCTAGTTCACAGGCTCAGTGGACAGACCAGGGATGTGAGGACCGTGATAGTTTGGGATTCGAACGACGATGGGAGCAACAAGATTGGAAGCTATCCGCTGACAGAACCTGCCTCGGAGCCGGCGCCGAAGCAGCAATGTCGAAAGAGGCCGAAAATCGTTACGCTCCAGAAGGCCATCGTCCGTTGCGTGGCAAAGAAGGTCAATGCTACATAGGCAGAGCATACCTTGGAGCCGACTCCGAGGCTGCAATGTCCAAAGAGGTGGATAGACCACATTACTCTCGAAGGAACGAGGAAGGTGATCAGTCGAGGTGGGAACCCAGGAGAGATTACGGCAGAAATGCCTTGGTGCCGCGAGAAACCAAAGTCCGTTGGTCTATTTCAAACGACAGAGCTTGCCTAGGAGCCGGCGCCGACGCGGCTAGGTCGCGAGAAAGAACCAACTGGACTCAGAGAGAAGTGAACGCCCGTGAAGGAAACGAGAAGCGTGACTTGTCGGCCCTCCGACAGGTAGTGATTGAAATGCAGAACAAATTGGAAGGGCTTGCCCTTCGGGATCAAGGTAGGCTCAAATCCAAAGACGAAGTGAATCGTAGACATGGAAAGCACCGTCATGAGAGAGAGGTGACGGCGGGCAGGTCAGACAAGAATTTCTTATTTAGAAATTCAGTAAAGCAAGAAAGTTCTGAATGCCACAAGGAGAGGGGCGGCTCCTTCAATCGTGGAACTTCGGAAAACAAGGAAGCTCGGAAAGCTCTATCAAAAGGAGCTGGAAAACGAATTGGCTCGAGACCAAAGTCACCTGAATCGTCGGAAAACGGGACCGAAACTCCGAGTGACTACGAGTCAACTTCGGATGAGTCTGATTATCGGGGCAAGCAAACTGTGGAATCCAAGAAAGATAATCAAACAGCGGTGGATCTACGCTGTCAGAGTTCTCAGGATGGTAAACAAAAAGACCGCGGTATCCGAATCAAGCTGGAGAAGTACGATGGTAAAACACCGGTGGCCGCGTTTCTGGCAAAGTTTGAAGTGTGTTCTCGGTGTAACGGTTGGAATGAGAGGGAAAAGGCAGACCAACTCATGTGTGCTCTTACAGGTCCTGCAGCACAGCTTTTGTGGGACATGGGAGATTTGCAGAACGTAACGTGGAAGACATTGGTGGACCATTTAAGTGCGCGATATGGCTCACAAGATCAGACGAGTCTTTATCGTATGAAGTTGCGAACGTATCGACAAGCTCAGGGAGAATCCTTGAACTCTGTCATGTTGGAAATTCGGAAACTAATGGTGCTTGCGTACCCTGGACCAACGAATGAACTGTTAGAAACAGTGGCTTGCGACGCTTTCATCGACGCTTTAGCCGATCAGGAGTTGGCCCAGAAAGTACGAGAGCGAGAGCCGTCATGTCTGGATATTGCGTACAAGCACGCTGTACGGTTCGAAGCATACGGTAAAGCTTCTAAGTTCGGTACCGATGGTGAGCGGAAACCATGGAGAGTGAAGAATACGAAACAGGTGAATACGAGAGACCCACAGAATCGACGTTTAGACGATGTCGAGAGGGGCATGAAAACGATCTTAGAGAGGTTGGAACAGTTGACTCTCGACAGAAACACTGTCCAGAAACGGGAGCTGGTGGACAGGCCAAGAGAGCAGAGTAGACTGTCGGACAGAACATGTTTTGGCTGTGGTCAGAAAGGCCATTATAAGCGGTTTTGTCCTCAGGCCCGAGCCTCGGATGAACATCAAAATCAGGTGGGCGAAGAAGCGGGTCAACCTGATGGAACCAGAGATGCGCAGAACCATCTAGTAAAAGGGAGCCGTATGGCTTATGTTTTCGGAAAGTTGGAAGGTCGAAGAAAGGAACACCCGTGCCTTTTGGACACAGGAGTGAAATGTCGTTGGTACCGAAGTATATGGTCAACAAGAAATTACTTAGACCGGCTCAGCAACGCCTGCTGGCAGCGAATGGAACTAGAATCAAAGTAGAGGGGCGAGGCCACCCTCAAAATAAAGATAGGAAGAAACGTGTACGCTCTTCCTTGTCTGGTGACCGAACAAGTAACCGAATTGATTTTGGGTCTGGCTTGGTTGGAGAACAATAAAGTGAGTTGGAACTTCGCTACGGAAGAATCTGTGTCGGGACAGAATCAATACCTCTCCATGAGGTGGACGAGGAGAGCATGTGCCGCAAGGTTATGATCGAAAGGGAAGTTGTCGTACCATCCTCCGAGAAGTAGACATTTCGGCAGTCATGGTTTACCCTCATTTGGGACGATGTCAAACAGAATGGGCAACTGTTCCGAGCGAACTGCTGGCAAATGTAATAGTCGGTCGAACGTTAATAAATGGAGAAGACGATGAACCTAGAATAAGGGTCATCAATGTGGGACCAACAACGGTGGAAATTCCATCGAAAACTTTGTGTCAGTTGGAGAGGGTTGAAGTCTTACAAGACTGCGAAGCGGAAACCAGTGCGGATGAATTTTCGAGTACGGTGGTCACGAATGCTATCCATGTGGAAAATGGAGACGAGAGCAAGTTGTCAAACTTGTGGGAGAACGTGGAAGGCGTCACGAGTGAGCAAAGAGAGTCACTTCGGGAGCTCATCTTGCGCTACCGAACAAGTTTTTCTTTATCAGAGAATGATTTGGGTTACACGTCGGTGATTCAGCACGAGATTGACACGCAGAAAGAGGACCCAGTGCGGCAACCTCTTAGAAGGCAACCAATAGCAATGTTGGCTGAAATCGATCGTCAGGTGGACTCCATGTTGGAACAGAATATTGTGGAACCGTCGTCCTCTGAATGGTCATCAAACGTTGTCATGGTGAAAAAAGAAAGACGGTAGCCTACGCTTCTGCATAGATTACCGGAAAGTGAATGCGAAAACGAGGAAGGATTCATTTCCTTTACCTTTGATCAGTGAATGTTTGGATACTCTTGGCGGAGCGAAATGGTTTAGCACATTCGATCTACGTGCTGGCTATCACCAAATGGCGCTTCATCCGAAGGATAAGCACAAGACAGCTTTCGTTACAAGGAAAGGATGCTTCCAGTTCCGTGTGTTACCGTTCGGACTGTGCAATAGTCCTGCTTCATTCTGTCGGTTAATGAATCTCATGCTATCAGGTCTAAATCTGGATATTTGTTTGGTATACCTCGACGATATTATTGTCTTCTCGAAAGACGTGGAAAGTCATATGGAACGGTTGGAAAAGGTATTCAGCCGATTAAACCAGTATAATCTTAAGCTGAAGCCTTCTAAATGTCACTTGCTGCAAAGGCAAGTCTTGTTCCTCGGACACGTTGTGAGTTCGGAAGGAGTCGCCACGGATCCAGACAAGGTCAAATCCGTGAAGAACTGGGCGACACCTAAGAATGTAAGACAGGTGAGGTCGTTCGTTGGACTTTGTTCCTATTATCGGAAGTTCGTTTCTGATTTTGCTTTAATAGCAAAACCATTGCATGGTCTTACTAGGAAAGGAGTAACGTTTCAATGGTCCGACGAATGCGAACAGGCATTTCAGGAATTGAAGAACCGGTTAACTTCATCGCCGATACTCGCACTTCCTATCGACGATGGAGATTACGTATTGGATACAGATGCGTCTGGGTACGCCATTGGAGCGGTTTTATCACAGATTCAGGGTGGTGAAGAGAAAGTGATTTGTTACGCAAGTCGATTGTGTTCCCCGGCAGAGAGGAACTACAATGTAACCAGAAGGGAACTGCTAGCGGTGGTATACTTTTTGAAGGAATTTCGGCAGTATCTATGGGGCAAGAAATTTTTACTTCGTACAGATCACTCAGCTCTTCAGTGGTTGAGAAAGACACCGGAGCCAATTGGGCAGCAAGCTCGGTGGCTTGAAACGATCGAAGAATTCGATTTTGAAATTATTCATAGATCGGGAGCAAAGCATGGCAACGCGGATGCGGTGTCAAGAATACCGCACGATGGGTTAGAGAACCCTGAAGAAACTGACCATCGAATCAAAGCGGTTTTCGCGGTGAAGGAAGAGGCAGATTTATCTGCTTGGAACGAATGGAGCAAGGAAAGTATTCGATCTAAACAGCTGGAAGACCGAGATGTCTCGTCCCTTGTTGGTTGGAAAGAAGCAGAAAGCTACCCTTCAGAGGAAGTTTTCTTGCAGAGAAGCGGTGAGTTGAAAACGCTACTTAGCCATTGGAACCAGATGTCTATTATTAATGGAATCCTTTATCGGGATTGGCTTGATGGAAAGGAAAACCGAGTTCTGCGAAGGCAGTTAGTTGTTCCGAAGAGCCTACGGAACGAGTTTATGAAACTGACGCATGCAAGTTTCTCGGGAGGTCACTTTGGTATTCGAAAAAGCCTTGGTCAGCTACAAAGACGTGCCTATTGGCCAGGCTGGAAGGAAGACATGAGACGGTTTTGTCAGTGTTGTGACCGTTGTGCGCGATATCGGAGAGAGAAACCGCCAAAGCAAGGGAGGTTGCAGAAAGTGCTTGTTGGAGAACCAATGGAACGATTTGGAATCGATATTACGGGACCACATCCCGTATCAAATAAAGGAAATAAGTACATTTTGACTGCTATTGATTATTTTTCGAGATGGGCCGAGGCGCTCCCTATCAGAAATCAAGAAGCGTCAACGGTGGCTCAGACTCTTATGGTGCACGTATTCTCACGATTTGGAATGCCACGACAGATTTTGACAGATCAAGGTCCGTGTTTTGAATCAACTCTGTTCAAAGAGCTGTGTCGAATAATGGAAATCGATAAGATACGCACGACCCCGTACCATCCTTCCGGGAATGGACTTATCGAAAGGTTCCATCGTACGCTGAACATGCTTTTGGGCAAAGTCGTGTCCGAACGGCAGAAGGATTGGGACGTTCATTTACCGTATGTCATGGCTGCCTATCGTTCTACGGAACACGAATCAACCAAGAGAACACCGAATTTCCTGTTTCTTGGTAGAGAGAACCATGCACCGATCGATCTACTTGTGTCTCCGACAGAGGACCGAGAGACCGATGTGGAAGAATTCGTTGCTAACCGACGGGAGATAATGGATAATGCGTACCAGTTGGTGAGAGACCAGTTACAGAAAACATTCGAGAGAAGGAAGAAATCGTATGACCTAAGAGTGAGGCCCGCGAGATTCAAAGAGGGTGATTGGGTCTACTATTATCATCCAAGAGTGCTTACGGGGCGAAAAGCAAAGTGGGCCAAATTCTTTACCGGACCATTCTTGGTTGTGACCGTTTTGGGCCCGGTACTGTATCGAATCCAGAAAAGTCGCACTTCGAAACCTTTGATCGTGCACGTGGATAAATTGAAACGGTTCCGAGGGGAAGCTCCGAAGTCGTGGCTACCTGAAACCGTCGAAACGGAAACGTTGTCGGATATCGAACTGCCTTTGGGCGGTGACAATGAACCTCGAACAACCGAGTCTGCGAAAGAAGACCCCGAGCCGGAATTCTCTGCGGACGATGAGGTTGAGGTCAGAGCGGAAACCGATCGCAGGACCCGGAAATCTCGTCCACCTCGCTGGTTGGACGGGTTCGTTTGTGGAACAATGACTTCAGATGGCAACTAGAGACGGTCGAGACGCCCCGCGATTCAATGGATCGAACTTTGTCGAACGTCAGCGAATGGACGCTTCATTGCGCTTTGTTGGAACGTTCTATTGTGTTTGCTAAGAGAGACAGACTCTTACTGTTTAACTTGTTTACCCGTGTTTGTTTAGTCTTTAAATGTTTTATGGTGAACTGATATTGCTTAGTTGTGACAGTTTGTCGCCTTAATTGGCTATTTTGTGATTCGCTACGCGCTTGGCTTAGGTTTAGCCAGCTAATGAAAATCGCTGAACTGTTTAGTTTTCACTGCTTGCATATATTGATTGTTCGCATATTGTGCATTTTACTGCATAATTGTGCATCGTCGTCATTGATTTCTTTATTGAATCTAGAGTTAAGCGTGCAAAAGAACACCGCTTAACTGCAGTTGTTAAGATAAGTCATGTTAATTTAAATAGCATATTAAGCGAACAAAGGAAATCGCTTAATTAGGATTGTTTCTTGTAATTTTTTATTTTTTTTTATTTTATTTTTTTTAAATTTTTTATGTCCTTTGGGTGCCGGAAACGGTGGGTGGTGAAACTCCTCGCCCTTTCTGCACGTCGGGAGGCTTAAGTATCGCAGAGACCACTAATGTCCTTTCTCTAGTTACCTGGGTAGTGTGGTAGGTAGGGGGAACAGAAGCGGATGACTTGTTCCCGCGGAGTTCAGGTCCCTTCTCTGCACGGGTTGTCCCAGTGAGTTAAGACCCTGGTACTCTTGGCCATCTTAAGTAGAGGAGGTTAAATTAACGACTGTCGTGTCGTATCACCATGGTTTGCAGAGATGCTTTGCATCTCAAGTGAGCAGGGGAGAGTGTGGCGACCATGTGCCACAGATAGCATTATTATTATTATTATTAGTATTATTATTATTATTATTATTATTATTATTATTGATTGCTTAACTGTATAACTTGTTAGTTAATTAATTAATAAAGTTTTAATTCATGTAAAACGGACAGAGCACGCGCTAGGCTAAGACGCTAAGGCTTCGGTAAAATTATTAGAATCGCCACGGCCGCCCAAAGACCGAGAGATAAGTTGTATAAACCGGCAACGACTTATGGTTCCCGAGCCTTCGGTCTTTAGCAACTAGAGAGTTTGGCCGCTGAAAGACCGTCGCCTGTTTGACAGAGGCTGCGCGGAGACGGCGGCTGGCTGGCTGCTGACGAAGGAACAGGCGGTTGGAACGATGGAAAGAAGGAGAGAGAAAGCAGCGGTCGGCCGGCTGTGTAGTCGATGCGTACGCCTGAACACCGACGCCCGGACTACCAGGGGTGGTTAGCGAAGGGCTGGGCCCGTAGACGGGGACGCCTACCACCGATAACGACGACACTGCCTCCTAGGTCCTGCTCTGACGGCATCTAGGCGGACGTGGCCCTACAGCTTGAAATTCCGCCTAAAGAGCGGCGGCCGAGGAACAAGGTCCTGACGGCGATGTGCGTCGCCGGCGGCGATGCGCCCTTCGCCGCTGCCGACGACGCTAGGGGGGTGGGTCCGAAGTTAAGCTTCATGACGGATAAAAAGCATAGATAGGGACATTTGGGAGCGAGCGCCCTCAAGGGCTAGTTCTAAAAATCGAAAATCTCCGAAATATGGGAATTTATGTAGCCCGCGTCACTAGGCGGACGCGGGCGGCTGTTGAATTAAAGTCCGCTTGAGACGCGCGCCCATCTAGCAGGAGCGATTGCCGCGTCGCTTAGCCGTAGAATAAGCCCCTGATCACCGCTAAGGAAAACGCTATTAGACAGGTCCCTACTTTTTCACATTGACGGCAACTACGCGAAATTACAGACTGCAGTTTAAAAATCCGCCTAAGTGTCCGTCAAAAAGTTTCAAAACTCTGAAAATTGTCAGTCACTGACACCACATGTGCTTTTCGTGGTCGCTCCGCTTATACTGTGAAGCGATAGAGTAAAGAAAGCACAGCGATTGAAAGCGAGTATTTGGAGCCCGTTTAAAGTGCTAAAGCTTATCGTTTCATACTGACGTATCAAAGGCTATTGATTGCAGTTCCTGTGCGCTAGTTATTGTGGCTGCCGGACTGCGTCTAGCTACCGCGTCTTTGTCCGTGTTACCAGTGTTGCCACTGTAGCCATTGTTGTGTCATTGTTGCTTGGTTTATTAATAAATAAATAAAAATAAACCAATAAAGGCAAGTTGTGTGCGTGTCTTTGAAAGTCGCTGTGACGCCGGAGTCTCAGCGCACTGTCCGTGAAGGTGAGCCTTGGCTGTGATGAACCTCGCCTACCTGAGGTCACGTTAGTGCCCAGGAGGTCAATTCTGAGCCAAGGGAGGAGACAGACGCCCGCCTGTCGTAAAGGCGCGGGGAGACAGTTTGAGTGAATCGACGGCCAGGAAAAGAGTGGACCGCCGTCCATTCAGGCACGGGTAACCTTGGGTTTGGTGAAAGCGTGTGAGGAAGCCAAGAGACAACGCCGCCTGTCTATAAGAGAGCGGAAGACGGCTAGATTGCCGAGAATGAAGAGACGTGGGGCCAAGTCGAAGTCAGAGACTAGAAATACCTATCGAAATCGCTTAAGGCGCCGAGACCAAGCGGTGGCCAGCGATAAGAGGCATGAGTTAAAGGGTCTCTCGGACGAGGCCGGGGCCGGAACGGATAGAGAGTCAGAGGAGGAAAACGGGAACCCTACGTTGAGGAGCGGCCATCCTCAGTGTGCTGCCTGCCCGGCAGCCGCGGACACCTCCTCTGATGTCGGAGAGCCGGAAAGGGAACGTGACGCCGCCGATCAGGCAGAGTCGGAGGCTGATGGCGATCGGGAGACCGAGCGGGCGTTGGGGGCCGCCCGACCGCCGGCCGCGCTACGAGACCGCGAGCCGGCGGGGTCGCCACATATATATATATATATATATATATATATATATATAGAGAGAGAGAGAGAGAGAGAGAGAGAGACAGACAGACAGACAGACAGACAGACAGAGACAGATACAGATACAGAGAGAGTCAAAAAGACAGATAAACAGACAGAGAAATACAGAGACAGGACAGACAGAAACAGCGAATGGACAGAGAGAGAGAGAGAGGGAGGGAGTGTTCAGGGAGGTAGGAAGAGAGAGAGAGAGAGAGGCAGCGACAGAGGCAGAGGGGCAGGTAGACAGATACAGAGACAAAGACAGAGACAGAAACAGAGACAGCGAGGGAGCAAGACAGGGAGGGAGAAGATGACGGAGGAAGGGAGTGTGGAAGACATAGAGAGAGAAGGGGTTAGGGTTAGGGAAATGAAGAGAGACAACGCGGAAGAAATGGGGGAGAGAGAGCGAAAGAAAAATAGAGAAAGCGAGAAGAGAAAGACTGAGAGAGTGATATAGAAAGAGATAGAGATAGAGATAGATAGATAGATAGATGATAGATAGATAGATAGATAGATAGATAGATAGATAGATAGATAGATAGATAGATAGATAGATAGATAGATAGATAGATAGATAGATAGATAGATAGATAGATAGATAGATAGATAGATAGATAGATAGATAGATAGATAGATAGATAGATAGATAGATAGATAGATAGATAGATAGATAGATAGATAGATAGATAGATAGATAGATAGATAGATAGATAGATAGATAGATAGATAGATAGATAGATAGATAGATAGATAGATAGATAGATAGATAGATAGATAGATAGATAGAGAGAGAGAGTATTGTGTCGTGGTTTTGTTTACGATTCGATTGTTGAATCGTCGATCACAAAGTGCTCTAATTTCAGCGATCATTCAGGCACCTAGTTTCGGTTTCGCTATTTCTTCAGTACCCTCACTCTCTGCCTCTTTTTCTTACTCTTTCTCTCTTTCTTTGTCTCTTTTTCTCTATTCGTTCTTTATCATTCTTTCACCTTATCTCTCTCCCTTTCTCTTTCTCCTTATCGCTCTCTATGTCTCTATGTCTCTGTTTTCTCTATTCATTCGTTATCATTCTCTCACTTTTTCTCTCCCCCTTTCTTTTTCTCCTTCTAGCTCTCTCTCTTTTCTCCTTCTGTCTCTCTCTGTCTCTCTGTAGGTTTCTGTCTGTTTCTGTTTCTGTTTCTCTCTATCTCTCCAGTGCACTGTATTTCTTTCTTTCAGCTTTCTTTGCTTTTTCACAAAGTACTTTTCCTTTCATTCTATCCTATTTCTATAATTCAGTCTTCGCTATTTCTTCACTTCTTTGACTGTCTTCGATTCTTTGCTTTCTCTCTATTTATAAAATTTGTCGCTTTTCTTCTTCTGCCAATAATTATGGAGATGATATTCATTCTTCATATTGACGTTTTAATCGATGCATAGTTTCTTTATGATTTCATCTTTCCATACTTCATATTTTCTTCTCTCATTCTATTTTTCAGTGTACAACATCTTCCTATCTATAATATTAAAATCCTTATCTGTATGTCTCTCTGTCTGTTACCTTCAAGCGTTCTGATTGGTTGACTATTGGTAGACGGTTTAGACCGTTTAGTCCTTACGTCGCGATGCGTTGGTGGGCGAGCGTTGACTATTGGTAGACCGTTTAGTCCTTACGTCGCGATGCGTTGGTGGGCGAGCGTTGACTATTGGTAGACCGTTTAGTCCTTACGTCGCGATGCGTTGGTGGGCGAGCGTTGACTATTGGTAGACCGTTTAGTCCTTACGTCGCGATGCGTTGGTGGACGATGTTCGAAGACGACGTTGCTATTGGTAACAATTGTTCGTAGAACCGGTTTAGTCGAGTCATTGCAGCGTCAGAGGGCTGGGCGTGCGACGACGTTGCTATTGGTAACAATTGTTCGCAGCCTGAGGTAGTTTTAGCGTACACAAAAAATACGTGTACAGCGTCACAAATGGCCACAGTTGCGTGATTTTAACGTACATAGGCCTAATTATTACGTGGTTAGAGCTTGGCTAGGTGGCGATCATTGAAATGTTGTTCAGCATGAATTCAATGATTGGGTATTAGGTATAGGTATTAGATTAGTATTATCCTGCACTGCGAGCGAAGCGAGCGAAGCGAGCATCTTTCTAGTAACATATTTACATTGCTTCATGCTGTGACATCTTTTTTAAATAATAGTGTATAGTTATGCATACTCCTTCTAATATCTTGTTTAGTTTTCTGCCAACTGATGCCTCATTCCAAAACTCTTAATGTGTCTCAGTCTATGTACGTTCGCCATTGCTATAGGAGTATAGGCCCTATATTATTGACATGAGCTGTTTCTTCATAATGTATTGTACCGTGACATAGCATTTATGTAGCGCCTCACCTGGACGAGCATTCATAGGCGTTTACACTACGATTACTCCGACTAGTATTTCGTTCTCATCTTTTTTATCATTAATATAACTTTTTGTAACGTAAAGTCAGTCACATAGCGAATATATAATCGTAAGAGTGGAGCAAGACAGGGGTGGAGAACTTGCTCAAGTTCCCTGTTCAGTGGCTAGTGTCTAATTCGAACCCGCTACCCTCCGGTTGTCTGGCAAACATTCTATATTTCTTTAATATTAGCAGAGGCGTAGCTAGGGGGCGGGGTGCATATATGTTCCCGGGCGCCGAGGTGGGGAGCGCCAAGATCGGGCTTAGGGTCGAAAAAGTAAAAAGTATAGTTGTAACGAGAGAGAGAGAGAGAGAGTCAAAAAGACATACACACAGACAGAGAAACACAGAGACAGAGACAGACAGAAACAGTGAATGGAGACAGAGAGAGAAAGAAAAAAAAGAGAGAGGGCGAGGGAGGGAGGGAGTGTTCAGGGAGGGCGGAAGAGAGAGAGAGAAGTTAGGAGGCACCATCAGTATGCTTTCTGTCCCCGATCGCCGGACACCTTAGCTACGCCCCTGAATATCAGCGCATAATACACTCTTCCTCATTTCTTGCAGCCATTTGTCGATAAGCATCTGTAAATAAAATTCCCCATCGAAGTCTCCGCTACAATGTGCCGATCAATATTGAGAAGCTGTACGCCTGTTGGCTTGATTCTTCCAGGTCTCTTTTCACTCAGGCACCTACCTGATCGATCGCATTTATCTCGGAGAACCACTGAATCAAGAAAATGAAAACTGCCTTTTAACGGCTGGAGCTAGAAAATAATAAATCATTGGACGTTTTATAAGAACGGGAAAAATTTGATATTTGTGTTTCCTGACAATTGTTTGAAATGACTACAATTTATCACATATTGCATAATGGGAAAGCGAAATGATTTAGTGGAACTCGACATATGCCTCACCGACAGAACCCGACATCAAATTGAAACATATTAACATTGACAAAATGAGACATTAAATTGTACAAAATGAGACACATTGATATTGACAAAATGAGACATATTGATATTGACAAAATGAGACATATTAAATTGTACAAACTACAAAATGAGACATATTGATATTGACAAAATGAGACATATTAAATTGTACAAAATGAGACATATTGATATTGACAAAATGAGACATATTGATATTGACAAAATGAGACATATTAAATTGTACAAACTACAAAATGAGACATATTGATATTGACAAAATGAGACATATTAAATTGTACAAAATGAGACATATTGATATTGACAAAATGAGACATATTGATATTGACTAAATGACATGTATTGAATCGATAAATTCACGGGAAAGACTGTCCTTTCCCAAATGGACTCCGCCCAATATAGTAACCCGGCTGTTTATGTACTCTAGGGACAAATCGCAATGCTGAAATTTTCGATCACCAAGTTGACGATAAATGATTCATATAATCACTAACAGACGAATTTATGGGACACCCAGCCAGCTTCTAAAGTACGCTTTCTGCCTTTCGTGTGGCTTAAATAAAAGTCAAAACAGTGCAATTTTTCATTCGTAGCAAAACCCTGGGTATAAAACATACATTAGTTTGTAGCTACCTAGCCATGCAAAGAGATATTTTGTATGTACTCTATGTATCAGAACTTTTGCTGGAACGTTCATTTGCAAACTGGACGTGTTCCATGGGCCTAATGGTCTCGTTCATTGTTGAAACCTGGACAGGCATTTCCACCCCTTCGTTCAGCTGACAAATTCAGGTCCACCCAGGGTTCAATCTAGGCCGTTTCCGGGGGATTTGCCCATTCCCCTCGAAAATTTAAAATTCCACTCGGAAATTTTGGCATTCTACATCAACTAACAGCAACCCACTAGCTGATTTCCCCAGGCTTTATCAGTTACCCCTGGATTCAGAGTCTGGATTAAACACTGGGTCCACCATCAACAAGGGAAAGCCGTTTGAGGAAAAAATGTAATCCTGGGGACAGAGATGATTTTCAATTGAAAGTAACATAAACGACAATAGCAATGAATTTGCCGACAAAATCAATAAAGTGTCCAATTCTGTCCTCGGTATAGTAATTGAATTTTTGACTAGTTTCTATTGTTCACTTGGGCTGCAGCTACACACTGTAAGTATAATAAACGACTTGGATCTTATCAAGGGTATTTCATTTCCATGTACTGCGTCGAGAGAAGAAGAAGGAGAAAAAGAACAACTACAGTAATAGGCCAGAGTAGACCCCTCAGCCGTAATTTTTAATAAATTCGGCTGATTGAACAAAATTTTCGGCTGATATCCGGATTATCCGTATTTAAGCGAAGACAATGAAATCCGGCTGAAAATACGGCTACATGTAATAAATTCGGCTTACATGCTTTTATACGTACTGAAAACAAAATCAACATAACGGCACCACCAAATGCCAATACAGTCACAGAGTAATTAATCCAGAGGCAATTAAATTAATTAATCCTGCACAAATTTAAAATTGTCATGAATAAAGCATATACGATGCAGCTGGCAGCCTGGCAGCAAGCTCGTTCAATGTTGACAATGTTCTATTTATTTTAACGTCGATGTAAATAACAATTTCGGCGAGGTTCAAATTTGCGGCGGATTTTCGGCTCAGTAAATACGGCGGCGATTTCGGCTAGTGGCTTTTTATCCGGCGGATTTTCGGCGGGGAAATATTCGGCGGATAATCCGGCGTTCGGCGGCGGCTGAGGGGACTAGGCCAGAGCAAACAACTACCAACGTCAATATACGAGTAAAAATACAGACACCAGAACTGAAAACAATTAACAATTAGGCGGACAACGTTAAAGAGGGTACAGATGATGCCCCCCCCCCTCTGCACACATTTTGACCGGGCTTATCCACCATAGGCTGTCACCCGTTTGTTCGGCCGGATACCCTGTATTTGACCTGGATCTTTAGTGATTTGGATTTGGTGTGCCATCGGTTGATGCTCCTGTGCATTATGAAAGTGGCACTATAGAAGTTTAAGATTAGATTAGATTAGATTAGATAGACCCAACCCAACCCAACCCACCATAAACGTGAAAATGTCTGACCCAACCCAACCCATGTGTAGACCCAACTCTTGTCCAAAAACACTTCCATGTGTGTTAATACATGAGTGAATCATGTATTTAATAGCTGTCAATGTGGCTACGTTGTTCTTAACGTCACAGAGTTTCGAACCAAGAATATTAGCGTATTTGCATTGGCTCTATGGAAAATGGATAAAATTGTTATAAAACTCGCACAGAGAGAACTTGGTTAATGTGCTTGACACGAAGTTATCCAAAACAGAAATAATCCAACTACAGATTTTTTTGACAGATAATTGACTCAATACTCTCGAGATTTAGCAAAGAGCGCCTAAAACAATCCATGCAACTGACGGAAGAAATTGTTGCTATTCAATTGTGAATTTTCTTGCGTGTTGCATCTGCATTACTCACTATGTTGTCTGTGCTTATATGGATGTGATGCAGGGATAATTTAACACCCCCCCCCCCAATTGAGACCGACACCCCCCAACCAGTGTTTAATCTAGACTCCTGGACTCCGGGGGAAAACTGAAAAAGCCGGGGGGGAAACTGACAAATCCAGAGGGAATTCTGCTAGGGGCCGCTGTTAGTCCATGTAGTATTCCAAAATTTCCGAGGGAATTTGAAATTTCCGGGGGGAAAAGGGCAATTTTTCCCCCGGAAACGGCTTAGATTAAACACTGCCCTCAACACCTCCCAATCTTAGCTATGGGATGACCTTTTTTGCCTGTCAGATTTTTGTCAGAGGATCCCCAGAATTTACCGACACCCCCAAATTGATAATAATCCTAGAAGTAACTCTGATGCGATGGTATTTCCTTATACGCTTACTTATCTATCGACAAATTCGCCAATCAAATGATCAATCAACTGCCAGAAGTAGGCTATTAGCCGCCATTCTGATAATGCATCGGCCCTCTATGGCTCACTCTGAGGTTAATCTGATTTTCGTACGACCTTGTTTCTTGCCTATTTCTATATTGTTAATGCAATCTGCGGACACGAAACTGCCCGATTGACGACAGTTGGATAGCTTTATCTCCATCCAATTATGCTTCTTCGCTAGCTGTCTGTCTATCTCTCTCTCACTCCCCGTCCGTCCGTCTGTATGCTTGATTAGCAGCCTGTGTTTCTGTCTTTCTATCTGTGAATCTTGTCCGTCCGGCCTACCCTCTGCTCATCACTCCAATTGTTCGCCTGATGGTCTTTTACGTCTGACATTTTAAATTTGTCTCGAGTTCTCTCTCCCTTCCAGTCTCATCCTTTCATGCACTCTCTCTTTCTCTCTTTCTCATATCTCTTTGTCTCTCTCTCTTTGTCTCTTCTTCCCCTTCCCTCTCCCTCTTCCTCTCTCTTTCACTCTCGCCCTTCTTTCCGTATCCTCTCTTTCTTTCCCTCTCTCCCTCTCCAGTTATCTCTCTCGTTCTATTCTCTTTTCTCTTTCTCCAACTCTTTCAATCTCTCTCGCTCTCTAATATTCTCACAAAGACAGCTTTGCAGTAATCTTGAAAACTTCAGACTGTCCTATTTGGCAATCTGTATATTTATTCCGTGAAAGAAACTGCAGTTGATAGGCAGTTGCACGTGCTATAAATTTAGCATGTGCTGAATGCAACAGCTTATGAATATTTGAACAGAAAAATGGTTCATGATTGCATCTGAATATTCATGAATTCATTCATTCATTGTTACTAACATAGATTTATTATTATACGCTAGATGCCGTCTATATTGGCAAAGTCAGCATGCAGAAAGTTGACGCCAATTATCCATCATTTTGGTACACTGTTGTCAGGGCGTCTTTAACCAGTGCGGGTCCCCGGGCGCCTGGCGGCCTGCGGGGCCCTAGACGTGAAGATCAATGTTGACAAGCAAAAAAAAGGTAATTTCCAACGTTTTTGAATGTTGACAAGCAAAAAAAGAAAAAGAAATGTAATTTTAGGTCAAAAAGTAGTTTGCGTGCGACGCGGGGCCCCTAAGTTACGCGCGGCCCCGGGCACTGTGTAGTGGCGGCTCTAGGATTTGGCAAGTGGGGTGGCCGTTGGGGTGACAACTTCTAATCATGGGGGGCCAACCATTTGTTGTTTAATGTATGTAGCATTAAGTATAGGGTCCCAACTGGGGGTCACTGGGGGGGCAGGCACTCAATAGGGGGCACGGCCCCCCTGGCCCCCCTCCCGGTGGAGCCGCCACTGGCACTGTGCCCGAATTTTTACATGTAAAGACGCCCCTGTAAAGACGCCCCTGACTGTTGTCATGGATACCGTTTAACTGTCAGATGTAGTTGTTTAAATTTTGAATACATTTATTGTTTTAGCCTATATATGTTTTGGCACTGCAAAAAAACTAATTTCATGACAACTTTAAAACGGCGCTATAGAAACTGATGATTAGATTAGATGATTGTTCGTTTATCTTTTCATTCATCTTTGTTCAATGTTTAGATTTTCAAGATATCTGCAGGGCAAACATTTCTTGACACACACACACACCCAATGCAAACTGGCGTCACTTTCCGATGCCATAGACTCTGTTTTGTGATATTAAAATCTATGGTTAATAACAATAATGTCGTGCTACGCTGATGGGCGGAACTCGGTAAGATAATGTAACTTTCTAATAACACCACTATTGGTGGGCGCAGCCTTTGACAGCTAATAGGTTTATGCATTAATGGCGAATATACAGGTGTAACGTCGTCAGGGCAGGAAGTTAGCAGAGTGGTAACAACACTGGACGATGGAACATAAGGTCGGGGATTCGATTCCCGCAGGAGCCCTAAGGTCGACTCAGCCTTACTCGCTAGATGGCTGTGGTGAACTGAGGAGCAGTGTTAAGCTGCGAGGTAAAACGTGGGTCTGAGGAAAGTAATGACAACTTACCCCAGTTTTAATGGCTTATACCACCTACGTCGCTGATTGCATAGACCGGAGATAAGCACCGGAACTCAACGCTCGGACTCGAGTACGGGACCTACCTTTATCGTTTTTTGCTTATCTTAATGGCAACTTGCCCCAGATCAATGGCTTATACAGAACCTACCTCTACCTTTCTATAACGTTGTCAGCCTATCTCTCCCGTCATGATTGAAGGCCCAAATACTAGACAATTTTCACATTTATACGAACGCTGGCCGAATTTCTTACATTCTCAGGCAAAAACAGCCTAGCTAGGCCTTCCCGTCATACTTGACGGGCAAACATCTAGCGTTTTAGTGTTTTTATGTAGTTTCCTTCGAAACGCCAGTCGAACATTACAACCTAAGTCGCTTGTCTTTTGTATAATAGTAAGAGACAGAAGCCAGCATGATTCGGCAAAATGGAACACTTTGTGCATTTTACGAAGCCGGCTTCCATCACCCTGAGCTGCATAGGCGAAGATAAAAGTCTTGCGAACCGATGTCCCTTTCGGTTCGCCATTAACCGCGTTATTTCGACGACGGTTCGCAGCGAACCGGGGCACTTTAGTTCCGGTGACGGTAACCAGTTACCAGATCTGGCGCCAGTCGAAAGACGCCGGTGGTCATAAACCAGAGAATGGCCGTCACTCGAATGACGAGAAATGGTTGCGAAAGAAGTGGCCGGACGCATGACGGTTTCCTTCTCTGTTCGTCGGTTCTCTCGAAAGATCTCGGAAGGGGCCGAGGTGTCCTTTCTGCTCCCGCTGCTGGAGATTGGCTTCGAACGGCCGGTTGATTTGCGATCATCGCCTGCATGGAGTGTATATATATACGGCACTTTGAGTATTCAACCAAACGACTCCGAGCACACGTTTGGTTTGAGGTGTCTAGGAATTTTTTGATGCGCCTTCTGGAATTGTTTCGCGTAATAATTGTATTCAGATTGTACTTAAACCATCGGAACGATGGCATATAAAATAAATCGTAGACGGGCGTAGCCAGGAATTTTATTTGGAAGGGGGTATACATTTTGGTGCATATATTCTTACATATATTATACACATATATTATAAATGTATGTATATATATATATATATATATATATATATATATATATATATATATATATATATATGAAAAGTTTTGTGTCTAGCTATTGCCGCTAATGAGCTGGCAGAAAGCAACTATGATGATGATGATGATGATCTATATATTATATATAGTATATGCTGTATTATATTTTTATATGTACTGATTTTTTTAAACTTCCCCTTGGTTGCCCGACCAAGATTTTTTGCGTGTTATTATTCTGTGGGTGGAGGGGCGCCAAAATCGGGTTTAAGGTCGAAAAAAAAGGAAGAACAAAGGAAAGTATCGGGAAATACTGGCTACGCCACTGGTGGCATATCATACAATTGCTGATTCTAGGACACCGAACAATAAAAGGCTATTTACCCTGGCAATTTCGATACGCAACTGCAGTAGACTATATGGCCAGTAAGCCATATTATGGGTTTCATATACGATAAAGATAATGGCCTACATTTTTAGCACATTCGGCGGTATATTCGGGGAATGGCTGTATCTAACCTTGGCGGACAATGCTCATCCATCATTCATATTGTTTGGCTCGTGCGAGACCCGGACATAGATTATGCCGGCTGCAGTGTATATGAGAAGGGACTTAGGATGGGCAGCGGGGCGCAATTTGGATGTGAGGACGGGGTGTTGCCTGTCGCGACTGTAGTCCAGCCTGTTGGTCGGAATGTTTGACCCAAGCGGGTCGAGGACGTAAAGTTCCCCCCCCCCCATCCGCTGTTGCATCTGTGCGGGTCTGAAAATGGATATCGATTCTCGTGAGGTCAGTGGATCATGATCGCTTGAAATAGACAAACGATCTTGATCGCTAGAATAAGGAGATATCTTGACTGTGGAAGAGAGGGCGAGAGGGCGAGAGAGAGAGAGAGAGTAAAGAGCCAGGAGAGAGAGAGAGAGAGAGAGAGATAGAGAAAAGTAAAGAGCCAGAGAGAGAGAGAGAGAGAGAGAGAGAGAGAGAGAGAGAGAGAGAGAGAGAGAGAGAGAGAGAGAAGGCAATAGTCCAGTTTGACCCAATATGTTATTGGAAAGGAAAGAATGTTTCATAGATATTCACCAAAACGTCTTGAAGGGGTGGTGACCAAGAGATGTACAACTAACAACCAGTGTTTATTCTAGGCCTGTGTTTTTTTTGGGGGGATTCCCCCACAGTTTTAAAATCCCCCAAAATTTGTATATGTTGGCTTGGGGATGGAAATCCCCCCCAAAAAACTGGAGAGACAAATCTTGTCCCCAAACATTTCAAACTTCCCCCAATGTCAAGGTGGCTAGAATAAACACTGACTAACAACGACAGCTCTAAATAGATTCAGTAGAAGTACACGACATATATATATATATACATATTAGAACTATATACTATATATGCAGTATATATATATATATACTGTATATATATATGTATATAGGCCTACATATATATATATATGTATATATATATATATATATATATATATATATATATATATATATATATATATATATATAGTAGGCCTATGTATTTGAGCAATATTGTCTATAGTATTGTCGTATAAAGATATTACGCTACATGTCTGTATATTTGTGCTCGTATACGTACCTTGTTCATCTCCTTTCAAATCGATTTGTGGATCGTGCATGACGTTAGTTCATCTGGTTCAATGGGTTGCAGTGGAAGGCACAATCTATAGAAGGGTATCTAGAAACGTGGTCGCCTGGTTGCAGTGTAGGCCTATCTGATAAGGCTTATAAGCTTCAGCCTAAAAAAATATTGCAAATTAGCAAACTTTCTCAAGTATAGTTTGAGCTCAAACTCGCTCTCTTCAGCGGGCGCAGATTTCTAGAAAATGGCCGTCTTAACGGTTTTAATCACGGTTTTATTTGAGCGCACGGAGCGTTAGAGATCTCTCCGTACAGTACGTCGATCCTTGTTGAGCCAGCGATCTCATTATACTGGAGCCAGCTGTTTACGCCTTGTATACTCTCTCTTGCAACAGCGGCAGTCGTGATGATGTCAGTGAAAGCTTCACTATATACTCATTCTGAAACCGACCGAGAATTAATTACGTCTTCCTCCTCCTCCTCCTCCTCTTTCTTCTTCTTCTTCTTCTTTTTCTTCTTCTTCCTCTTCTTCTTATTCTTCTTATTCTTTTTCTTCTTCTACTTCTTCGTCTTCTGCTTCTTCCTTTCTTTCTTCTTTCTTCTTTCTTTCCTTCTTCTTTTTCAAGCAGAGCGTGGGACCAAGAAAGAAAATTCTTAGTGCAAGGGTTATGCAGAAATGGAACAGTTTGGATTTAGCAGTTGAAACAATAAACGGATTCAAAGTTATCTAAGAGACGAGCTGGATTATTATTACTATAATATATAACGTACTGTAACACACACACACACACACACACATACATATATATATATATATATATATATAATTATTATATAATATATATAACGTACTGCTTATTTTCAATATGTATTCGAGCAATATTGATGTAAAATTATTGTCATAAATTACGTAAATATATTTCTGTTTATGTGTGTGCATATATATATATATATATATATATATATATATTCTTTCTTTCTTTCTTTCGCAAAGAGAAGGAAGCTTTTTGTTTCAGCGTTTGTCCATGGCCAAACAACCCTTCAATTCAATATCTTTTCGAGGATCTTTTTCCGTGGCCGACCTCGAAGAACCTGACGAGAGTTAACACACATTAATTTTTGTCTCCGGACAATTTTTTCTCTCATAAGACCTTCGGGAATGAAGTACTGAGGGCATAATATATATATATATATATGGGTATAATGTATTCATACAGTATGTATCTGTAGGTGTGTGCTATTGAATTAATAGTGGAATGCAAATGCATTGCGGTCGAGCGGAGTTCTGTATCTAATGCTGTTTGTTTATACGTGATCTGAATGCACATCTTCTGACCGGCATACCGCATCGGGTGTGGACAGAGCGGGGAGGGCCGAAGGTTGACTGCGAATATCATCATCTTCATCATCATCACCATCACCACCCCCAACCACAGTCGTCATCATCATCATCATAACCATCAACGTATGGCGCCTTCCATCATTCCGCTAAGTTAGTCCGCTACGAAGGATTTTATAGAGGGAACGACAAATCAAGAAAATCTTAAAACCTTGAAATCAAATCAAAATCGTTTAACTTAACATCAGGTGTAAATTTCACAAATACAGTAGAACCCCGTTATAACGGATCCGGTTATAGCGTATGCTCGGTTGTAACGAACCGCAATTTACAGACCCGCTCTAAGTATAGCCTACGTTATAACGAGGTTCTATTGTAATGGAAAGCAGGCCTTAATATATTAGCCCATTTGTAATCGAGTCTCTTTGTTTTTTGCTCATTTCTGCTCCAGCTCTACCTGTATTTCTGATAATGACTCTGTGAATGTATGTCTGAATATGCTAGTATCTTTGTGTCAATGCGTCTCGGTGTTGCTGTTAACGAAAACCACGTTCATACAACAAAAGGCATGTCACGGCCAAATAACGTTGAAAGCAAAGAGCAAATCGCACTCGGTCGGCTGCCACTTTCACCTGCGTCGCATTGCTTTCCAGTCGTTTTGTCGACTTCTGACTAAACTGCTCGCTGTGGTCGGCAAAAAGCCAGGGGCGTAGCCAGGAATTTGATTTGGGATGGTATAAATATTTTGGGTGGGTATAAATCTTAACTATATAAACCACACAAACCATATAAAGCACATATAACCACATGTAAATCACATAAAAACTTTAACCCTTTAACTGGGGATCCCGGATATATCTGTCCATTTTACATTGAGTTACAGTTAAATACACGGTTAAGGGGTTAGGGTAGACTGATTTGGGGGTATATATACCGATATACCCCCCCCCAGTCGCTACGCCCTTGCAAAAGCATTCAATCAGGGCTGTAATGGTAATGGGGGCCGTCCACAAAGTACAGCACGTCACGCTCGACGGGCCTAAGAATGTGCGACAGTTTGTGACAGGGTGGGGGGGGGGTAAAACAACTGTGATGTCATACTTTCCGTATATATAAACCAGAAATGTGTGGTAATTGTTTAATTTCACTTCTGATGGATGAATTCTATAGCAGAAGATGTCACTGGTACGTAGTAATGATATTATGCGAGGTACATGGAATTTTGGTGCTAGGACAAAATATCCGCGGACAAAATGTCACGGACAAAATGCCACGGACAAAAAGTAACCCTAACTCTAACCCTAACCCTAAACCGTGACATTTTTTCCCACGACACTTTTTGTCCGTGACATTTTGTCCGCGGACATTTTGTCCGGCCACGGGCATTTTAGATCACAATCAAATTCTTCATCATTGCCGGAAGTTGAATACAGTATCTCGCTGCTGAAAATTGAACGATAAACTCGAATTTATTATAATAGAAAACTTGCGTGACGTAATTTATGGACGACGCCGCCTTAAAGGGGGTCTGAGATTTATGACGTGATCTTAGGGGGTCGTTTTATGTTCCAATATTAAAATATTAAAATATCTTCCAAAATAAATCTTGAGACCGTCCCGTTGGCCGCGAATATCTTTTTTAAAGTTAGGATGGCTAAGAAATAGACACGTATGTCGATACCATGCGTCCAGCATAAGCCTGTATGTTGAAGCCATCGGTGGACGCCATATTTGTTAACGCGCAACATTGCGTTTACGATAGGCGGCGACATCCAAGTGACATCGAAGGGTGATGGCATTCGAAAGGGTCGGCTAACGTGGGCTCCGGTGAAGGCACTGGGGAAGCAGCGGTGTTTTCTGGCACCGGCTGTGCGGGCGACAGCAGTTTGCAAGGTCGCAGCGGACAACCAGGAACTATGAGAAGACAAGTCTGGGATAACTGGAAAGTTTGACTTCTCAACTGCGAGGTGGAAAGAACTAGGGGCCTACCCAGTGTTTAATCTAGACACCTGGACTCCGGGGGAAACTGAAAAAGCCGGGGGGTGGGGAAACTGACAAAGCCGGGGGAAATTCTGCTAGGGGCCGCTGTTAGTCCATGTAGTATTCCAAAATTTCCGGGGGCAATTTGAAATTTTCGGGGGAAAAAGGGCAATTCCCCCTCCCGGAAACGGCCTAGATTAAACACTGGGCCTACCACCGTATTTCCCGAAAGAACACCATGAATCACGCGGATATGAAGAATAGATAGAAGAACGACAGACATGGAGAGATGTGCTGCATAGTGTAGCCCAACCTCGCATCGAGGATGGCTAAAGATCAGAACAGACCAGTTGCCGTTTGGACTTCCGTAGCTATTTGTAGCCTAAAGGAGTCGGATATCCCTATACCGAGCGATTACTACTGTAAATTATATTAATATTATTATATATATTAATACAGTGGCGTAACTATATATAGGTTATTAACCCTAACTTAAACTTAACCCTAACCTAGAAATGAGAAATGGAGAAATGAGAAATGATGTGGTGAGGACTTTTTTTGCTCGTCAGGGTTAAAAAGGTGGAGACGATAACGTTTTTTTGGTCGTCAGCTTGAAACTCTGGGGCCCCCATGTCAAAGATGCCCCCCGGGCCCCCAAAAGTCACGCTACGCCACTGAATTAATATTAATATTAATTTTGGGATAACCACCTTACGGGATTCTTATCCCTTAGGTTATCCCTCACTCTTTTTTCATAATCTAACCTCTGATCAGCTAATTCACTCGTAATTACTATTTATACTTATCTATCTACTTATATTAAAAACTGTTTTCTGGTATTAATTATTTACTAGTTATCCTAGTTTTAATTTGTTTGACTCTTTTCTAGTTAAGTTAGTTAGTTAAGTCTCTTGCATCAATATGTAATTTGTTTGTAATTTGAACTTATAAGTTTCTTGCATAATAAATTATGTATTTTTGTATATGATGCTGGTCTTGAAATAAACTAACGTCAATGTCAATGTCATTGAAGTAATATCCCTTAGGTTATCCCTTATCATATTGTAATTTCAAATGAAGAAATCCACCCCTCCCCCGCAGCTGGGATCAAATAATACCCGAATTTATTATGATCTGCCGTAATTTTTTGGTGGCTCCATGACTCAGCATTGCCAAGAATATTGGAAAGTAGTGCGAATGTGTTACGGACAGCCATTAAATTGCCACCTCATACTCTTCAGTCCTACGTGTAAGCTAAGCAGTTAGGAGGCAGTTTAGGAGCTAGCATTTCTGGGAGCTTCTTAACTTATCCGTGAAATGTAGATCAAGTGCAGCAGTGTTTTTCAAACTGCGTCTGTTGACAGCAGCAACTCGGATTTCATTGTGGCGGGGGAGGGGGAGGGCTATGTGATCTATTCCCCATTCTACCCTGTGCCCAATCCCTTTGGCCAAATTCAACATTGATCTTTGTTATCTCATTTATAGACCTACTATGTTATGCTCAGACCGGTCGAGAGAAATTCCGGGACTCTGGGCAGGGCAGGGCAGTCACGGGCCCATAAAAGGTTTGAAAGTTTATATTTTTAAGGAAAGTTTGTCCCCAAATAGTTCTAAAGTCATCGAAAAATATACAAAAAATATACAGATAAAGTGTGGAAAAGTGATGATGACCTTTTTTGCTTGTCAGCCTTTTCAGGATTTGAAATACCATAGATTGATACCTTTAGAGCAGGGATGGGCAAAGTGCGGCCCGCGGGCCACATGCGGCCCTCGAAGCCCTTTTATGTGGCCCCCGACATCGAGAGAAATTACATTAATGTGCGGCCCTCTAAACATTATGAAACATTTCACAACACCTTAATGGAAAATTCAGCATTCAAATTGGATTTACACTTTTGCACTTAATCGTTAATTAGAAATAATGCTTTTAATATTTACTAACTTTTCTTCCACTTGACAGTCTTCGCTTATTAATAATTACTTACACTGCACAGTTGGCTATATAATACGTTGTGTTAAAGTCGTTTTGGAAACTGCTTAAAAATTTAATTCCAAATGGCGAAAAATGCGTGCGACCCTCGGCTTTCATCGCAGACACTTTTGCGGCCCTCGGATAAAAATTTGTGCCCATCACTGCTTCAGAGTGTTAGAAATGGTACTGTCAAAGTGCATAATTATTATTAGTATATTATTATTATTATTATTATTATTATTAGTAGTAGTAGTAGTAGTAGTAGTAGTAGTAGTAGTAGTAGTAGTAGTAGTAGTAGTAGTAGTAGTAGTAGTAGTATATATTATTATTTTGTGGATCCGTTCGAACCCGCTTCAGATCGCCGGACCCCTGGGCATTTGGCCCCTCCTGTCTCCATTCTCAGCGGGCCTGGTTATATACTATGCTGTGCTATAGTGTGCTATGTTATCTTATCTTATGGTATGGTAAGAGGCCATAGACTGTCACCCGTTTGTTCGGCCGGATACCCTGGATTTAATCTGGATCTTTAGTGATTTGGATTCGGTGTGCCATCGGTTGATGCTCCTGTGCATTATGAAAGTGGCGCTATAGAAGTTTAAGATTAGATTAGATTATCTTGGCCTAGCTTAGCCTTTTCTCTCTCTCTCATAGAAGTTATATTTGCTAGTATTGACGAAATGTGTCGACTGCATGGGAATTGTAGTATGAAACCCGCTTTTGTCCCAAACGGGTGCTTTCTGATCCGTGAAATAAACGAAGACGGAATTTCATAATGCGACGCCGTAACTGACTCGCCGTCACCTGGCTAATATATTTTCCATCGCAAAAGCGCTATTTGAAACGCATCAATTCGCTCATCACGTCCGTCGGTTAAGCACTTGTCACCTGCGCACGCTGTTAGGGAAGACATTTCCAGCGACGCCTTATAGCGCGCCCTGGCGTCGAATGTCGGAATCAATTCTCAGGACTAATTCCTCGCATAATGGTTCTAAAACCGGTGCGTAGCGGAAGCTGTCTTCGTCTCCAGAATGGAGAAAATGGAAGTGGTGTATAGCAAGTGGTGTCGGAGCCACTTGGATATGTAGGAAGCATTTACTTAGCGTCCTGTTAATATCTATAACGGGCTAGTTCGCCTTTTAGCTCATGTGAGAAAACACTTAACTGCAATTGTAACTGAAACACAGGAACGTGCAACAGCATGCATAGCGCGACGTAGGCCTCTATATGCATTACATATCGCATTGTATAGGGTTTGCATTATGGTTTCATTAGACGAAGCTTACATTACATTACAATTATATTGCTCGAAGCCTGCATTATGACTCGGGCTATTTCGGGGCAGACAATATCGGCGTAGAAAAGTGGAAGATTAGATATAATAAGAAGATTAGATATAATAAGCATGATAAAGTACACGTCTTCAGCTCATTGTTGGTATAAAAAGTCAAAGGTAGAAGCGACGCAGACGCGCTTGTAATCAAAGCTGCGTCAGCCGAGGAAGGTAATGAGTTGGAACTAATCTCACTATAGACAGGATAAGCAAGATGAACCCTAACAGAGTAAAGGTTTGACGATTTTTATACTAAATCCATTTCCAGGTCTTTAAAAACTAATACTAACACTGCTACAACAAATGATACTGGTAGTACTTTTCCCTCCGACTGATCTCTGGAATGACCTGGTCTTTTGCGGATGAATTTAAAGTACCATCGATTGCTAACCTTGGGTATTAAAAATGGTGCTATAGAAGTCATTATTATTATTATTATTATTATTATTATTACTTCTACTAAAACTACCACTACTACTACTACTACTACTACTACTACTACTACTACTACTACTACTACTATTATTATTATTATTACTTCTACTAAAACTACCACTACCACTACTACTACTACTACTACTACTACTACTACTACTACTACTACTACTACTACTACTACTACTACTATTACTATTATTATTATCATTATTATTATTATTATTATTATTATTATGTCTATAGTTTTCTAATGTTTGTTAAGAAAACGTGATGCTGTTCTTATTGGACGAGGCTCTGTTGTCATTTTATTATTTCGAAGTTTATTTTCTGTTTGCTTATACTTTTTCGTCCCTGGTGCTTCAAAGCGATCGTTCTATTTCTCCGACGTGTCAGCCATACGCTGTACAGTCGAATTGCCGTTTTGTCACAATGAGAGTGTGCTCTCGACAGCGCGATTGCACTGCAAACACATTTCTTATTTTAATGGCAACAGTATTGTCAGACGAGGAGAAATTCGAGGAAAGATTAAAGACATCGTTTATCATAAATGACGCCAAATGAAGACACTTAACGGTTGTTGATGGTGGCGACGATGACGATGACGACGACGACGACGATATTGATGATCACGGGTACTCTGTATATGGTAGGTTCAATTGGTTTTTACGCCACCCGGGGATGAGATTAGTGAGGTTTCCCCTTCCCCTCCTCGCAGACAGATAGGGGCAAGCAACTTGTCCAGGGTAGTTGCGTGTCTATGCACCGAATACCGAAACGATATCGCTATATTTAGCCATGCCGATGCCGATGCCGATGCCGATACCGACTTCGATATTTGCAATACCGAAACATACCGAAAGCCGACAATAATATGTCGATATAGATTCGGTATCCGGTATGCTCCATATTTCTGCGCATGTACTACTAATCTGGATGGAAAGTTAGCAGAGTGGTAACAACGTTGGACGATGGAGCAGGAGGTCGCGGGTTCGAGTCCCGTAGGAGCCCTAAAGGTCGACTCAGCCTTTTTCGTGGTGGTAAAATGAGGAGCAATGGCAACATTTCGAAGGTAACCATAGGATCGGCGGAATGACTGACCACCATCCGCTGGTGAATGGCTTAGCCACCTATGGGCTGATGGTCATGAAACCGGGGATCAGCACCGGCACCTACGGGCACAGAGCCTACGAATGAACGTTACCTTTACTACTAATCTACGACTTCTACAAGTATGATCCGACTGTATGAGTGTGAAACATGAATTTGCATCGAGGTGCAAAATAATGAGCATCATCATTAACCTGTCTGTGGGAAGCAGTGACGCAGACCAGACTTGGAACCGGGTCACTGGATTAGAGATGTGCGGGTACAGCAAAATGCATACTCTACCCGTACCCGTGGAAAAACTTTTTACCCTACCCTACCCGTACCCGCTAGCGCTATACCCTACCCGACCCGTTTTCTAAAGCTGTGTACCCGTACCCGTACCCGTACCCGTAACCGACTTTGGTTGGAATTTGGAGTTTTTGGATTTGGAATTTTGGACCCGTACCCGCGGGTGCGTTTTCAGTACTACAAGGCCCTGTGCATGGACCCGTGAACCCGTATCCATTCCTAGAGACTATAGAGAGGCAACAGTGAAATAGGGGCTACGAAATTGGGATAACTATTCATTGTAAATAGCACGCATGTTTAGATTAGGACAGATCTAGTACTTAGGAATCAGGATAATCAGTCAGCTAGCCTAATGGCAACATGAATGGGCTTGTTTAAAATATTTAGTAGATATCATTTATCTATGATCAGGCATTAGAGCCAAGTTAAACCACAAAACTTTGTTGAAAGAACTTTCTGACGATGTCAAAGAGTCCTTGGAGGAGTCAGAGGACGCCATTATAGATTTATTACTGATGATGTCAGATTACGTCATCTGTATTTCCTTATGTTTTCAGTAAGCAAAATGCATGCTGTCTGACAAACTGAAAGCGATGTACAAGTTATACTAATACACTTTACTCAATATTATTTTTCTATTACTGCATTGCTAATTTGCTATAGTAGTGAGAAATGAAAATATAACTTTTCGATATAACGGGTATACCCGTTAGCCATATACCCGTACCCGTAGCGCTGTACCCGTACCCGACCCGTACCCGTAAAATGTGTACCCTACCTACCCGTACCCGCCGACAATACATAGGGATATATAGATTCGCGGGTACGGGTATACCCGCACATCCCTACACTGGATCACTGGATCACTGGGTCACTGGGTCACTGAGTCATTCGGGTCCTCTTTGTCCACCGGGTCACCGGGTCATCTTTATGACCCGGTTACAGACCCGGTATTAATTAAGATCTTCATCAGATGCTAAGCATGCAGGTTAATCAATCCGGAAAAGGCTGAAGAGACTGTCCGCTTGATATTAGTTAGGTCCACAGATACTGTACAAGTAATTGATTTTACTGTATCACTGAGGGTTATTGATAATATTAATATTATTACTCTATGGAATGTTATAAAATGTAGTGAAAAATTCTATGGTGTGATGACAACGTTTACTTTATGTCCTTGATAAATATTCAAATATTCACTGGGTCACCGGGTCACTGGGTCACTTTGTTTTCGGGTCACTGGGTCACTGGGTCTCAAAATGTGACCCGGTTCCAAGTCTGATACAGACTAGAAGATTTCAAATTCCGATCGATTTGAGTTGCTTCTTTTTAGCAAGAAATGTTCGTGGAAGTTTATTGTAAGAATCAGACATTGTAGTGGTGTAATATAATATGAAATTCGCTCCCTATACTTCTTTCAACAACACTTCTGTCGAAGGCAGCGGACAGTGTCGTCTTTGCAAGAACCCGTTAACGCTACCAAAGGCGAGTTGATCCCGCAGAAGTTAGTCTATACTTTATAGCAGGGGTGTCAAACATACTGTACGGCCCGCGGGCCGAATACGGCCCGCGAAAGCTTTTCCCCCAAGAGTGTGTGGCTGAATTCAAGAAAACAAACTTCATGTTTAAAGGCAAAGTTACTTTTATTTAAGGCCCGCCCAAGAAACACGTGCATGAAAATCTGAAATTACAAATATGAAACTCACATTTTTTACATAAGACTGGAATGAGAAAAAAAGACAATTCTTGAACACTTTTCTTTTATACTGTACACTGTTTTATGTAATAGGCCTACTGTAGTTCGTGCTAATGTTATGTAAAAATCAGGCCCAAGTATTATTTGAAAGAGTTTCATGTGGCCCGCTATAAGAAACACCTCTGCTCTATAATGTTACTTTGTTAGGACAACATCAAGTTGTCTTATTAGCCTGAAATCTTTATTTGTGTGAGACTTCTCAGTATAGGCCTATAGGGTAACCAGAGGTAATGTGAAGTTGTAGACTAAATTCTCCATTATATTGAGAATATCTTAATGACTCAATGATCGATTATTGTGGCATTTTAGCGAAATTCGAGTTCGGCAAATTGGAAAGACGATTTTGACTGTATTTCGACTGACTAAAAAGCTAAAGTGGATGAAAGTGACTATAACCTATTTGTTTGTCAAGACTTATTCGCTCGTAGGCCACATATAGTCAACATTTTAGAAATTACGCGGAAAATGCTAAAAAACTACCAAGAATACATGGAAAATGTAAAAAAACACAGATACAATCCACACGAAATTTCAAAAGCTTTGCTGGAAAAAACATCTATTTCGAAAGTAATACCGCGATAGTTGCTCATTGCTCTTAGGCGCTTAGTTTAAATCTGAAATAGCCATATAGCTATTTCAGATTTAGACTAAGTACCTGAGATGGAGTCTATCTATTTGTCTGTATGTCTGTCTGTTTGCCTGCCTGTCTGTCTATCTATCTGTCTATCTGCTTGTATTTTGCCTGTCTATCTGTCTGTCTGTCCGCCTGTCCGCCTGCCTGTTTGTCTGCCTGCCTGTTCGTCTGCCTGTCTGCCTGCCTATCTGTCTGTCTGTCTGCCTGCCTGCCTGTCTTTCTGCCTGTTTGTCTGCCTGCCTGTCTATATCTCTGCCTGCCTGTCTATCTCTCTGCCTGTCTGTCTATCTGTTTGTCTGCCTGTATGTTTGTCTGTATGCCCGTCTGTCTGTCTGTCTGTCTGTCACGCCATGCCAGATACGTGTAAAGATTTCAATAGGTGTGAATGACAAACATCGTGCTCCAATGAATGCGAGAATACCCTCTTTTAGAACGGCGGTTCGAGTGTCATTTCGTTGCCGCGAATTTGTACACTCGAAGCTAACGAACGAACTCCTTCGCGAGCCTCGCGAACTCTAAAATACAAGGCGGTCGAACAAGCAGGATTCGTTTTTCGCACTCAAAATCACAGACCGAGTCAACTCAAAGAAATCGGCTTCTCCAATAATAAACTGCGACATAACACGACAAGAAACCCGGAATATGATCTCGACAGAGAAATCCAGGCCCGCCGAGAGCGGGGGTTAGAGGCAAATACCCAGACGTCCGGCGATTCGTTGGGGGCCCGCGCCCCGCAGGAACCCGCAAGAAATTTATTTGATACAGTATTACAATATTTATGACAGATTGGACTTGCAACAAAATCTCGCTATTCGACCTTACATTATCTGAGCTAGAATGCTATATACTTAAACATCGAAGATGTACAGGGTGGCGTAAAAAACAAATAAGTCGTCTTTCGTTAAGAATTGCACCATCTCACAATATAACGTTACAAATACATCTGTTCATTTGCCGGTTCGTTCCATATGTTTGAATGTTTGGCTGAAAGTTTGCGTCTCAGTCTAATACTTAATTTGGCCCAGACATGAACATGGATCTAGGCCAATTTGCTAAAACCCAACCCATCATGATTCAGACCCAACACCATCCACGAAAGCGATGGGGCAATTTCACCCAACTCAACTCACCGGAACATATTAAAATTTCTTAAACCATGACTTATTTTCTAACTCAACCCAACCCACCATAAGCATGAAAATGTCTGAAACAGCCCAACCCGATCCAACCTAACCCAACACATTGGTGAACCCAACCCACGTCCATTTCTGAGGTACAGGGCCTGTTTGAACGTGCAGCGATACACAAAATGCGCAGTGATAAAATGAAAATGTGCAGTGGTAAAATGCAATTTTCTGTGCTTTGTACAGTGATAAATTTTCCATACGACTTTTTCTCTTTTTTTTTGCGCGGATGTCCACAAATATTCTGAGTTTAGTGATGATAAATTTTTCTTAAAACAGGCCTTTATATATATATATATATATATATATATATATATATATATATATATATATTTATATATATATATATATATATATATATATATATATATATATATATGCCATGCTTCACGTGGTAAGCAAATTCCTCATTTCCTGGACGCTATATGGTGTTCATAATATTGGCGAATAGTCAACGGTATGCTGGCGTATACTTCGGCCGAGTCGTTTTGCGTTAGCAAGAATCAACCTATTGCACGATCACGGACGGACGGATGGACGGGGGAGGGAGGGAGAGAGGGAGGGATGGAGGAGAGAGAGGGAACGGCCCTCGGGAGCTGCTACCCTGCTACCGGAGTCGATCGCCGCCGCCGCCGCCTTCGAGGAGGGACAATCGCCCCCGACTGCGAGCGCCGGTGTGTCCACCGTATACAGAATCCATCGATCAGACGGGCCGGGCATGGTCCCATTGGCTATGCCTGTAGGCCGCACTACTTCAGTTTCCCTGTCGATGATGAATGGAGAGTGTTAACCGCTGACGATAACTCCATTTTCTATCGCATGTTGTTGACAACAACAACGACAACATCATCATCATCATCATCATCACCCGACAACGAAACTATTCGACGAGTTTCGCGTCGACGACAACACGAGTCATAGCCTACACGTACGCCTTTTGCCTATAAAAACCAGCGACTGTTGCGCATAAAACGAAAACCGATGAAATAGGGAAGGTATGAGCATTACAAAACGAGAAATATTTTGCATTTACTTTTACGGTCGCAATCAGTTTCCAGCAGTGTTGGAGTTTGGAGTTGTTAAATTTGAGCTGGGGTGGGGGGAGGTTGAGGACTGAAATTAAATGTATGACAGAAACTGCATGTACCTGACATGCGATTTTTGGGAGGGTTGCAAAGTTAGCTGAGGGGGTTCAACCCCCAACCCTCCCCCGGGCAACTCCAACACTGGTTTCCAGAGAAATGGTAATTTCCAATTTCGTGCTCATTATTATTCATCAATTTTCCCGTCAGGCGATAGGTCGATAAGTAATCCATGTTTTAGTTTCACTTTCATTGGCCACGAACAATATGCAGTATAGGCCTATACACTGTAAGTCAGAAATGTTTCATTTTTCGATGACCGATAATAACGTAAATGTCGAAATGACCAATCTCTTGAGTTTGCTCGATGACGTTCACGATTTGAATGCACGAAATGACGAGGATTGACTCTGGGCCCCCGCTCTGGACTCGAGGGGAATTTTTGCCTTTATATCGAATAATCTTTATGGGGGGGGGCGATTCCGTAAACGAAATAGCCTTCTGAAATGATATTTCATCGGCGAGCAAAATTCTGGAAGTGCATGCACAAGCACATACACACATCCACACACACACACACACACACACACACACACACACACACACACACACACATACATGTATACACGGCATCTGGACCATTACATTTGCAGTCAGCGGGCGATTAGCACATAATCTATCCACAGCCAACATCACATCGTCTCAATAAAACAAGTAATCTGGCATACGAAAGACATATATGGAGAAGGAGGAGAAAGAGAAGACTGAAGGAGAAGAATGAGGAGGAGAGAAAGGAGAAGGTGAAAGGAAAGGGTGGAGAAGGAAGAGAGGTCGCAGGAGGAACAGAATCAGGCGGGAGGAGGAGGAGGAGGAGAAAGGGAAGAAGGTGGTATTGGAGGAGAATGGGGGATAAGTGATGATTCGTGCAGTTCGGACTTACTTATTGGATCGACGATCGTGGATTATGCAGTTAAAATCCAGGAGCGACCATCGACTGATGTCAAGGACATGTGGCTGATTTTTCTGCATCCGGGAAAATTTCAGCCACCAATCAATCCTTTTCCAAATTGTAATTCCAGTTACACGAGTTCTTCTGCTCAAACTGAGCTTCAACTGGTGGAGAAGGTCGACGAGGAGAAGGCGGATATAAGGTGGAAAAAGTGTAGAAGGTGAAGGAGGTGGAGAAGGAGTAAGAAACGAGTGAGAAGCAATCGAGAAAAACTCATCTAGCCACGTGATCTCCTCGGGTTCTTACTCTTCGGCTACTAAATTAACTGACTGACTATTACGATAGTGGCGCCACAGAAGTTGATTGCTTGATTCGCCGTGTGTCACGTCCCCTAGTCTACTGCTGGCTTTTCCGTAAAATGTCACTTAGTCTGCATGAAGCCTTTCGAATACCTTTCCAACCAGTGTGGAATTTGTGGCAAGCGTAGTGCTTCTTCCACTGAAATGTTGACAGTCCATTCACTTGAATTGATGAGCTGATATATATATATATATATATATATATATATATATATATATATATATATAAAAGGTAAAGCTAGTCCCATACTCGAACGAGCATAGGTCAAGCGCTGATCTCCGTGTACTAGCCAAGCAGCGACGCAGGTGGCTCACGCCATTAATCTATAGTGTTGCTATTGTTTTCTCTAGACCCGCGTTTTACCATCGCAGCTTAACACTCTATCAATTTATCGACGCCGAAGCGATGAACGGCTTGGTTGGCCGCCGACGCCGCGACTAGATCCCAGGATGGTACCACCCGCCCAGGTACTAACCCGCGCTTAATTAACGTTGTAGTATGCATAGTATTTGTACTTGCTGTAGAGGATGGAGTTCCGCCAGAAGTCTGCTATAACATCGAATATTTTAACCAAGAATGGGGAAGATTGGAAGGAACCGACACCACCAATTCGATATTACGTGAGTACATGTATTATTTTACTTATGTACACAACTAAGATACGTCGAATTTTTAAATATTTAGACTAAAATGAATTCATGATTAGAAGAAAGATGCAACAAGAGTGTCTAAATTCCTGCTATCGTTGACCTAAGCACGCAGACGCATGCCTTTGAGACTTGCTGGTTATTGTTTTACTTTTCTTTCTAGTTCTTCTGTCGCTCGGATCCTGTGTTAGCCTTTCTTGCTGTACGTGTCTTTGTCTGTCTCCTTGTCACAACGCGTTCTTTCTTGAATTTTACGATTTCTTGAATAATCGTCTGCAATCTTGCTTGATTAATCGGACTTTATTTTGACAAATGCCAAAAATCATAGCAAAGACACTGAATAGTTGGAGGCAACAAGGCTTAGACACGTGATAAGAGCAGCTGTCAGATGCTGTCAAATATCTGCGGAAATAGTCTATAGCGAATCTTTAAATTAGCATCTATTCATAGAAGTATGTCCGGATGATGGAATACTACTTGATAGGAAATGGCCGCAAAACTGAAGATATGAGACCATCGGACAACGTGGAAAGATCTCCATGTAAACCTAATGAGATGGACAGCCATCGATTGGCAATGAGATGCTACTAAAGAAACACTAACAAAGTGAAAATTTATACCGCCATAAATTTGGACAATGTACATACTATATATTAAGCAAAAGACAGTGAATGTATGCAATGCATGCGGGAAACTTAGATTAAACTAAACAACAAAAATATAAGTAAGAAGTAAAAGCTTGTGAATTTATATAGCGCTTTCGAAAGTAGTACTGCAGTAGCTGCTTTTTCTTGATATCAAGCAGTTTAGCCAAAAGGTTGATGGTCAAGTAGAAAGGATCATTTTTCCAAAGGGTTATCATAATACGAAAAGAATCAAACTGGAAGAGAGATAACGTACGAGAGATAAAAAGAAATAGATGCGAGAATAGCGAGGTACAAACTAGAGCGAGAGCGAGAGCGAGAGCGAGAGACGACCAAAGAGAGAAGGCGGTTGAGGCAGAGATAGCCTAGATGACTGGAAGTAGTTTCTTATCAAATTATTTCTGAGTTTATTCTTCGAGATCTTATCAGAATCCTTGCAAATCAAACATTCAATCATTGAATGGACGTCTTAAAGCCTAATACCGGGTGTATAGTTGTATATTCTATGTTCTTATTGCCAGATATTCAGTGATGTTAATCCTTGTCCTGGTCCTTGTCCTTAAGGACTCCTTAAGGACCAATTTGAAGTCCTTGTCCTTGTCCTCGTCCTTGTGGAGTCAGTCCTCGTCCTTATCCTCGTCCTTGGGGATTCGGTCCTCGTCCTTATCCTCGTCCTTAGATTCCTTGTCCTGGTCCTTGTAACTTAGTCCTTGAAAAGTCCTTATAAGGACCAAATTATTTGTATACCATTTTCAATTGTACTGATAATTATGTTCCAAGGTAAGAGTAGTATGTGGATTTATATTTTGGCTACATACTTGCGTTGAGTTACTCTAAATGTTTAGTCATTGTTTCCTTTATAATACCAGTTGATTCTTTAGCAGAATTCTTTGTTTCCCTGCGACGTCGGCTCCAGTTGAACGAGTGTTTTCGCAAAGTGGTCTCATAATTAGACCTCACCGTGTGTGCATGACTGATCAGCTGCTGGAAACACTTTTTCATTTATTATTATTATTATTATTATTATTATTATTATTATTATTATTATTATTATTATTATTATTATTATTATTATTATTATACTTGACAATTTCTTAAGCGCAGTAACATAGCTAGGTGGCTAAAGTCAAAGGCGCATTTGAAATGCAGCATTGCTGTTGACTACATTATGTTTTTCTTTAAATTTTGCTTTTCTAATTTTGTGATTCGAATTGAAATTGTGTTTGGTTTTTTCCTATCCGACTTTTTGTCTGACAGAGGTTGGTCCTTGTCCTTGATCCTTGTCCTTGGGGTCAGTCCTTGTGGTCCTTGTGCTTGCAAAGTCCTCGTCCTTGTCCTCGTCCTTGGAGGGTCGGTCCTCGTCCTTATCCTCGTCCTTGGGGTTCGGTCCTTGTCCTTATCCTCGTCCTTGGGGAGTCGGTCCTTGTCCTTATCCTCGTCCTTGGGGGGTCGGTCCTTGTTAACATCACTGCAGATATTATGTCCCATTTCTATGCATTTCTTCTCGAGGCCTCGTCTATATTTGAGACTGAACCTGATTATTTGTGCAAATTAGAAAACTCACCGTTGCACAGTCTTAAATACAGGACACTAAAAGAGACCCACAAACAAAGATCAACATTTTGGAATAGTAGGTCCTCCTCAATTCAGAAACTTTATCTCCGTTTGACTTTAACAGTTGAAACAACCGTCATTTAATTAAGAGCACGAAAATGCTGGATTATAAAAACAAGCGTCTATAACGTAAACAGCCAAACTCAAAAAAATTAAAACGATTTAGATCGAGTCTTAGTGAGACTTTGTCGCTAGCATTTTCACACAATTGATTCATAATAACGCATACGTTTGAAAAAAATCTTCGTGCTTTTAAAATTAGTTGCTTAATTTATTCGTAATCTCGTTACAACATTTCGGCCGTTGTTGCTAACATTGCTAATCGTGTGAACTGCTAATAGCAAAGTGTCACTATGACCCATTTAAAATCGTTTCGGTGATTGATAGGAAGTCTTTGAATTTATGTTGTAGACAGTAGACGTATAATTTCACGATCCAGCATATATTCCAAAAGGCTAATAAAAATACGACTGAAAATCGACAATCTATCGAATTCTATTTCCCCAGGAATGTTTCAGTGCTGCTACACTGGAGTTCGTGAACAATAAATCTTTCTTTGCACCATGATAGTTTGCAGCTCATGTCCTTGAACCCAAAATAACGCGTTCGCTTTCAAGTATAGGAGCTTATTCTAGTGCAAGGACATAGTCATCTTCATCATCCGAACGCATTTTATCATCCAAGTCATATCCAACGAGGAATATACCGACTGCAGACAACATTGGGCATCATTGGAGTATGTAAATAACAATGGTATCATAGAAATACGACCAGAACGACTTGTATCATCCTGAGCCCCAATAAACTAAAGTGATGGCCAATTACACACTTGGCAGACGATGGCACCACCATCCATTGCACACTCTATAAAAGGGACAATTAATGATATCATTAAATATATCTATGAGAAATTTATTACAAATAATCGTTATATATATAGACACATATACATACCACGACGTCTGTATGTATGTATGTATGTAATGTATATGTGTGTATAGGCTATATATATTTGTGTGTGCGTTCTGAGAATAGAAGATCGAAAATGGCACAAATCAAAATGAAATTATATACACTCTTAAATGATCCAGCAAAAGCATTATGTGATTAGACCCCCTATGTCCATTGCCATTGATGCATATGCTGAATAATAAAAGACTTAAAGCGTAGGCTGTCTGCTCCCTATTTGCCTATCCGCCATAACCGGGACCGGAAAATCCACGTGACTTATTGGATTCGACAATGTGGATTATGGCTGATGTCAAGGACATTACTAAAATGGCGCCATAGAAGTTCACTGTTGATGATAATAACAGCAACCTGTGTGTTGTCTCTTGAGGTGCCATAAGGAAAGCGTCTCCTGTGATCGTCGGCAGTCTCATGCTGCTCCTGACCGCTCTTGCTTTCAGCATCGTCGGTAACAACAAAGGCGATTTCAAGACAATCGTCGGCGCCATTATCTATATTTTCTCAGGTACGGACTTAGAGCCAACTGCAAGCGACCGGCTTTAAATGTAGATTTCAAAGTAGTAGTAGTAGTAGTAGTAGTAGTAGTAGTAGTAGTAACTAGTAGTGGTGGTAGTAGTAGTAGTAGTAGTAGTAGTAGTAGTAGTAGTAGTAGTAGTAGTAGTAGTAGTAGTAGTAGCAGTGGCGGCTCTAGGAGTTGTAGTAGTGGGAGGGCGTTGGGGGTGGGGCAAGTAATCATGGGGCCAACCATTTGTTGTTTAATGTATGTGGCATTATATGTATAGGGTCCCAACTGGGGTAGTGGGAGGCCAGGCTCTCAGGATTTGGCAAGTGGGGCCGTTGGGGGAACTTCTAATCATGGGGCCAACCATTTGTTGCTTAATGTAGTAGCAGTAGTAGTAGGGTCCCAACTGGGGGCACTGGGGCCAGGCTCTCAATAGGGGCAGTAGGTCCCCTGGCCCCAGTGGAGCCGACACTGAGTAGTAGTAGTAGTAGTAGTAGTAGTAGTAGTAGTAGTAGTAGTAGTAGTAGTAGTAGTAGTAGTAGTAGTAGTAGTAGTAGTCCCTAGTAGTAGTAGTAGCCCCTAGTAGTAGTAGTCTACATATCTTCGGCAGAGAAAATATACGACTTCATATTCATATTCCCTCACTCATCTTCTGTTATCATCTCAGAGGCATCAATATCACTCAGACTTCGCCCCATCGTCTGTTGCAGCAGCTTCATTTCTCAGATTAGCTGCAAATCATTGTCAGTATCAATCAAACGGCAAAGTTATGACCTCGTAGAAACCTGCAATAGCTGCGCTAAATGACCGGGTGCCCAACGTTTTATATTAACCGATGCCAATAGGATATCAATTTTTCTAAATTTTAAAAATCAGAATCTGAAAAATCTCGCAAATACAGGGCATGATAAACGACGGGGTAGAAATCTTAAAGCTCATGGCAGCCACTTTCGTCTAGGCCACAGAAATTCTCTAATCAGTGTTTATTCTAGGCCTTCTCGAGGGGAAACATCCCCAAAGTTTGAAATCCACCCAATTTTTGACATTTTGGCATGTAGTATGACCTCCCCAATGTCTGTTACCCTCCACTCCCAATTTTAAACTCCCCTAATGTCTAGGTGGCACTGTCTCTAATGACCCACGGACTGTGTCGAGCCCCCAGTGATGACTGCCCTGGTGCAGTGTAGTTCCGTCCCCTCTGTAGCGCGATATGCGTTCTTGTTCCAGCTCTTTGCCTTGCCCTCGGCGTCATCATCTACATTTCCGCCGTCAACGACGAAGTGGCCCACCGCAAGAAGACGGAGTCGACGTCGGCCGAATTCGTCTTCTCCTACCGCTACGGCTGGGCGTTCTTCTTCGGCGCCGCCACCTTCATGTGTGCCATGGTCGCCGCCGTCTCCAACATTTCCCTTCACCTCCGGCGCCTGGCTTCGGCCGTCGAAGATCCGGCCTCCTTCGTCGTCGTACCCGGCGGCGGCGGCGGCGGCGGCGGCGGCCAAGAGTACCGTCCTGTCCAGCCGAACCGCACGCACGAAGCCATCGCTGAACGCAGATCGGTGGCGTTGGCGGAAGCGCTTGCCATGAACAACAACGTTACGATAATCTTATGACCTCGTCTCAGTACAATGACAATAATAATAATAATAATAATAATAATAATAATAATAATAATAATAATAATAATAATAATAATAATATATATATATATATATATACTATAGTGATAGGGGCCTAATAAACACAATAATAATAATAATAATAATAATAGTGATAATAATTATAATTATTATTATTATTATTATTATTATTATTATTATTAATGTTATTATGTGAAAGTTCCTTGCACAGGGAAGGCGACTGCGTTAAATATCTGGAGTCTCACGGATATGCGTTGTAGGAGGCAGAATGTCTCTCTTTCATCTCCAGATTGTCGTTATAGGATAGGCCTACTGTCGTTTTATTATTATTATTATTATTATTATTATTATTATTATTATTATTATTATTATTATTATTATTATTTATTTATGTATGTACCTATATATGTATGTACAGTTTCCTTATGTTTGTGTATGACGCTGTTCTCATTGGACGAAGCGCTGCTGGTTGCTAGGCGGCGTATTTCATAACGACTGAGTGAAATCATCGCGTTTAACTGCTAGACACTGCCTCCTCCGTCTTTGTGAGTTCCACTCTTCTCATTTTCTCTCGGTATGACCTGTTGCGTCCAGGATTTTTCCGTCAAGGATATATTGGATATGTTCAAGTGCAGGCCTATCATCTTCAAGAATTACAGTTGACATTACCGTGGATTCAAATTCATGGCCATAGTGGACGGATGTTCGATTGACTGAGACTCATGTATAAGTAAATAAATTAAATATTTAATTAAATAGATTGAATCGCTTAGCGCATACAATCTCTTACACCACTTGGGCGATTGAGCTATAAACAGTAACAGCAAATGGATGGAAACTACAATCAGAACCAAGTTCAACATATTTGATTGTGCTAGGGGTTGTCCATTAATTACGGCAAAAAAGGTCATCACCACCACATTTTGACACTCTATGAGCAAAAAGGGGGGAAAATGGTCATCACCGCAAAAATAATAACCTTGTTATTGGGACCTGTCATTGATCTTGAAGGGGGTCAAAAGTTTTTGACGTAAATTATAGGGGGGTCACTGAAAGAATACAGTTGTTGATAAGGAGGGGGTCAAAAATTGCCCACAAATTGTTGACATAATTAATGGACAGCCCCTAGATACATTCGTCGACATAGAATAAAACAAAGCAGGACATCTCATTAATAAGGAAGACCAAGAAAAAGATGGACGGGTAACATTACAAAAAAGACTTGGAAATGAATAATTTAACATTATTAGGCTTATAGAAGGATACATACTAACATAAGACCGAGTGAAGTGGAACATTGTTTCGTATCTAACTATTGCCGCCATGCAGGCAGAAAGTTAAAAAGATGCTGCATGAAATAACCAGAGTGTTACAATATTATATTTAGAAACTCAGTTCAGCTACCGTTTTGTTTCTGTCCCCAGAATTTCTAGTTTATTCGAATGAAGTGTGCGCAGAATTTACGTGTACGATGCTAATGACAGTTCGTATTTGAGTAACGTTGTAGGCTACATAATAAGCTATGTTTTGTGCAACAACTGATCTTCGGAGCATTTACCGGCTAAGTTTAGTCTGAAAATAGCCCGATGCCAACTGATTTTGAATTAATTATAGAACACAGCAGATCTGGCAAGCTTTCAAAAACTTACAGTAAGCTCCAGAGCCTTCTCAATATCTGTGGTGGTTCCAAGAACTCTTGGTGGCGGATTAAAAGAATTTCTAGGAAGTTGGTGGGGTGGTGGCGCAATGAATTTCCAGAAAGATCCGCCAATTTTCAGGGGAATTATATGTAAACGGCTTAGAAGAAATATGTATGTTTGGTTTATAAAATATAATGTTCAGAATTGACAATGTATAAAAGCCATTTTAGTCTGGTTGTACAAAGTCAGAGTGCAAAATCGAGTTTTCTATTGAATTTGCTGAAGGCGAATTTGTCGATGACATTGTCTATGGATATGTCCATATATTTGTGGATATACAATTATACATGTACATCAAGGCTAATCTGTTTAGACGATCATCTTCCATTGGAGACGCATTTTGCAGGGGCGTAGCGACGGGGGTATATTGGTATATATACCCCCCAAAATCTGGCTATCATAAGCTTTTAATGTGTTTTTAAAATGTTGAGCGTTTTTTAATGATTATACCCCCAAATCACATTATACCCCCAATCAAATTCATGGTTACGCCCCTGGCATTTTGGTGGGCAGGTGAGGGGATGCATCCCCAGTCATCCCCAACGTGGAACCGCCTCTGTCTGTCGTCACTGTAAGTCGATCGAGGGATGAGCTGTGTCTTAAAATAACTGGTTCATCAGAGGTTTCATAGACAGCATTCAAAAAATGTTGATTCGCTGTGTGACAGGAGCCAATGGAAGGACTATTGAACAGCCAGTGACAGTGTAAAAATATGTAAATATTTTAGAGTATTGTAACAATTCCCAGACGAATATTGCATTTTCGTTTGTCCCCATATTCATTGCTTCAAATCGTGCTGAAATGATCAATATAATCCTTCTCAACTTTATTCTGCAACGTTCGAAATGGATCACCTTTTAGTACGACACTACAGTAGGCCTATAAATTCTTCTAATAATCTACTCTTCGACGTCAACAATTTCAAGTGATAACAAAGTTTCACTACAAAGCAACCATTGCTTACTTGTTTATCCCTCCCTCATTTTTATCAACTAATCACTCACTCAACTTCTATTGCGCCACTATAATAATGCCTGTAGCGTCAGTCGATGTCACGCAAAATCAAAAAGAGCTAAATCCAGGTTAAACCGAACCGGGATATCTGATGCGCTCCCCAGCAAGTATGGGCAATGCCCCGGGCTACTTTTTTCAGTGTTTTTGTCCGGATTTCTTTCGATTCTAGACGTGCTCGAAGAGATCAGTATTAGCTAGCCTATGGCGGCGCGTTCAAAATGCTGATAGACTTCGAATAAGTGTGACGCTTTCAGCTTCTGTAGCGTCCTGTCGACTCCTGTGAACAGTGTTATATGAAGTAGCCTGAGTTTGAGTACTCAAGTAAAAGTACAAGTATTATGTCATTTTTTACTTAAGTAAAAGTAAAAAGTACATATAAAGATAGTTACTCAAGTAAAAGTAAAAAAGTACTCCTCAAAAAGTTACTTTTAAAGTAAAAAGTAAAATGTACCGTGACAGACGGAATCATCAACAACTCCACATTATCATGCTAAATCACATTTTTATTACTACTTTTAAGCAACATGCAGAAGCCTCAGCAGTCAACACGTACACATTTACACCATTCACTGTATTAGCACAAATGCTGGTTTCACAAAGCCGTAGCTAGGGGGCAGGGTCAAGCTATCCCGGGCGCCGTCCTCGAAGGCGCAATTTGCACACAAGTCCTCAATTTTTCATACCACTTTCCTCCGGCGTGAAAATAATGTTGATAAGTAAAAAAAGGTCATCGCCGGTTTTCAGACTGTCACAGGTTAAACATTTGTATGTTGTACGTTGCCGTGAAAACTCGGGTAAGCAAAAAAAGGCCATCACCGGAATTTAGGGGCGCAGAATTTATACCTTGCCCCGGGCGCCGACTGCTCTAACTGCGGCTCTGTGATTGCATGTAGGTCTAAGAAAGATCAAGTTTTCAAACAATCTGTCAGTCATGCGTGTACGTTTGTTGGTCATTGTCAACCCTGTACGACTAAACACGGGAAGTTGTGAAGAATTAAACATATACTCCAGTAAATGTATATCGAAATTTGTCGATGAGAAATTTTACTTGTAACTTAATGAAACGTGAAAGACATAATGTAACGAAGTAAAAGTACATGTACTAATATTTGAATAAAAACTTACTACTTCGTTACAAGTAAAAAGTACTGGGTAAGTTGTGTACTTCGTTACAGTACTAAGTACTCAGAATTGTACTTAAGTAATGTAACGCGTTACTTTTACTTCGTTACCGCGCAACACTGCCTGTGAACGATCATTTTCGAGTTTAAGGCTCCTGAAAATATTTCCGTGGCACCATTGAGCGCGAGCGTAGGCTATACGGCTATACTCTCCTATGCCGCAGTAGCCTACTCGAAACCCTGTGCCACTTTCTGAGAGGCTAGGGAAAAGGAAAGGTATGGGCAGTGGCGTAGCGTGGGGCCAGGGTCGGGCGCCCCGGGTGAAAATTTTTGGAGGCGCAAAATTATCGGAAAGGCGCTTTTTTGCGGAGGGACGCAAAATAACAAATAATTAACAGTGAATTTGGTCCTTACTCTTTCTTCCAGGTTAACGTCTAACGTTTAAGGCATGTGTTGGTAAAAGCCGATTTGAAAAGCCCTACATCAAAAATGAGAAGGGGAACAGTGACCATTAAGAATAGTTTGAAGCTAGACTTAGACTTAGCATGATTTAAAGTGGCTTAATTAGGAGGCATTACTGCCTGTGTGAAAGCTACTAGGGGCACTAACGGGGCTTGAACCCGCTCCCATCAGCCTGGCGATTCAGCACGTAACCCACTCTGCTATCTTTCGCATCCAAAAGAGGGAGCTCAGATAAATTAATTATGAAAATACGGATCGAGATACTACTACTACTACTACTAGTCTACTACTATTGCAGCTGCTGTTGCTCTTACTAAGTTACTAGTACTACTCTACTACTACTACTACTACTACTACTACTACTACTACTACTACTACTACTACTACTACTACTACTACTACTACTACTACTACTACTACTACTACTACTACTAATAATAATAATAATAATAATAATAGAAGTTTACTACTACAACTAATAGAAATTTACACCTTTGAGTAGTAGCTGTAGTAACATATGTTGCGTTGCAAACTATTAATGCGCTTCATGATTAACTTTTCTCCATGAAGATTGAAGACATTTTAATGATTATTCGGCGACTTCCGTTCTGACGATATTATAATATTTTGATTATTTGGATCTTTTTATTTGGTGCTTTAATATCAACGCGTTTTTGGGCTATTTATCGCTGATTTATTTATTTAATGCAGATATTTGTATGGTACTTTAGTGAATATTTGCTTGAATTCGTAATGCTCTTAACGCCAGCCAATGCTAAGGGCATTTTCCTTATTGGAAGCTAGTATTTTAGTCTTCCTATCGTAGTGCTCATTTTCTTAAACTTCTTTTCCAACAGACACTCATTTCATCCCACCGTTTCAAACTGCAAAGCAAAGACGTGGGGCTTGGGAGGCGCAAGCAACGTACAGGGGCGGAAGAGTGAGTTACGCGCTGGAGCGGTAGGCTGATGGAGTGGGTTCAAGCCCCGTTAGCTTTGGCTTTCGCACAGGCAGTAATGCCTCCTAAGCCACTTTACATCACACTATGTTTTATGTTATCCTAGAATGATTGGAAAAGTTTTGTAGAGCCATTATATAAGCAATGCATATCAACTTACAGTGGTTCTCGCCCAGGGCAGTCCCTACTGAACCACTTTAAACCTTGTTATATTATTATATTATTTATTATTAACTTAATTACCAACACACTGTTGCTTTTATTAAGGTTCTTTGCATTTTGTAAATGTATTTAGAAATTGTAGAAAGACATAAAATAAAATATGATTATTATTATTATTAATACTTGTTGTTTTTATTTGCAGTAAATATAAATGAACAAATAGTTTATCTGTTGTGTTCTCATCATCGATTGATTTCAAATGTGAATTGGCAAAGCCTGATGTAAGAATGAGTGAAGGTAACTGAATTACAGCATTGTAACTAACCAGCAAACTATATCTCTCATCAATATTTACTGAATTTGTATTATTCTCTAACCTTCTGGAGGAAAGTTGAGTAGACAGAGAATATGGCAATTTAACTGACATATTGTTTGCTCAATTTCTTTTACCATTAGTATAAATTTACAGTGATGTATCCGAGTCTTATCTAAGGTCACAAATCATATCACTTCCTTTCCCTTTGGATCACAAGTTTAAACATAAGCCGTTGAAAGATTACCGGTAGATACTTTCTTGATAAAGTTAAGTCTTATCTCCAGGCCTGATTAGCACAAAAATTAAGTGCAAGACGTTGGTAAAACTGCCAAGAATGGCGGTATCCCGAAGTACATACAAACAAGTGCAAGCAGCCAAAATAGCGCTACATGAAAATCCCTAAGAAAATTAGCATAATGCAGCTTCTCTAAATGTTCTAGTATTAGGCAGTCACGGAAACATTGTAACTGTGCTATATTGCTGCATGAATAATTGAATAATGACGCGACAGCACTCGCTTGCAGGAAATAAATGCACTTAAAATTTGACATAGCCCCAGTTTGTAATGTTCTGTATTAATTATCATCATCATCAGCAGCTTTTATCGTTCCTTGTGGAGCATAGATCACAGACGAGGTTCTTCCATGCAGTTTGATCTTCAGCTAATAGGGCTATATCATTCCAGTTGGGGAGATATTAATTATGAATTATTTCTATTATTTTTTTTCTGGTTACCAAGACATGATTTTGTTCGTAAAAGTTTGATGTTTTGCTGGCAGGCAAATTTTTCTAGAGATAAATTAGTGAAGTTGTGTTTTCAGGGGACGATAGCAGGCAAGATCTTTGTCTGCTAAAACCAACCGGAGATGAAGAAGCAGGCAAACAGTCGCAGACGAGTAATGCCAACAAGCGGTCTGCTTCCTGTTCTTTCTCGGACGTTGCCATCAAGCGAGCCAGGGTGATGATGACCTCCCCCACCAGCAGCAATGCTGTTCACGTACTCAACATCTTAGTGCCAGGAATTGAGTTTGACCAGTTCGACAAGAAGGGTCCAAGCCATTCACCAACGTACAGCACTAAGATCACAATAAATGGACTTGTAAGCATTTTTATTATTGTTATTATTATTATTAAAAGTTAAGATTTATGTGGTAACTTATCCAATAGCAGGCTGCGTGAACACATTACATTGTTAGCATTGTGTTTGGCTATCATGTATCTCTCTTTGAATGCCTACCCTCTTCCCCCCTTCTATTTGGCCCCACATTTTATTTACGTTTGGAGGGAGTATGATGGAGTATGAAAATGCTTGCAAGAAGTTCGTCAAGCAGCGTCCGACAAGATGACATTTTGGACGACAGTGTTTGTTTTTTTGCTTGTCAACGCTTTTTTTGGAGCCAAAAAGCTGAAATTGTCGATGTTGTGATTGTATTCTGGCTGCTGTGGCACTGCTTAAAGTGCACTCATTCTAAAGGACTTGACTCGGAGGAGCATAGACTCTGGTGTTTATGAAAACTAGGGAAAATAGTTGGCCCCTATGCTTAGCAGTTGCCACCCCAATGCCCCCCCTCCCACTTGCCAAATCCTGGAGCCACCACTGGCTGTACGTAGGTTAAGATAACACTTATCTCATTCTCTGATGTTAGTGTTCTTGACCACAGCACTGATATCTGGTCGAATGCAAGCGGCAGTGTTGTTGACTTTTGAGATTACTCTTGAATAGTTTACAAATAATTCTTCCAACCTGTATTATCATAGAAATTAATACTCACTCAAAGTAGTCTATCTTTGATAAAGATGGTTTGAAACCAAGCAATGTTTAAGATAGCCGTTATAGGTGCTATGCAAATGCTTTATCCACGTTATATTGCATCATTCAACCTACCTTGGCTTGTACGTAAGTTACCGTAAGCCTTCGAATTTATTGACAACTTTAAATTGTTTTTTTTTTAATATTTTTAGGTCTTTCCAGGAACAGGAACAAACAAGAAAAGGGCAAGGCTAGCTGCTGCTGAGAAAGCTCTGAGGGTACTTCTGTCAGAACCCGGGTCCGAAACGACGGCTGTTGGAGAAACTCTACCAGACGAATCAGTCACTGACGGTGCATGCCAAATAGTAACTCCAAAAGTCCCCGAAGTGGTTGGTACAAGTCCGGTGGCTATACTGAATGCCATTCGACCGTGCACAGAGTACTTTAGCATCGCCAGTTTGGAAGAGGAATCGAACGTCACTGTTCCGGCAAGGTTCAGGATGGGTGTTTCTATCGATGGAACCCGGTTTGAAGGTGTTGGGACGAGTAAGAAGATGGCGAGATTTCTCGCGGCGGAGGCTGGACTGCAGAAGATGTTTGGCTTGGAATTCTCTCACACGGCAGGTACGGTGTATTGCAAGTTGCTTGTCAGTTACTTGCTCTAGACTTTGTATTTCTGGAGCTTATTAGTATTATTATTATTTGTTATTTTTGTTACATGGTTGTTGACTGAACGTTAAGTCATTTCCAAAACAGAGATTCATTAAATACTCCACTTGTTAAGCGCTCTTGTCTTGGACCTTAGTCTTGTCTATTGCGCTGAAGAAATTGTCTAGTAATAATAATAATAATAATAATAATAATAATAATAATAATAATAATAAGTACAGAGCAACTGAGAGGTGGACAACTTGTCCAAGGTCGTTGCACAGTGGCTATTGTCATATTAGTCCTGCTACCTTCCAACTGGATGCCCAGATTCCTACTGTTACTCCATCACACTTGAAAGAAACATAATAGGATTTTCTTATTTTAGAAACTATTTAAAGAGATCGATAATATTCATGTAATGCTGCATTCAATATCCAAATGTCACGAATCAGTCCATTCTGTTTAAAGTCACTACTATTGTTGCTGCAATAATGGCATGCAGTGCAGTGTGTTAGCATCTAATGGATATCAGTTCTGGTTATTATCACACAAATTCAAATTGATTTAGAGCCACGTCAATCAGGAAAGATTGGTCAGAACAGTGGGGAAGAAGAAGCTAAAGTGTTTTGTATTGTGTTCAAGACAAAAATGTGGTTACTGTCACATTTGGGGGAGGGCTCAAAAGTGTGGTATTTTGTGGAACTGGCATTGACACAAGTTGTGTCATCTAGATTTTGAATGCAGACAATAAATTCTGTGACTGTAAAACTATGTCAATTAATGGGTTTTACTATATTTTATTGTTTTTTAAAAATGTTACAAAAATGTGTTTTTGGTGGTGTTTTTAACATACAGATGGGATTCCAGTTTTTACGGGTGACGAGAGTCACTGGACCCATCTCAAGAAAGTGAACAAAAAGAGCCAAAAGGACTCAATGGTTCAGAATGTTCATCTTATTGGAGGAAAGCACCCGATGCAGCTGATAAATGAACTGTATCCAGATGCAGTGTTCAATTTCAGCGAAAAGCCATCTGCTGGCGCTGACGGTGTCTATTCCGTGTCTTTACGGATCAACGACGCCGACTTTGTTGGCAGCGGCGGCAACAAGAAAATCGCTCGCCTGAACGCGGCCATCGAGGCCGTGAGCGCTTTCAAGAGGGACGGAACGTTGGAGCGCAGGTTGGCCGAAAAGCAGCTCCACAAGATGGTGAAACCGAAATGGCAGAAGCCGCAGCGCGCCGCATTTTTGCAGAAAGACGAGAAGTGGACCGGACAGCCGAAGGGTCCCGTCACGCAGACAAAGGACGCTGTGGTTAGATTGAAAGAGATGTTTGGAAACGTGAACTATGAAGTTTCGTCTAAGTCTCCAACAACGGATGCTGACGGAAACCCAGCGACGAGGTATTACGTCCTAGCGATGGTGTTGGGACAGACGTTTTGGGGGGAGGGCCTGACCGAGGAGAAGGCGCAGCTCGAAGCGTCGGAGGCCGCCATGAGCAGCCTCGGTCTTTGGACCGAAGAAGACGAAGATGCGAAGAAGGAGGCCGGGCGTCTCGAAGCTGAGCAGCGTCGGTGGACTTCGATGTTGTATGGAAAGTCTCATTCGAAGCAACGATCGAAGGCATCGCGAGATTGGAGATCGCAGGGGAAGTCTTGGGTGTCGGGAGGAAAACTCGAGTCCCTGCCTTTGATACTACCAGGTATGATGATTAACAGCGGCGCCTATCGTGATTTTGAAGGGAGACATGCTGGAAACTGGTACGGAGAGGACGCGCTTTGCGGTGTTGGTATGCAGACTCCGGGCGAGTTTCACAAAGGGGCTGAACATGACTTTGAAATATATCCAGAAAGTTATGACACGACTTACCTAAATAACTATAAAGCTTACCAGAAAAGTCAAGCGGTGTCTGATCAGGGTGTCTACAATGACAATGGGAATTTCAGTGGAAATGACATTGGACTGTACAAGCAATGGTAGAACTCTTGGCTAGGACACTGCCCAGACACTCGGCATTGTCTTTGAGTGTACTAATTAATTGTTGATTTAGTTACAGTTTATGTCAGTTTTTGGATTGCTTGCATTCAAGTACTTATTCAAAGAGAATGTGACTTCTGTGGAATATAAGAAATATGTAGATGCGATCTAGGTGTGCTCTGTAACCCCAAATGCTTTCCACTGAAGCTAATAGGGCCAGTGTTTAATCTAGGCCGTTTCCGGGGGGAAATCGCCCTTCCCTCCCCCCGGAAATTTCAAATCCCCCCGGAAATTTTGGAATACTGCATGGACTAACAGCGGCCCCTAGCAGAATTCCCCCCGGCTTTGTCAGTTTCCCCCCTGGCTTTTTGAGTTTCTCCCCGGAGTCCAGGAGTCTAGATTAAACACTGAATAGGGCAAGATTCGGAAGGGACTATTGGTACAGACCGGCGGAGATAGAAAGTCAAAGAGGGTTGGTAATTTGTGTACTACAGTAGATCCTTCAGTATTACGTATTTAGCGGGTCTGTAAAATTTAGTGCGTTATATATATCCAATACCATCCAATATGGTAGCTATTTTCAAGGGACCATACATTGCAATACGTTATAAGCTACAAGAACGCTTGGTGGGGGGATGCAATGAATTTCTGGGAAGTTGGTGTGGGGGTGCAATGAATTTCTAGGAAGATCCTGCCAACTGTCAAAGGATTTTTTGCAAACGGTTTAGAAAAAATCTGTAGATTTGATTTATAAAATATAATGTTCAGAATTGACAATGTACAAAAGCCATTTTAGTCTGGTTGTATAAAGTCGTAGTGCAAAATTGAGTTTTCCGTTGCTGGATATAGGCCTACATCAAGGCTAATCTGTTTAGACAATCATCTTCCATTGAAGACGCATTTTTGGTGGGGGCAGAGATGCATCCCCAACGTGGAACCACCCCTGATCCTAGGAATCAGAGGATTTGACAAGATTAAGAACAAGATAAAACAGAGAACGAGCACAAAGAAAGATTATTCAAACAGTCATTGAATCAATTTTTGACCCCCTCTCCTTTCAAAACTCGACTTTTTCTGACCCCTATAATTATGTCAAAAACTTATGATCCCCATAAGATCAGTGACGGGTACCCCTAAAAAGTTTAGAAGGTTACTGTATTGTTTTTTATGTGGTAATGACCCTCCCCTTTTTTGCTCATCAAGTGTCAGAGTGATTACCTTTTTTTGTTGTTGGGCTTTTCTTCATTGTAGTAAATAGTAGTACATGAAATTTCCAATTTTTTTATTATTTGTAAAAGTGAAATTGTTGGTGTCAACTTCTCGTGACCCCTCCCCTCTGTCAATAACTCAAACTTTGCCATATCCTATTTTTCTGGCGTAATTAATAGACAGCTCCCTACAACTCTACATAGTAATGCTTTTCGGAAACAATGCCTATTAATTTTATTTGCGTTGATCTCTTGCTTTACCTAATAAGTACAGAGCTCCAATTGCTGGGGGGTTGGGGTCAGCCCCCCTTTAAAATGGCAGACCCTCCCTAGAGAAATGCAAAAATGACAAAAGTGTAAATTCTTAAAACACCATGCTTGCCATGACCCCCCTTTCATTTTCTCACAATTCGAGCACTGATTAAGTACGTGAGTCACAATTGAAAGAGATGTGTTTTAAGTTTGGATCTGAAAATACTCAATGGATTGGAAGAGCTGACAGCCAGAGGATCGAGAGAGTTACAGATTTTTGGCCCAGAAATAGAAAAGGCTCTCTTACCAATTTCAGTGTTGGTTCTAGGTACATTTAACAATGAATCTTTCTTGAGCTTAACATTCAGTAGTTTCAATAATTTGTTCGGCTATTTCAACATTCAGACCGTTTGGTCTAATTGCACTCATAGACTTACAGTCCTGTAAGTGTAACTGTCTTAGATGAAACCTGTAACTCCAGTTACTCCACTGAAATTATTCCAGTTTAGGAATGAAAACTGCAGTATGTGATGCTTCATTTATATTACAAGCGGTCCTCACGCATAACAGTCTAAAGCCATCTACAGTGTAGAGTGTAGACTAAATACAGCGATGTCTAATGGTTTTGCGTAGCAGCAAACTTCCGTCACTCGCCCACCGCTGTGATGGAAATCATAGATTTCATAAATTCATATTAAGTGAACGCTCCTCTACTGTGTTATTAGGGGCTGTCCAAAAATTATGTCAACAAAATAAGGGAGGGGGTTTGAAAAAGTTTGACAGTTGTTGATAGGGGGGAGGTGGGGTCAAGAGAAGTTGACGTCAACAATTTCACTTTTTACCAATCAAAAATAGGAAATCTCATGGAATACTATTTATTACAACTAAGAAAAACCTGATAAGCAAAAACTTAAGGTAATTATTTTGACACTTGATGAGCAAATAAGTAGGAAAAGGTCATCATCGCACAAAAATAACCTTCTAAACTTTTAGGGGGACCCATCACTGATCTTAGGTGGGTCAAAAGTCTTTGACATAATTATAGGGGGTCACTGAAAGTTGGCAGTTGTTGACAAAGGGAGGGGATCAAAAATTGTCCAAAAATTGTTGGCATAATTAATGGACCTTATGGCATTTCGGCTACAGATGATTATCTTCTCTCTCTGTTTCTGTCTCTGTCTGTCTGTCTGTCTGTCTGTCTCTGTCTGTCTGTCTCTGTCTGTCTGTCTGTCTGTCTGTCTGTCTGTCTGTCTGTCTGTCTGTCTCTCTCTCTCTCTCTCTCTCTCTCTCTCTCTCTCTCTCTCTCTCTCTCTCTCTCATATTCATATAATAATTTTGGTGTCGATTAGTTGCTTCCTTCTATCGTCCTAGAATGGAATTTAGATGAAAAAACTCAACCACTATTATAAAGAAAGCTTCGCTGAAATATAATATTCTATTTTCTGATCTAAGTACGAGACATCTTTCTTAGCAAAGTTGAGCGACTACGAGACGATATGTCGAAGCATTAGGCTTAATTCAGCGAAAAGATGCTTTATTATTATTATTATTATTATTATTATTATTATTATTATTATTATTATTATTATTATTATTATTATTATACAAGACAATTTCTAGAGCGCCGTAACTTCGTAAGCATAGCTTTGCCAATATTATGCGTCCGAGCTTGCATCAACATAAAATGGACTTTGGGGAATAAACCCCTATTTCACATTCTCGTGGTGTCCTTGTTTCTCTATTTTATATCCACACCACCAGCAACCAAGATCTACTGGAGTAGACCAAACCTGGATGAGAATATGTGCGGCCCAAACCCTATGCGGTCCTTCTCCAGTGTTATATCTAGGATTTTGAATTTGGGGGCTGTCGGGAAAATCTGGGGGTGTCTAAATTTTCAGGTCTCTTTCCGAAAATGGCTGACAAGCAAAAACGGTCATCCGACTAAGAGAGTTGGGAGGGGGTGTCCTTCTCCATTTGGGGGTGTTCTAAGCTAATTAGTATGCATTTTGTATGCATACCATTCTCGCATTACCAAATTGGGGGTGGTTGGGTGTTGACCTCAAATTGGGGGTGTTGGGGGGAGGGGTGGTGTAAAAATATCCCTGTCCTTCTCCCCTTGCAATCTTTCAAAACGCAGAGGGCTCGAGCCTAGAGGACTAATAGAAGTTTCCGCCCATACCAAGTTCTATAGTAGGCCCTAATCTGCCACAACCAGTGGCGGCTCTAGGATTTGGCAAGTGGAGGGGCGTTGGGGTGGCAACTTCTAATCATGGGGGCAACCATTTGTTGTTTAATGAATGTAGCATTAAGTATAGGGTCTCAACTGGGGGCCACTGGGGAGGCCAGGCTCTCAATAGGGGGGCACGGGCCCCCTGGCCCCTCCGGTGGAGTCGCCACTGGCCACAACCCTAGATATGTAGATAGGCCTATGCTATGCCACATATCGACAGGTAGGCCATACTGGTTTGTATCCATTTTTAAAACCCCAACCAATCATGACTCCGACACAAACCCAACCCAAGAAAGCAGTAGGTTACTGGATCCAACCAAACCCACCGTAGGTCAAATGCATTGCAATTTCTTAAGCCGGTTACGGGTAATCGAAAATTGATCAACCCACCATGAAATGGAAATCCCTAACCCAATCGAACCCATGGGTAGAACCAACCAATGTCCATGTCTGGTTTGTATTGATTGGCATGCATTAGCGTCGCCACAGGGGGGCAAATGGGGGCTACTCCCCCCCCAACCTGCCCCAGACCACCTACCATATTCGCGCAAATCCCGTGAGAAAGTTACTTATGGAAGGGGGTGGGAAGGTGGGAAAGGAATCTGACACGCCAGTCCCCTTTTGCCCGCCTCCCAACCAAAATTCCTGGCGACGCCACTGTTCGGAACTCTCGTGAAATTCGCAAAAATTCAAGGCCGCGCAAAGCCTTGAAGAAATTTGCAATTACTTCCTCGCTGTCTTTTTGGCCCTCGATTTATAGCCATATTTTATCGAGTCTTTGTCCGCCATGTAAGAGTATACGAGAAATCGTTCAACTCGAAAATTCGACAAATTCTCGGCGAATTAGACCTAGTTTTTTAGTGTAAAGTCACCAACACAAGGCCTCTGATCACGCCGAGGTGATAACCACACTGCAGCAAAACCCAGACCACGCCGAAATGCCCACCGCGTCGAAATGCCCTCCGTGTCCAAATGCCCTCCGCGTCCAAATGCCCTCCGCGTCCGAATGCTCACCGCGTTCAAATGCTCACCGCGTTCAAACGTCCTCCGTGTCCAGATGCCCTCCGCGTCCAAATGCTCCCCGCATTCAAATGCTCACCGCGTTCAAATGCTCACCACGTTCAAATGCACATATTTCGGAACCATTAGCGTCGCCACGGGGGCAAATGGCGCAACTACCCCTCCCCAACCTGCCCTATACCACCTACTAGATTCGCGCAAAACCGGCGAGAAAGTTTTTGTGTGGAGGGCGGGGTGGGTGGGTGGTGGGTAAGGAATCTGACACGCCAGCCCTCTTTTGCCCCCCACCAAAAATTCCTGGCGTGTTGATATGTGATCGAATGGCTTCGCCTGTTAGCGTACCTTAAAAAACTTCTAAACAGCCAAGATTTACGAATATTGCTTCGAATAAAAAGGTTCGTTTTGGGGTGAAATTGGATTGTGCCGTTCCCGTGGGGACCGCCGAGCGACGCACATCGCTGAGTGTAATCGTGCTTACGAAGATAAATCCAATTTTCAAGGCTGTCCGCGTAAACCAGGAGCGACCACTGCACGACTTGTTTCTCCAGACATCCATCTTGCAATGGACGATGATAAGGCGATCAGAGGCAGCGTCTATCAGTGAAAAAAATTCTGCGGTTTAAATGCTTCATTATATATATAATGCTTCATTATAATATATATTAAATGCTTCATTATATATAATTTTATATATATAATTATATATATATATAAAGTTAAAAGAAGCGATTTCATCGTTTCTTCATCACAGGCATGGGCATGGGTTGGGTCCACCAAAGAGTTAGATTGGGTTGGGTCCGCAATTTCCATGTTTTCGATGGGTTGGGTTGGCCACAGAATCTATTGTATTGATTAATTTTCTACGGTCAATAACTGGTATAAGAAATTGTAATGTATTACGGTGGGCTAGGTCGGGTCGGGTCAAGTAACTCTATTGCTTTCGTGGATTGGGTTGAGTCTGAATCAAAATGGGTTGGATTTTTAAAAAAATATACCCACGTTCATGTCTGGTTCATCGTGCTGGTAGTGGACTAAACACGAGCACAGCCTTAACAAAGTATATTTTAGATAAATAATAATATTATTAGGCTAATGTTATTACAATAATAATGACTGGATTGACGTGGCATCCTGTCCTGAAACCACTGTCACTCATAAAGCCCTCTATTCCGACTCCTGTTTGTCGATTCTGCTCACATGGCATCTCCACTTTGTTAGTCAGTGTCTTAATTGTAGGTCGTCTCTTGTAAGATCTCTTCTTACTCTCCTGTTCCCCGAAGCGGTCAATCCAAAATGTTCTAGCGTTTCCGCGCAGCGTAATCTTTGATGTATCCCCCTTGATCTGATCATCTTGGTCGCTCTGTATTATCGATCCATCGTTAAGAAATGACTTTATGCTCTGGTTCAATTATTTTTTTAGCAGGGCATTTTTAGAGAACGCCTGTCTTTCTTTATCCGTTCATCGTTATCAATATCCCCCTTTTGCACACCCCCACCCACCCAACAATTCAGCAGAACCGCCCCGCCCCCCTAACGCGCCAAAACAGCGTTCATGACAACAAATAATAGTGCATATTGCATGAGATAACTTGATTGGCGGATCCGTCCAGGCCCCTCTACAGATCGCCGGGTCCCCATGGGCATTTTGTCCCCTGCCCTTCCTATCAGCGGGCCTGACTACTGTATTTTGGCAAAGATATGAATTGTAAGTCGTTTAAAAGAGAGGGTCATAAAGTCAGAAATTGCTAAATCATGTAGGCCCTATACTGGAGGTCAATAGGCCTAGCATTCCAAAGGATAGGGATAAATGACGTAAAACCTTGTTTTAGGAATAGGGAGGTTCGTGCTTGTGGTACACTGAAGAGACCATGAGCTCAGGGGCGTAAACAGGAATTTGATTTGAAGGGGTATACATTTTGGGGGTATATATTGTTATATATATAGGCCTATTATATAAATAATATATACTATGTAGTTTAAATGTCGCGGTATTACCTGTAAGTGTCGCGGGATTAATTGATACCGTTATATATATATAATGTATTTATATGTTGTATATACTGTATTATATATACTGATTTTGGAGGTATTATACCGATATACCCCTATCGCTACACCCTTGCTTGAGCTGTTGACCGAACACATGGCGACCGGGGATAGAGGTAAGAAGATGGAGAGTAGTAGCTCTGACAGATATGATGGAACAGCCCATTGGCTTTTGTCAGACCAATCATGCTCAATGTCCATGCATGGTATAGGACCTAATACGCATTGAAGCATGCTTTTCTCGTTAATATTATGACTGAGATACAAATAGCAATCAATCAAGTTGGCTGACACATGCACAATCACATGAGGATTGAAAATCCATTGTGATGCACTCGATAATCCGTCTTTCATCAGGCAATTCGTGTAATCGAATCATCCGTCATGATCCATATATATCGTTGTTGTGTCTGTCCACCCATACATCCCTGTCCACCCATGCATCCTTAGTCCATGATTATCCATTCTTGCATTCATTATTCCGATTTTTAACCACTCGTACATCGGTTCTTCATCCATCCGTTATAAAATTGATTTACATTATGTATTGTTATTTGAGGCTATGTTACATTTTAAGTGCTGTATCTTGTATAGGGACAATGTTTTTGAAAGACTATGATTGGACAGCAAGACTTGGAATGGAAAAACGGCGCCTCATAAACACAACAAACTGACCTGTCCAATACAGCTGTAATCTTTGACTCTAAATCAATCAGGGATTTATCTACACCCCTCCCAGCTGAGGGGAGGTTTACATTCCCGGGTTTTGACAGACACTTCCCTGCTCCTACACCCCCTGCCAGCGGTGGTGTTGGCTATCGCCCAAACATACAGATGTTAAAAGTAGTATGAAGCTGCTGTGAAGGACAGTGGTGTTATGATGCAGCTGTTTCGTACTGCGTATTATATGTTCAAATCAAAAATTTAAGTTTGAAAAACCACTTAAAATCACACTATTATTATTATTATTATTATTATTATTATTATTATTATTATTATTATTATTATTATTATTATTATTATTATTATTATACGAAAACTAGCCGTATAAGTCTCGACACTGGACATTGACACCCTCCGCAATTTTGGGACACCCCCCCGAACGCAAATACCTGAAAAAGCCTGAAATCAATTAAACAAAATTAGCAGTAAACCTATACAACTTAACGGTATGATATTATAATCAGATAAATGCATGGCTGTTATGGCTTTCTTACTTAATCGCTGTAAAGTTCGGGAACACGACATATTTGTTTTTGCTCGTTTCTTCGTTTAATGTTTGGAGGGAGAGAGAGTGATAGAGAAGGAGAGAAACAGAGAAAAAAGAGAGAAAAAGATAGAGAAAAAGAAAGAGAAAGAGAGAGAGAAAGAGAGAGTGAGAGAAGGAGAGATCAGTGATTAAGTGGTTTGTGTCCATAAGCGTGAAATTGAAACCAAGGGAACGAGACGTGGAAGGAGTTCAACACGACATGGAAAATAGACGAACGAACTAATATGACGAGAAAATATATTGTCCAATTATTTTCACTCGACAAAATGGATGCGACATCTGAACGGAAAGCAAGGAGGATATTTCTGGAACGAGCAGCAGCAGCAGCATCGGTTGCCCGATAACAACAGCCATCGTCAAAGGCAAGATGAGTGACAAGACACAAGAGCCCCTTAAAGTGTCTCCAATCCGGCAAAAACACAAGAAAAAACACAGTGAACAAAAGAAGAGATGACAAATGATGAGCAAAGCAAGACGCAAACGAATACTTGTTGTTTGATGTGCCACTTGAAAGGAAGCATTGACAACGTTGAATCTAACCCCAATGCTGTTAGAGACGTCACCAGTACACTTAATTATATATTATGTACTCGACTTTTGATGGCTTGGTAATGCATTCAGACTTTGGAAATTGTGTTTTTTTCTATGAACGGTCGAGACATCATCTCTTGCAAATCTATTTGCCGAACAGCAATCCTTTCCCACCCCCTAATTCCCACGCAGTCCAGTCAAAACTAGGGCACAGACCCACTGAAATAAACCTTGCGAAAAATATTTTGGTCTTTTCAGAGAATTGCTCGTGAAGATATTTCTTTATTTGTCGTCGGTAATTAATCTTGATCTGATAGCATCTAACTTTGGGATCGAAAAGCAAAATAAAGATTTTGCGATTTCTAGTCTTCTGGAAGATAATTATACTGTAAGTCAAGTCAGATACAGGGGCAGATACAAATGCCGCCGATGGCCTGCAGGGGGCCCGGACCGGTGATGATGATGATGATGATGATGATGATGATGATGATGATGATGATGATGATGATGATGATGATGATGATGATGATGATGATGATGATGATGATGATAGCCTGAACCCTGAAAAAGATTGACAAACAAAAAAGACCATCTTCGATATGAGCACAGAGGTGCCCGGTAATCATGTAGTAACACCATGAAAAAGACCGACAAGCAAAAAAGTCATTATCAGTTTTTCACGCTTGTTAGGGCCTTCTGACTACTCTTTGCACAGAGGCCCGAAATTTCTCTCGGCGGGTTGAACTTTGTAATAAGGGTCCACACATCTTCCATTTACCGAGGCCCGGAATTTCTCTCGGCGGGCCTGAGCTGATATAGGTTAAAAATTATCGTAAATCAAGATATGGTTAAATGTAATGGTTACATTAGCCGTCAACTTTCTGTGCTTGAAATGTCTAGAATAAGTGATGGGTTTCAACACGGGATCAATAATAATTGTGAAACATTACTACTACCGTCCGGTCATCTTGAATGCAGCATTTGTCACGCCACCAGGTCCTTATTATAGCCTGCAGTTCCTTAAAAGCCTCTTGACACGCAATTGAACACGTCGGTTCTAATGCACGATCCATCCACTTTGCTTCTCATTCTCTTCAATCAGTGGCGGCTCCAGGATTTGGTAAGTGGGGGGAGGGGCGTTGGGGTGGCAACTTCTAAGCATGGGGGACAACCATTTGTTGATAGGTAAGTAGTAGTAAGTATAGGGTCCTAACTGGGAGGAAATTAGGGAGTCAGGCATTTAATAGGGGGTCCGGGTCCCCAGCACCCCTTCCCCATGTGGAGCCGCCACTGTCCTCAATTGATTGTGCTAAGTGACTGCCTGTGAAATACTGTATTTCGAGACGTGTTTGTAGCAACACTGGACTAGACGCTAATTCGAATTAACGAAGCAAATGCGCTTACGGTAGACCTATGTACAGTCTATCCCCAACCTCAGGCACAATCACTTTACAGCTTCCCTCGAACCAAAAGCCTTAATCCTTCGCCTGATAACAGAGCACTCTTCATTTTCAGATCAATTCGATTTTCAATACTTTCAAGCAGCAAATAATGGACATAGTAGCCTAAATTAAATTTCAGGCGAGTAGCTACTATACTGTTACGGACGAAATAAAGGAAATATATCATCATCCAATATTTAGATTTGCAATAGAATGGAAAATGTTGACTTATATAGGAATTCCAACGACAGAGGTAGGCCTAAGATGATATCAGTCTAGACATTTCTCGATTAATAGGCTATATATATATAATACATTTTTAAAATCATTTATTTATATTTAACATTGCCCTTTAATATTTTCTACTTAATCATATACTAAAGTTAGAGACAACATCGTGCGTTTCGAATTAATTAAATTACTTCAAAATGACTTCTTTTTATGCAAAAGATGAATGCGCAAAAGCTGTCGTAATACAATCCTGAGAGCGGCTCAGACGGTACATAAACACTACACAGTGTCTTGTCTTCGCACAAAGTTCCCAAACTCGATTGCAATATAATGTACACGGTAACAGCATATTTGTATAGCGCCTCTTCTGAAGAATCACTCAGAAGCGCCCCAGTTGCGATGAAATTACTACGTATTGATAAAGAGATGAGTTTTACGTCGTTGAAAAAACGAGGGTCATAAAATCGCCAACAGCTAAATTACGTATACTGGGATCAGGAGCATTCCAGAGGATAGGATCGACTGATTTAAAACCTTGTTTTAGGAATAAGAAGGTACGTGCTTAGGCACACTTAAGAGACCTTGAATCGTGGACCGAAGACATGGTCGACCAGGGATGGAGCTAGAAGGATGGGGTATAGTTTATTTGACAGACATGATTATTGAGATGATGACTGCATGACTATTACATGTATATCCAGTTATGGGCGCGCGCATACATATACATATACATACATACATACACACACACACACACACACACACACGGGAGGCTAAGTAAGCCTGTGTGACAACAGTGGTTATCACAAACTCACACAGCCTTACTTACCTAGCCTCTTAAACCACTTAAAATCACACTATTACTGTTAGTATTGCTCACACACGCACAAAAACATCGTGATTTAAAGTGGCTTAGGAGGCATTACTGCCTATCTGAAAGCCACTAGGATCGCTAAGGGGGCTTGAACTTCGCTCCGTCAGCCTACCGCTCCAGCGCGTAATCCACTCTGCCATCTTCCGCCCTCCCCAAAAATTCAGCTTAGGGCTGTCCATTAATTACATAAACTATTTAGGGGGTTTAAAAAGTTTGACAGTTGTTTACAGGGGGAGAGGGGCCAAGAGAAGTTGACGTCAACAATTTCACTTTTTACAAATAATCAAAAAATAGGAAATTTCATGGAATACTACTTATTATAATGGAAACACTCTAAGAGCAAAAAGAGGAAAATGGTCATCACCGCAAAAATATTAACCTTGTTATTGGGACCTGTCTTTGATCTTGGGGGGGGGGGAGTTTTTGGCGTTATTATAGGGGGGTCACTGAAAGTTGACAGTTGTTGACAATGGAAGGGGGGTTCAAAATTGACCAAAAATTGTTGACATAATTAATGGACAGCCTCTTAACCTCCAGATCTTTCTCTATTCGTCGACTAACAGAAGCAGTCGAATAAACAGTATTTTTCTCCTAAGGCCGTGAAAAGAAAACGTGTTGTTTCGACGCAGAATGGAGCCGAATATTCTAGATGGCTTCACTTCAGATATGACGGATGGCATATACAAGTCGGTCCGCAACGCAACAATGCCTCGAAAGAGCTGCATCTAATACAAACGTCGAGGCGGTTAAAATACTGTCCCCATAAAACTCCATCGCAGCTGTAACGAAGCAGCTCTTGACCGTAACGTATACAGGCGCAAACAATACGCGAAGATCCAGCTTAGCAGAAAACCGTTCAATCTGCATATCGACCATCTCTGTCCAGACTAATAGGACATCGGTTTGACCGGTGTTATGTTTGTCTCCAGTGGCGTAACCATGAGGGGAGGGTTGGGGGTTAAACCCCCCTTGGCTGTCGAAAACAAAATATTTTTAATGAGTTTCTATGTATTTTTAATTTTGGAACGCGATTTGGGGGGTCAACCCCCTTGGATATAGAATGTTACGGTTTAAGAGGTGACGACGACCTTTTTTGCTTGTCAGGAAAAAATAGATTACATTTTTGCTTGTCAAGATTTTTCCGAAGTTGGTCGCAGTCAAAACCGAAAACCAAAACAAATCCTCCCTTCCGGAAATTCTGGCTACGCCACTGTTTAGCTCTGTCGTACATCTCTACCATATATTCTATCTGGGTCTCAAATGTCAAAGGTTTATTACCACGATATCTCTCCTACTCTTCCCGTGGACAATTATAAATCTCTCGACCAAATCTGGTTCGTGGTACCGTGGACGCTCTTGACTTTGGCCCTTGCTATTGTACTGCGCTATACAAATTGTCATAAAGAATAGAATAGAATAGAATAGTGGAATTTTCCCGAAATTTTGCTCGTTGCCCTCTCTTGCTGCTAGCCAAGAAATTTGAAATATTACCGTAGAACTCCGCTATAAACATGCCTAGCGAGTCTGTAAATTGAGTGCGTTACATCTGAGGTACGTTATATCCAATACCATCTAATATAGGATAGCGCATCAGAGTCAGACATGGACAGAAAGTAGCAGTCGAGCAAAGAGGCATTCTGACTGACAGCGTGCTTTTGGCAACGACATGCAAAGGGATTGACAGACCGAATAAATAAACGACTGACTCGAATGATTGACTGGCCGACCGGCTCCGATCACGTGTTCCGGCGGAAGTCGGCCGCGTTCGATCACGTGACCATCTGACGTCATCGGCCGGACGTATCCATTCGTCAAGGTTTCGCGGTTATTTCGACTTGCCGTCGAATATATAATTAATACGAGATCCGAGTCCCGAGTGACCGCTTTGCGTTGGGTCGGCGTCCTGTTTGGCCCGGAGCTGGGGCCGGAGATACGGGATACAGGGCCCGAGGAATCCTTCCGGGATGTCCGCCCGTCAGCAGAGGGCGATGACGACAATGACGACAGTCAGAAGTCGACTTTTATGTATGACGTCATCGCTTTCTCAGAGAAAGTCGTTAATTCGCTGTCATGAAAACGGTCGCTTTGGTAACCGTCGGAGCACGATACTTAAAATTCGTTTTATTTTCTAGACGTAGTTATTGATAGCAGTGTTGCATATAGGCCGGATAGGGGAAAATCAATGGTTTATCCAGGCCTGTTAGAGGGAGATCCTCCGCCAAACCTCAAATCCCCCAAAAGAAATCCAAGCACTGAAAAAAAATACATTGAGCTAGGCCCCCTTTCCTCCAGCCAAGTCAATTCCCACCCCCCACTCCCACCGCCAAAGGCCTAGAGTCTGGATAAAACACAAGGGGAATTCTCACCCCAGCTAATTAGATTCCCCGCCCCCCAATTGCAATAATTAAAGTCAAAGCAAGCATTTTATTGAATAAAGTGATGACACTATCTCACCAAGCCCCCTGGCCCCCGGGTATTGAACTGCCACCCCCCCCCCCAAAAATATTCACCCCTCACCCCCACCCCAATGGCAGAGGAGAGTGTATTCAAAACACGGGTATTGAGGATTTGATAATCTTTCTAGACAAAAAAAACTTGTGACTCCAATATTTTCACACAAGACGAAGATTCAGAAAATATCCACCAGAGAAAGAAGTCCTCCTTAGCGTTTCATCATCATCGTTAACCCTAAAATGATGTCTGTTTAAATCATTCAAAAAGAGGGAAATGACATTCGAGGAAAACGAATTGAATCGAGAAAATCGAGTCTTGAAAGGACCGAGAATGATTATAATGTTGCTTGCGTTAAACCAACAGCCCCATGATAGTGGCGCCATAGAAGTTTTTTGATTGATCGATTGATTGATTTGATTCCCTCGTTTCGAAGGTAGCCCACTCTTGATAAAAAAACTCTGTTTATTTAGGGTTTTAACGATTTATGAACTACAGATAGATAGATCCCTGTTCATAAACATTATATCTAGAGGGAAGTCTATAGCTATAATATTATGTCCCAAAATCATCTATAATTAATACAAAATTTTTAGTCTTAATATTCATGGCTTTTATTGCACATGTAACCAGGACCTAACACCTGAGAAGCACGTTGCTGAGATGATTCGGTCATAATTAATGGCTGCCATAAACCTTAGCAGTCACCTCTCGTTTAAATAAAAATAACAAGGTTTAAAGTGGTTCAGTGTGTGAGAACCACTGCTATACCCTTCCCATCTCTCTCTCTTTCTCTATCTCTTTCTCTCTCACTCTCCCTCGATATATATATATATATATTCTACAAATTATTAATATTTATTTCTACATATTATTAATGTGTATGTACAGTAGTCAATTACATTTAACGACGATGGAATTTTTGCAAATCAGAATTTTGCGGGAAAATGGTTTGTCTCCTGCTGAATGACTTGGCAGTTTCGAATGTCACGAAATGCTGACAGGATAGAACCAGTTGCTGTTCAAGGCCATTGCTAGATTGCCGTGGATGACAAATACTGCAATAAAGGACCGGGAGTCCAAGTGGTTGGACCCTGAGCGATCCTGTGAGCTGACAATCCCGTTCAATAATTAATTTACCGTCTGGAACAGAAATTTAACGATAAGTCACCCATCCAACTGCCGCTTATTGATTTGGCGAAGTTTATTTTTTCAATCAGTCCACCAATCAATCAATCAATCAATTCCCATGACACCGCTAGTCATAATGCCTAGGGCATCCTTTCTCGTTACTGAGTTCAGCGATTTGCAAAATGAATAGGATTGACTAAACCTTATCGCGTCGTTCCGTGCGTAGCTTGCACTCACCGGACGAATGCACAAGAATTGAAGAAAGGTTAAACAGCAGTCAAAAATAAATGAAAATGCACCGAAAACATAGCCACAAAAGCGCATTCAATTTAATTTTACGGGAAAAATTCAAATGGAGGCTAGTACTACTGCAGAAATTGGAGTATTAACTAAATTGTCAAGGCCAGCAAAGAAAACGAATGAATGAGTATTGGATAAAGCAGTGGTGCAAAGAACCCTACTGGAAACAGTAAAGGAAAGAAGACTGAATTACTGGGGACATATTTTGCGAACAAAACAAGAATGTCTAGAGAAAGAAATAATACAAGGCACAATGCCACGAAAAAGAGGTGGACCAAGAAAACAGCGGGAAGACAACATAAAAGAATGGACAGGACTCAGTATAGAGCAGGCGATAAGAACAGCAGAAGACCGTAACACTTGGAAGAAGGCAGTCCACAGTGCAGCCAATCTTCGGAGCGAAGGCGGTTAAAGACAAGACAAGACAAGGTCAAGAATAATGTCAAGGTCGAGGTTAATGTTTGTGTATATGTTCTGTTATGATCTTCTGCAAGACTGACTCTGAAAATCCGAATATTATGGCACGAAGGTCGTTCCATAAATAAATTACAAAACGATGCAGTTCATATAGTTTTACAATGAAGCAAATATACGTTTTGTGCAGAATTTAATAACAAACAGAAATATCGTTGTTTCATAAATATGACATAATTTCTATGACATTACGTGCACGTATAGGGCTAACACAGTGAGTCTGTGAATTATTTTATCCAACAATGTTTTCCGTCACAAACGCTGCATAGAACATTTTCATCTAATGAACATCTAACGAATCAGTGAAAAGATGTACGAGTATGTGCAAATGTTTAAGATGTAAATTTTCAAATAACTGTTTCATTTTTCGACATGTCCGCCTTGCTCGTTTAAACATTTGTCTCACCGAGCAAAAAGTTTCTCAATGCCCATGCACTGGTCGCTTGTCGTCAACAAGACTTTCACTGCCTTGACCAAACTTATTACACCAACAGTGTATCTCGGTCTTGTAAAACATTTGTCACCATACATTGGGCACATTTCAGAGTGAATGGCATTCGAGTTAAGTCCCTTAACCCATACAAACGAATAACTGCACTCTGTTCCTCGAGGGATGCACTCCACGACAACGTCGCCATATTCAATAGTTACAGATGACGTCACTGTGACGTCATCACTATAAACGTTGACGAGGCTGTTCCAAATAAAATTTTCTTCAAAACGCATAAGTAAGTGAGTAAAATCTCGTGGATTTATATAGCGCCTTGGGAAGCAGCACAACAGTAGCTGCTTATTCTTAGGCGCTCAGCCTTTCTTAAAATAGCTATGGAAAAGGCATTTGATCAGTATATTTCGGATTGCTTTCAATGTAAAAACTAACTAAACTGCAGCGTTCTGTGACTTATTTATCGAACTCATATTACAGAAAACCTAAACAACGAGATATAAAATGACAAAATGCAATTATGGCGGTATGATATCGAACCTAGTTATCAGCTTCCAGCGCCATTTTATAATGCATAGAAACATCAGCCGATGGCACGCCAAATCCTAATCGTAGAAGATCGAAGTTGAATCCAGTAGACGACCGACCATGTCTGATAAACCAGGCGAAAAGATAGCATTTTTGAATTGCTATATTCTGCATAATTTTTACTTCAAGCAACATCGAAGCAATGACAGAGTATATATGTTAGCATCGTGAAAGTTCACGACTATGGCGAGGATTAGACCAGTCTGTCAAAGTACCAAATACTTATGTAGCTCCTGGATACTCTATGTATATATAATGTGCATATTTACTCGCATATAGTGGATCAAGTGGCTTAGAGAAGTGATATTCAAGTATCGATCCGCGGACCAGATCCGTCCCTCTGAGTGGTGTGAAATGATCGGTGATTATACTAAAGAAATCAGTTTTAAACTTGTATTCTGTATTTATTCAATGGCTGCAGTTTCAGTTATGACATAATAGATGAACTTGGAATCAAGGAAAATATCGTTGATAAAATCAAGATGAAACGGCTAAAATACTTCTGACACGTCTGTCGGATGCAGTGGCGGCTCTAGGATGGAAACAAATCATGGGGGCCAAAGATTTGTTGTTTAATGTATGTAGCATTAAGTATAGGGTCCCAACTGGGGGCCACTGGGGGCAGGCTCTCAATACAGGGCCCCCCTGACCCCCCCGGTGGAGCCGCCACTGGTCGGATGGAACAACAAAGATTGTCATATTTGTGCCTACATTACAGAATACAGAGACAGAGAGAGGGAGAGACAGAGAGAGACAGAGAGACAGAGACAGAGAGAGACAGAGAGAGACAGAGAGAGGGAGAGAGAGAGAGAGGCAGACTATAGTAAAGCTGGCTGGGCGTCGTTGAGAACGATTGTAAAGATTTAAATCTAGACCTATTCCAAGCAATAAAAGCAACAGAACACATACAGAAGTGAAAGAAATTGATGGGGCTGCCACAGTGTGTGAACGCATCGCTACGGCACTAAAGAAGAAGACGACAAAGAAGAAGAAGAAGAAGAAGAAGAAGAAGAAGAAGAAGAAGAAAAAGAAGCAGTTATTAAATTTTGTTATCCTTACTTCACAAAATGTATAATAAGAAGGCTTTATATGTCAAATTAGCAAAATAATCAAAAGCAGCTTGAATACAAGACACCGGCAGAATGTGTGCATGCCATAGTGATAAATGACAACCATAGATTTCTGAAGCACCTGGTCCTCAGACGCCAATCATAAAAGTTATGGCCCTTCATAAAATTTAATCGAGCGCATCTGGCTTAGGGATCTATGCACAGTTCACGAATTTCATATTGAAATCCAGACCTTAAGCAAAATTCCAGCTAATAACAGTCCCGTGAAAAATCCGTCTTCACTAAGAGAATAAAGCAACAACCCCAGCATTGGTTCGAAGAAATAACTCAAAATTGTGAGACGAATCATCGAAATTAAATTGCTTCTGTATGAAGCACTTCAGCACCATTTGACCTTTCAGTACTCAATCAATCACTTTAAATTAATTGCGAACATGCAAAGTAAAAAGTGCAAACAGCATTATTTATGGAGAGTATTATTCCAAGACGGAAAATTCACATGCATCAACAGCTCTGTGACTCTACCGAGATTTTGAAATCAAACGATCGACTACAAAACGCAAATGACAAAATCAATCAATCAAGCAGTAATTCAGTCAGTCAATCAATCAACTTCTATGGCGCCACTATCCTGACGTCCAGGGCATCAGCCGATGGTTCAATAACAGCCTTTTCCACCCAAAGGTTATTTCTTGTTATAACCACCACCCGAATAAGTTTAAAACGTGACTAAAGAGCTAAAATTTCACCGATTCGATCTAATGATAACCCCCCCACCCAGTGTTTAATCTAGTCTCTGGACTCCTGGTGGGGGAAACTGACAAAGCCGGGGGGAATTCTGCTAGGGTGCTGCTGTTAGTTAATGTAGTAGGCCCCTATGCCAACATTTCCAGGTGAAATTTGAAATTTCCGGGGAAAATGGCAATTTCCCCCGGAAACGACCAAATCCTGCCCCCACCCACCCCCCACAATTCCAATCTGATCGTAACGAGTAATATTGCACAGTCTCACGACGCAGTCTCGCGATCTTTCTCTCTATTAGCAATTTGGCGATGAGTGCTGGATGTCAGCAGCTTAATCCTACGTTCAATATTTAATAAAGAAAGTCATCTCACGCGATGATGTATTTCCTCTGCGCCGAGCAATCTCCATAAAACGCAACCATTAAGCATCGTATGGCCCAGAGTAATAGTCCTACGTTTTGCCAGCATGGGCGCATGTGTTAGTGTCGAAATTGATTATTAATTCAAGAAATTATTTCCCCGTAACGTATTTGCCTATAGGATTTGATAGGGCATATGTGCTATATCACACACACATACACACAAACACACACACACACAAACACATACAAACACACACACAACACAACACACACAATAATAATAATAATATAGTATATTATTATATTATAATATAATACTAATATAGTATATTATTATTATTATTATTATTATTATTATTATTATTATTATTATTATTATTATTATTATTAGTATTATTATTATTATTATTATTATTATCAGACAACTTATAGCGCAGTAAGCATAGCTTAGGCTAAAAACAAGAGCGCTTTGACACGTGTCACTTATATGAGATGTTAAATAAGTGTGTTTTTAGGTTCCTTCTGAAAGTCTCAACAGAGTCAGAATTAGTCACACGATCTGGCAGAGAGTTCCACAGGAGCGGATTGCCCCGCCTGACCGATCGTTCGCCGAACTTAGAGGTCTTGGATGGAGCAGGGACGAGCAGCTGGACCCGACTTCCAGACCGTAGCTGCGATCGTCGTTCGTTCACCGTGGATCGTTGTATCAGCGTGGCTAGGTAGTCGGGGCAGAAGGGATCGTATAAAGCTCGATGAGTGAGCCAGCAACGCTTATAAACGATTCGTTCCTGGACTCGAAGCCAGTGAAGGCGGTCTTGCAACAGCGGCGTGACGTGCTCGGGCCAGCGGCTTCGAAAGACTAGCCGTGCAGATAGGTTTAGTACCGACTGTAAACGATTTAACTGACGCTCCGGAAGACCGAATAATAAACTATTGCAGTATTATTATTATTATTATTATTATTATTTTACTGATCTAGTATCACTTAGATTTAAAGTACTGGTCGGAGGGATACGGTTGTGGAATATTGCAATGGCGATGATAAGTATGCATGATTCATGTTGTAAAATGTACTTTATCACAACTGACAGTGACCAGGAAGACAAGAAATTACAATTATAACATGTTGACTCGAATACGTAATCTGATGTGCGTCTCCGCTCAGGGGCGGCGCTAGGGGGTGGGTCCACTCAGCCTCGAGCAGGGACACCCGAGCAAATCGTGCAAATCTTCAGAGAAATTTTGATTGAGGGGGTAGAGGGGTAGTCTGAGCCGGGCCCTGGTTGTGTCGATTGCATTAGACCCACCCAGCCAACAAAACCCAGCGCCGCCCCTGTCTCCGCTTGGCCAAAATCAGTTTCGTTTGAAAGACCTTAGCCCGTGGAGTATTCGTATCGATATATGCATCTATTGTCCAGCTATTCTGTAATTGCGAGGGACGCATTGTTAGGATGTTATTCAATGCTGCTGTATGTTTCACCCCTTAACCCCTTAACTGGGGATCCCGGATATATCCGTCCATTTTACATTGAGTTACAGTTAAATACACGGTTAAGGGGTTAAATAAATCAACAAATGCGCGTTACCAGGAACAACAATAACAATGATTACTCACATTTCTATAGATTGAATCATAGATACGCATATGGGTATTACAGAAGGGAGGTGTTACGAGAGAATATTTGGAGTCCATAAAAAGAAGAAAACTGTCGTACTTTGGCCACATCATGAAGAAAACAGGCGCCTTGGTTGGTAAAGGAAATGATACAAGACACAACTGATAGGAAAAACAAGGCAAGCCCAGGACTAGATGGACTGATAACATCATGCAATGGACTGGAAAGACAATGGGAATGGCGATCCGAATTAAAGACAATAGAAAACAATGGCGCAAGCTAATTCACGATGCAGTCTACCCTCGTAGCGACGATGGCTGAAGACAAGACAAGACTTGACATAATTTTGGTCTATTTCATCCGTGGGTTGTGCATTTGCCGTGCCAACGAATACGCAAGACTATTAATGCACACTTGTAGCGACTACCTTATGTCATACCCCGAATGGGCGTGGTTTCTAAATGAGCCAATATGCTCAGGACCGACCTGTTCTGTTGCTAACTCACAAATTGACTTTCCGTGTTGTGAGTATGAATTTCAAAGTTCGCATTGCCTTAAATGTTACTTTTCATATAAAATCAGTTTCCATTCAAACACGAATAATCGTAAATCGAGTATTTTCACGTATTCCGCATCTCCGCCGGTCCTATATCGTCACCGTCGATTCGGCGGAGGAAGCCTTGGTCCGCATCATACTTTCCAAGTGAATTTCGATGGCCTGGCCTATGATCACCGGGTCAAAAAGGTCGTTGGTCAGGCATTTTAGGTTCAGACTAGAATCGGAGGAAGAGTCTCTTCTTCCAGAAAGTTCCGGACATCCTCTGTGCGTCCGGCGATCTTTCAGTTCCAACGACAAACAGCGTTTGTTCTCCCGGATTTGGTTCTGACCAAGATTCGAAAGATTTCGATGAAGAAACTTGCCTGGTGACGTCGAGTTGGAGTTGGGGTTTGCTCTCAGGCCGGGGCCGGGGCCGTGGCACGCAGTGATGATGCCCCGTCGAACTGACGATGGTCTCCTGGCGGTGAAGAGAGGAGGCGCCACCTTCTCCCTCCCTACGTTCACGGAAGAGGAACGACACAGCGCCGTGTGAGATTGGAGGAAGATTGGAGAATCGGATGACTTATCCGCCGACCGGGAATACGCCTTCCGGAATCTTGTTTCCGGTTGTCTCGGCGAACGATCCGTCTCACTCGGACGACTCTGGCGACTTGAGTCATCGCAACGACGACTCATCGACTTGTCTGACTCATTGTCGTCGCCTTCACTGTTCGTCGTCACCACATCACGGCAGCCGTGCTGGTCAAGACTCGACGAGGACCCAGGCACTGGGACGCTCTCGCCGTTGTTTACCGCAACGGCGGAAGAGATACTCCTATTATCGACCACGTCCGACGGATTCGACTCCTGTTTGAGCTTTTCCGCGATCGACTTCAAGTCATCGTCGGTACACGTAACGCCTCCACCTCCTCCTCCCACTCCTCCTCCGCCAACCTCGACAGCGGTTCCCTTCTCTCCCAGCAGCATCAGCAGCGAGTCGAAAGCGTCGATACTCAGAGACCGGCGTCTTAGGGGCATCCGCGACGTTCGAGAAGCGACTTCCCCGGTCGACGACTTCGACTGGCCGAGGACCTTCTTGTCGGAACGCCTCGTCATCTTGAGATGGTCCCTCGTCAGTTGAGCCTCGAACGCCGAAGCCGCCTTCTGTCGCCGCTCCTGGACGATGGCCGCCATGTTCGGCCACTCGACGGAAGTTTCGATGACCTTCTCCTTGATCTTTTCGCGAACCTTCGACAGAAGTATCGACGGAGAACTCGGCGTTCTTCCGAGCATCTTCCGCGGATACTGTTGTTGTTTCGCCGCCTTCTGATGAACCGAAGCGCCACAACCGCCAAGACCGTGACCTTGACCGTGACCTTGATCTTGACCGTGACCGACGATCTTGACCCTTCTGCGAACCTCTGGGGCTGTTCGAACGCTGCCGCTGGCTTGACCGCTTGACATCGGTCGCCGTTTCAAAGGTTCGATTGATCGGGAATGCGGAGGATGACAGAGTGAACTCCTCGTTGTCGATTCTGGTTCGCGTCTGATGGTTGAAGGATTCGCCGACCGGCTGCTTCGCTTCGACGTTCCCATCTAGAAGGATTGACGCCACTGTCTTGCTTCGGCGGTAGACCTGCCTTCTGGACGTCAGCTGCTCGAGCAATCGGGGCCTCGATGGAGTCTCCATCACAGCCACTAATAATAATAATAATAATAATAATAATAATAATAATAATAATAATAATTTTGGTGAAAATAATAATCCCCATGAGTAATAATATTAAAAGAAGAAACTTTGAAGAAGAAGAAGAAGAAGAAGATGCTGATGCTGATAATGATGATGATGATGATGATTATGATGATGATGATGATGATGATGATGATGATGATGATGATGATGATGATGATGATGATGATGATGATGAAGGTGATGGTGGTGATGATGAAGATAATGAATAATAATAATAATAATAATAATAATAATAATAATAATAACTATCGTACTTAGGTTTCTTTTAAAAGCAATTGTACTAATTCACTGACATAATTAGCTTTCTTTTCGAGAATTTTCGAGCAACACGAGCAACACGTCGAGGCTATTATTAATAATTAATTATTATTCGTGCAGAAAATAATCCTGTAATGAGCTGCAGGCTTCAATCTGAGACTTCACGCAGAGAGAGACAGACAGACAGAGACCGAGACAGAGGGACAGAGAGACCTTGAGAGAAAGACAGAGGCAGAGACAGACAGACAGAGAGAAGAGCTTGAACTTCATCGTCAGCTCTGGGTTAATGAAAAGAGAGTCCACTGATAAGCGCCATGCAGCTGCGAAGGCGGAACACAAGGATTTGACACACTGTTACCGCAAGGATTTTTTATCTACACGATAATATTTCAGTAAACCTTCGTTATCTCGGTAAAAACCGAACTCAAGTCTAAGATACGAAGCAGAATAGGTCTCCCGTTCAATACGACGCTACAGCAGCCACGATAAGGCCTGATTGCTGCAATCTTTGACATGGCAATCTGGTTTTTGTAGGAAATAGAGGGACCGTTTTTGTGTTAGATCCTTAAAATTTCTCGAAACAGTACCTTGGCCAAATTTGGTTACGCCGAGATGTTACTAGGAGTTAATTTTGTACCCCTGAAATTTCACCTTGTCTTTGTGGCGTATACCTGGGGTGAGGGGGCGGTCTAACCCGGACGACACAAGAAGGGGCAGCAATACAAGATTTTGCACACAAGACAGAAAGAAAATTCGCTTAGGCTAGTATTTAGTTATAACAGTCAATTGTGATTCATGCAGCCATGCATAATTAATACACGTGACAAAAAGAGACCGGCCTTTAGTAGGTCTGTGGATACTTTATTGCTAATTGACTGAGTAGTAGTAGAGTGGACAGAGAGAGTGGACAGAGAGCAGAGAAAGACAGAGGCAGAGACAGTAGACAGACAGACAGAGCAGAGAGAAGAGCTTGAACTTCATCAGCAAAGAAGTCCACAGCAGCAGCAGCAGCAGAACAGGAGACAGTTAGCAGCAGATAATATTTCAGTAAACCTTCGTTATCTCGGTAAAAACCGCAAGCAGATACAGCAGAAGGTCTCCCGTTCAGACAGCATAAGGCAGCAGCAGACAGCAGCAGGTTTTTGTAGCAGCAGCAAAATTTCAGCAGTAGTGCAAATTTGTTAGCAGCAGTTACAGCAGTTAGCAAATTTCATCTTGCCGTTTGTGGCAGTAGTAGCAGTAGTAGTAGTAGTAGCAGTTTTAGTAGAAAGAAAATAGTATTCGTTAGTAGTCAGTGAGTGCAGTAGTAGGTCTCTGAATACTTTTTGTAGACTGGAGTAGTAGTAGTAGTAGTAGTAGTAGTAGTAGTAGTAGTAGTAGTAGTAGTTTTAGAGGAAGAAGAAGAAGAAGAAGAAGAAGAAGAAGAAGAAGAAGAAGAAGAAGAAGAAAGAAGAAAGAAAGAAAGAACTATAGACAAATAAGAAAAATAGACGCGAACTAGAGCTAATAAGTGCTGCCTTCGTTTTAATAATTTATTTCATTTAAGAATTTTGATCACAGCTACTGTACTTATGAACAAATAAAAAAACGAAATGTTGTGATTGTGGGAGAGGGGGATGGGAGGATTTACGAAAAATACTCTAAGGCTCCATTGATCTTATGCACGGGATGTACACTGTACAGTCTCTGCATTCGTTACTCAATCAGAAAAATATTTCCTACTCGTCATAAGCACTCACCTCTTTTCGATCCCTAAAAGCGTGCTTCGTACGGCGCGGAAGACGCCAGAATGGGTTGCGCGCCGGAGCGGCAGGCAGACGGAACGAGATTCAAGCCCCCTGTGGCTTTCACGCAGGCAGCAATGCCTCCTAAGCCACTATGAATGAACGGTATGGTTGTGCAAATCAGCGAAACAGCGTGATGCAAAGCCGTAGAGACGAGCGGCGCCTCGGAACGGCGCATGCCAACTCCAGTCGCCGGTCTAACGAATGGTTCCTGATAATCATCCGCGTTCTTCTTTCGTTCAACGTCGACGCATGCGAGCTGACGGCGTTCTCTCTCTCTCTCTCTCTCTCTCTCTCTCTCTCTCTCTCTCTCTCTCTCTCTCTCTCTCTCTGGCCGCGATTTCTTCTCATAATCTGAAACCCGTTTCCCATCGGCAACACCGAGCTGCTGCGTGCGCATGCAGTCGTGTGCTTTCTCCATGTTTATTCGGTGAACGCGGCACAACGCACGAAATCATGAGGCCAGCAGCACGAAGGCATGAGCATGATGAGCATGACTGATGGATCACTGCAAATCCCTGCCACAAAACTGTTCACATATATATATATATTATTATTATTATTATTATTATTATTATTATTATTATTATTATTATTATTATTATTATTATTATTAAAAGACAATTCATAATAAAAGTGATAAACATGTGCGTCTTAAGACACTTATTATTATATATATATATATATATATATATATATATATATACAGAAATCGATAATCAGTACCATCAAGAAAGACAGAGGAACTGGATTGGTCACGTACTAAGAGGAGAATCATTACTCAGAACAGTAATTGATGGATGTATATCAGGAAGAAAGACAAAAGGGAGACCAAGGAAGATGCTACTGGACTGGATGATGAAAACAGATGCACAGCATCACAAGACCTATGCAGAAATCAAAGAAGAAGCAAGACGCAGAGAGGGATGGAAACAATGGAGCTCTGAACCTGTCCCAGGGCAGAGAACATGATGATGATGATGATGATGATGATGATGATGATGACGACGATGACGATGACGATGATGATGATGATGATGATGAAAAATTAGTCTAATTTTAATTCCATTACACTTATTACATCGGTCTACTTGGCGATGTGCGTCAGAACACCAATGCTAGAAAAGTCGAGAACGGCCAGTACTTGGATGGGTGAACGCTTCAGAAGCGAGTCGTGGTGCCGGTGTGTCCTACCATAGAGTGACCTACCCAAAAAATGTCCGGGCGGGCACATAATTGCAACCACAATGTGTCCGGCGGACGGTTTATAGTGCCATAAAATGCACCTAGAAAATATCCGGGTTGCCAAAAGTGACCGGCTCATTCTAACACAATATGTGACAAATTTCAACGTCAAATAGACACTGTAGGCAAAGCAGTGGACTGTTAGTGCACGTTAGTTGTTGGTCACATTGTGTTGAATCGATATAGAAGTCAGATTGCACAACGATCAAATCCAACTCCCATTTTGAACCGCTGTACAAGTGATAAACGTTCTTCGACAGACATTACCGTGTAGAACGTTTTGTAGTTTGCCTACGTCCATTTTTTGAATATATTTAAGGCTACATTTTCATTTATACACGAGACCATGCCCCTCTGATCTTCCATTTTACTACTTCAACATGGAGAGTTATCGGTGCGATTAGTTCATATACGGAGGCAGTAAGAGTAGTGGAAACAACTTCCAGACCAAGATTCTATGTGAGACGACCTGTATTTTCGGCGCACAATAACGTTTGAATGCTTTTGAAACGATTTTAAGTGGACAGCTGTTTACAGAAAGTGTAAACAGACGCTCTGATAGTCAGGATAAGTTAACTTCACTACACTGATTGCCGTAATAAAGTATGATCTAAAAACTGCTCTTTATAGCAAAAGCTTTACGAAAGAAAACAGCGTTAATCGCAGGCTTCAATATGCTTTGGCAACTTCAAAATATGCTTCTTACGTATTTCAACGAAATAATCTTTGTCGATTGCTGTGGCTTTTAGATAACGATGTCATGTAACGCAATGTTGTCTACTATAGCGCCCCTTCTAATTCTACCCAGAGGCGACATGCTCAACAGTTCTGATAATTCTTTTTTCTGTAGCAAATAAGTGGTGAGGCAACGGTCCTTGCCTTACACGTTGTTGATTGATGATGATGATGATGATGATGATGATGATGATGATGATGATGATGATGATGATGATGATGATGATGATGATGTAACAAATCCTAGGCTAATATAGCCTGAATTTCCTTTCAAGGATATCAGAAGGTAACACTTAAAAGAACATTTCTGAAAAAATGTCAGTGTCTTGAAATGGTGATATACCGTCAGAATTCTGGAGAGATATTTTAGTTCATCTGTAATAAAGAGCCCCACATTAAAGTCTGGGGAGGGAGTTTGGAAAGGACAGACAGGTTTGAAATTGGTCGACAGTTATTGAGGTCTTCTCTGTCAAGGTTTGGCTTTTATACAGTAGAAGTGGTGTTACAAGGGAATTTTTAAATGAAGATGGAAAATGCCTGCGGAAAAAGACAAGTTAATTAATAATTTTTGTTATACTTGATACAAGAACAGAGGCACACTAACCTGTGGAACGCGATCCTGGAGATTGACACAAAACCAAGCTGAAGAAGTCGGTAGGTGCCAAGAACGGTCACAATCCGAGGAACACGCTCCTCAAACACGAGCAAAATTCTATTTATAATCTTTCTGGCTGATTTATTGCCTCGTACTTTGCCATCTTATGCAACATTAAAGCTGTTCGACGTCTTATCAGAACTGATAGTCAAATGTTTGCAAATCATTTGCTTAGGATTCATATGGGAAGGAGAAGAGTTATTGATATCACATTGACTATCTACGTTGAGGCCTCATTTAGCTTCGACTTGCATTTCATCAATGACGGCGTAGACTATGCTGTGAGCAATGGAGAGCGGAAACAGAGGACGCCTTTCTATAAAGATCCTGATTTTAGGCATTCTCATTTCTTATGAAGTCATAAATACCTGTAAAGGTAAGATTCGAATCTGAAAAGAATATGTCATATAATTACGAAACTTAGTATCTCCATATATATATATATATATATATATATATATATATATATATATATATATATATAGAGGAAGGTAACGAAGACACTTCTAAGAGTACTGCTCTTTCGAAAGAGCAAGGGGCAGGACTAGAAACGCAACAGCAGAAGAACAATATGGTTTCAAGAAGGACTGTGGACGCAGAAATGCAATTTTTGCACTAAAAATGCTTAGAGAAAGAAGCATTGTTATGCAAAGGATTTGTATTTATGTTTTTTGTGATTATGAAAATCATTTGATAGTGTGAAGCAAGAAACCTATTTACAGTCTTGGAGAATTCAGGAAAACACTGTAGATGGGAAAGACCTAAGACTGCTACAAGATCTATATTAGAAACAGCCAGCCTACATTTGAGAAATTTCTTCAACAGATATTCACAGCCAATGATAAACTGATTAGATCACGAACATTTTTACCATTTATTGTCCCAGTGGCGTAGCCAGGATTTCCAGAACCAGAGGGGTTTGGTTTCGATCATGACAAACCTTTGCAAAATTTTTCGTATTTTTTCTTTTTAGGAGCTGACAAGCAAAAATGATGATGAATATATATATATATATATATATATATATATATAAATATATCGCCGGCCCTAGTCTGATTTGGGATGCAACCGTGGCAGACACAGACGCTGCCACCCATTACGTCTTTGTCTGCAGGCGCGGCTGCTGAGGCAACCGAAGTTCGAAACATCGTCAAATATGCAGATCTAGTAAAAGATTACAGTAACGATAATTATTTGTCATGCAGGACATGACATCCGAAAATTGTCGTTGCGATCCTATGCCATTCACCATATTATGACGACTTTTGACAGCATCTTGCGATCCTATATCATTTGTTATGCGACAAACAAAGATAATAGATGAAGTGACGCATCCTTCAGCTGCGATTTTGGGTTTTATAGAAACGAATCCTGCTCTAAATAAGTCTAGGTAGTTTGATGCATGACCAGAATTGAGCACAGTCGTAACTATAGCGAGCGTTGCCTTTAATTGCCGTTGCTATTTAGCAACATGTTTATTTATATTTATATATTCAAATGCATATATAAACTAAATACAAAATAAATATATATATAATATATATATATATATGTATTTAAGTATTATATATATATACATATACTGTAGGATACGTAAAACAGAGATGTTCGGAAATATATTTGGATTCCTGTAGGCGGACGTGGAAATTTTAATGGATCGGTAAAGGTTAAGGAAGAATTCTAAAAATCTGACTTTATACACTATCTAGTTTTTTGGCAACAGAGAAACCCGTTTCTTGCCAGCTATGTCGTCAGCCACAGTAAATATTCGCCCACAGAACTGACGGACAGTTCGCAGTCACAATTGCAATACAACACTGTTTTCTCGGAACCTTTGTGAAGGATCTGGGTAAAAAAATAAGCTCGACAGATCCAGACAAAACAAGCGGTGCGAACAAAGACATTCTAAATGACAAAATCATTATGACGCACAAAGACGTTGCTTAAACAAAGCCATTACCGCCAAAAGGTGGACTGGATTTGATGTTGCTTGTCCAAGCGCGTGGGTTCGAAGCTACGTCGAACCAATGCGTTTAGAGACATTTTGATGTTGAGCTGCAACACTGGATTACGTCTTCAAACGCAAGAAATAGAGTTGAAATAGCAGACAGCTAATTTTTTACGGTGAACTGAGTTCTTCAATAAAAACACAACTGAACCAAAGGTATGCTCCATTGCAGTGGCGGTTCCAAGAACTCTTGATGGGGAGGGGGGTTGCAACGAATTTCTAGGAAGTTGGTGGTGGATGCAATGAAAGTCTAAGAAGATTCCGTCAATTGTCAAAGGAATTATTTATTAACGGTTTAGAAGAAATCTGTATGTTTGGTTTATACAATATAATGTTCAGAATTGACAATGTATAAAAGCCATTTTAGTTTGGTTGTGCAAAGTCATAGTTCGAATCAGGTTTTCTGTTGCTGGGAGCGAATTTGTCGATGACATTGTCCATGGATTTGTCCAATCCTTGTGGATATACATCAAGGCTAATCCGTTTAGACCATCAGCTTCCATTGAAGACGTATTTTTGGTGGGCCGGTGGGGGATGCGTCCCCAGTCATCCCCCAAAGTGGAACCGCCCCGCTCCATTGGCCAAAAATATTTCCTGTCAGTAGGCCTATATGTTTTACCAACACAGCAGCAGGTAAATGGTGTTGTAGACTACGGTTGCCACGACAATGCAACACCTGTCGAATTTTTAGTGGGGGATGTCGATCCATTACCCGCATTTGACATAAGCAAATGACCAAATACGTTGGCAAATGCGCAGCATCTTAACCGATATTGCACAATGTTGCCTAGTTAACCCTATATTCACTATGTTGCCTGCAGTTAACATTGTTCAATATAGGGCTAAGTTGTGTTTCGAACAAAGAGATATGCATCCATTTCCTAGATCTACGAAGAAATTTCAAATACAAAACCCCCAAAATTGGTCATTGGTGAAGTTGGGCCAATCAAATTGCGTATGGGCTGACGCAGTTTAAGAGTTCTTTAAGGCGTTCCGTCCAAAGCGTGAGACGATGGCACGGCTCTCTCTGATCAGCTGTTGTATACTGTCTTTATAAAGAGCCTGCAACTTTCTGATTGGTCTAAGGACCTTAGACAACGAATGGCCACATACATGAACTCTGACGGCGATTTGTACTTGAAAGCGACAAATGACTGATGATGAATGCTCTATTATCACCAAGCAAAATTTCAGTTCATCAATCATCATTAATAATTAATTCTGTCCAATGCGACGTTCTAGAAATAATATAAACAAATATATAATATAAACAAAACAAGATGTAAATAAAACCATTACAGATATTCAAATGAGACCACCTGGGACGATTTGAAATGGAAGGACATCTCTCTCCAAAAGCGCCATTCGTGTTGTCCATCGTGCAGAATATCAGACTCGACATTTAATCTAATAGTATACAGGTCTCAACTGTTTGACTTGAAGCTGCGATGGAAAGCGCATTCAGTAGAAGTCTTTGGCTGACGATTCTCATGATCATTCTTTTGCTTCAATTGGTCGAAATGCGCAGTAAAAACTGCTATTAATCAGCATATATCTCGAAGAATTCTAAAACATAGCATCTCTTAGATTGTCAAACAAATATTATGAAAGGAAAGTACTAATTTGATTTCAATGCCAATGTAATGCGTAACCCGGTGGCGTCAATCCCGTGAGGGTCCTTGGTTCCGAACCTTCACAAAAATGTGGTTGTGAGTGTCCATAAGGCATTGGACCTTACAAAAATCTGAATAGATCTATATTGCACCGCTGTACGATTATTTAATAAATTGTTGCGTTGGGTAAATAATAAGTATTATCAGCAAATGGTATTTTTGAGCATTAATAAGTAACACGAATTAGGCCTATGCTAAAAGAATCCACGGTGCACTCATGGGCGTAAAACCCGGGAGGGACGGCGGGGGACGGTCCCCCCGAATAATTAGTTGGCGGGGGACAGAGTATCAATTATCCCCCAATGTTTGGGCTACATGGTAAAAAAAATTTATCCTACCCCATGATGTTGATGCTAGAATTACGCCAAATCCACATTCTCAAATTTCGGATGACCTTTTTTGTCCACAGGGTATTTGGAGAGGGAAAAATATAAAAATATCAGGATGACCTTCCTTTTGGCTTGTCAAGACGTATTTTATAAATTGTTTAAAGTCCCCAGTAAATAATATGCAATATCCCCAAAAATGGGGATATTTTGATTTCTATTAATAACTTTTAAAAATTATTCTATCCCCAATGTTGACGCCAGGTTTACGCCCCTGGGTGCACTCCTTCAGAACGATTGGCGTAAGAAAGATCCAAATGAAAAATTATTCCAAGATCTTACGAATAAGTACTTAAGGGGTTAAAAGAGTCCCCAAACCTAATAGATACGACTGGTTTAAAGTTTTTGAGTTTAGGCTAGGTGCTATGTTGGTATGAGAGTATCAGATTTGTTGATGGACTGTACAGTAATCCATAGTTTTGCCTGACGATGAGTGCTCGAAATAGAAAGACAATATCTCAGCCAAATGTTGTCCGATTCAGGGGCTGTTCCACGTTGAGGATGACTGGGGATTCACCCCCCACCAGCCCACAAAAAATGCGTCTTCAATGGAAGATGATCGTCTAAACGGAATAGCCTTGATTTACATGTATGCCCACAAAGATATGGACATACCCATAGAATATGTCGTCGACAAATTTGCTTCCAGCTATAGGAAACTCCGTTTTGCACTATGACTTTGTACAACCAGACTAAAATGGCTATATACAGTATATATATATATATATATATATATATATATATATATATATATATATATATATATATATATAGGCCTAACAATAATTCTCTCTCTACATAATAATAGCTACCTATAAGAAATAGGCGTAGGCTATCTCAACTAAATTCAATTTTGTCTTAAATGTTTATTATTAACAAAATGTGGTTAGTGAATGTCTCAATTTTTAACATTGTATTTGTTTCAAAGTAAACACAAAATTCATGTAAAGGTAGGTCATTGCAGCCAATGATCAACTGATAATCAACGCGTGCATGTGTATTCTTCTCTGTCTGTTATTCATTTCCAATTTGAGTACAGCTTATCGTGAACCGTCAGAGTTCAATGGTTAGGGCATTGTGAACAATACAGAGTGCACGGAGAGCATCCGCGTATCCCATGCATTTCAACCATCAAAGTAACATTTAACAACTCCAAATCTAAATCAGCGAAGGATTTATTTCATACTTATCAATGCTGATTAGCGATGGGAGACGAAGGATATGATGTTTAAATAGAGAAGGAATTTGGTAGGAACGTAAAAACGTGAATTAAGTGTCCAACTCAATTGTTTATTGATCGAAGAACTTTTAGAAGAGAACTGACACAAACGTATGGCTATCATGATAACAGGCTTAGTCTTAAAAAATGACTTTTATAGTTTAGGCCTACTTAATGTGCAGAGACCTGCAATAGTGAAGATGGTCGGACTTCTGAACACAAGCCTGAGAAAGAATATCGATTGTGTTAATTTGGCGACGTGTCAATGGCATACTAGAAAGGAGAGAAAATGGGACCACTAATCAAGAAAGGACTTTTAAAAGCAGTAAAGGAGAAAGTGCTAGAGTACATTTCAACTCAGAGAGGATTGGGACAATAAAGAAACTGATGGACTGGAACAAACAGAACAAACTTTACCTCCAATTGCAAATGCAAATGAATGGGCGATCAAAGTGAAATGTTCCGCCACTGAACAACCATTTTAACGGGAGCTATAGGAAATGTCTCCCTGATCTTCTTGTGCTATCTATTACATGATACTATAAAAGAATAGAGATTAGGAATAAGAATTACTTTAAAACACTAGATTTAGAACCTCGTTCAAGTTTTTTCACTATATCCACAGATTGGATGAATTTCAGTTAAGAGATTTATTAGGGGCTGTCTATTAATTAGGTCAACAATTTTTGAGGAATTTTTGACCCCCTTGTCAACAACTGTCAACTTTCAGTGACCCCCTTTATAATTACGTCAAAACCTAAAACTTTTGACCCCCCCCCCAAGATCAATGACAGGTCCCAATAACAAGGTTATTATTTCTTGCGGCGATGACCATTTTCTCCCTTTTTGCTCATAGAGTGTCAAAATGTGGTGGTGATGACCTTTCTTAAACCTCTTTTGCCATGCTTTTTTCCATTATAATAAGTAATATTCCATGAAATTTCCTATTTTTCGATTATTTGTAAAAAGTGAAATTGTTGACGTCAAATTCTCTTGAGCCCCCTCCCTTGTCAACAACTGTCAAACTTTTTCAAACCCCCCTAAACTGTTGACGTAATTAATGGACAGCCCCTTAGATTGTAATATTTATTTTATCGGTGTTTCTCGATCAATATTAGCAAAACCAGTCATTCATGTGTATTGGTTGAATGTAGGCTTTTGTGACCAGCCCAAAAAATCTAAATCAAGTCGTGTTTACAAGAACTGTTCCGAAATCAGAATGATGGGTCATTCAAGCGGTGCATTTGTTATCCGCCTAAACAAGAAAAACATAGAAGTCTATTGTGACTTTGAAACTCCGGGCGGTGACTGGTTGGTATGTAGGCCTACATGTGAGATAAACGTTGTTTATATGCTGTTCATTGACTTTAATTACTATCGGAGGTATACTAATTTGTACTTGGTTATTTTGATTCAAATCCATACACAACTAATTAATTAATAAATTATTAGACTGCTTGATGGTGAATCTTTTTCGTTTATCGAACCGTAAAGCTATGAGCGCAATGGTAAGACTAAATGGGATGTGCATGCCTGCCTTCATGTCCATAAGCGCATCAACTAAATGAATGATGGATTGTGGTCTGGGAACCTCTGTAGCAAACCAACACTACAATGTAAAGGTGAGATTCTAGCGCAAGATTTACGAGACCTTCAACTGATTAGGTGTAGGAAGATTGCCGAATAGCTGTCATATAGTCTGCAAATTGGCATCAAAGATCAAGGTTCTAGCGTTACCCTAAATTGGAACAGCAGGGGCTCTATCCCAGACAATACTATGGGAACCAATAACCTTGAAAACGTTATTCAGTTATTATGAACACCTGGTTATCCTCAAGACAAAGATGCTTCAACAACTTCTGATCTCGATTCGGCATTTTCTCATTGCCAATATGCTGTCATGTAGTCTGGAAAGTGACAAGCACTTTCCCTCAACCTGGAATTCTGGGCGAATAGAAGCATTATTGCACCCACCCCCTATTCCGGAGCCATGACAACGACAATACGCTGTAGTGTATATGTTAGGTAAGAATCTGCATATTACTCATTTCAATGTCTTAGATATTTCAACGTCGCAGAGACGGGAAGGGTTCTTTTGAGAGAAAATGGAACGAGTACAGCAAAGGATTTGGAAAAGTCTGCAAAGATTTTTGGCTTGGTAAATATTATATACATGATAGAACTAGAAACCATAAACTCCCGCAAATGATACAACTGAATGTTTGAAATCGAACACCGAAAGTAATAATTGCTAATTCAATTTTCGAAAATTGGGAGAAAAACATGTAATAATAGCAAAAAATGGTGATATAAACAACGTTCCTTCTAATCTGTTCCCTCAGCTGATCCAGCATCCCCGCGCAGCTACTTTCTTCCCAGCGCAGCTAATGAAGAATAGCTAAATAATCAGCCTTGCACAACGCAGTTTGAAACTCTGTAGCATAATCCGTTAAAGTTCAAACTTCTGTAAATCGTGATAAAAAATGGAACTTGACTAGAGATGTTTCATTGCATTCATCGCCTTGGTCGAGAAGAGATGAATGAAGCGATGAACCTTTCTCGACCTTACTCCCGACCAAAGGTCGAGAAAGGTTAAAATCAAAGTGGCTCGAATCAGACTATTAGAGATGTGCGCTTTATCCCTTTACCATACAGTATGCGAATTGTCCCAACAACTAGCACTCTGATTGATCCACTCTAGCGATACCTCTCTTTGAAGCCAAGAAGGCTTTGATGAGTCAACTAGACTTCCTACATCAGACCCCAGGGCTCAGCTTGGGCCACACTTACTGATTAATGATCATTTTCTATGGAAAACTCAGTTACAAACATACGTCTTACGGGCTAAGAACTTAAGAATTAAGACGGGTAAAGTTTCCGACGGCGGTGTTGTTATATGTAAATTTGGTGCTGGGCAAAAGCAAGTGGCGAGTTCTCGACTGGTAAAGCCTGGGATAGGTGGAAATTGGATAAATTTTCTGCTCACGTGAATTTAAGACCCCTCGTTGGATTTGCCAAAAGTTTGGTTTCTCCATAAACGCTGCAATCCACTTTTGTTAAGATGAAGAATTCTCTGGTAAAGTCATTAATTTACAGTCTAACATTATTCGCTAAGAATCTTCTTTTACCGAATTTATGAAAAAATTATTCACTTCACATTTGCTTAGTATTATTCATTGATAGGAAACGAAAACCTTTACCAATTGACTTCCAAAGGGAAATACAAATTGCGGGTTGACCTAGAAGATTTTGAGGGCAAGAAACGCTACGCCGAATATTCGTCCTTTTCAGTTGGTCCATCATCTGACTATTACCGGCTGAAAATTGGAAGATATTGGGGTAATGCAGGTAATCGTCTGAACTTATGAAACCGAAAATCTGATTAGGCTAACCATTTTGAATCGTTCTATTTAAGACTAGCGGGACTTGATGAAATTTGAGCACCATCGATCGATATGGGTGACATAAAGGTGCATTATTATTATTATTATTATTATTATTATTATTATTATTATTATTATTATTATTATTATTATTATTATTATTATTATTAGGCTTTATTATTATTATTATTATTATTATTATTATTACTAGAAAGATTATTATAATACTAATCCAATACCTATACCTAATACCCAATCATTGAATTCATTAACAACATTTCAATGATCGCCACCTATAGCCAAGCTCTGCGCGACGTAATTATCACGCAACTGTTGCCATTTTTTGTGTACGCTAAAACTACCTTGCGGACAATTGTTACCAATAGCAACGTCGTCGCACGCCCAGCCCTCTGACGCTCAATGACTATTCTACGAACAATTGTTATTCGTCTTCGAACATCGTCCACCAACGCATCGCGACGTATTCTATTCAACGCTCGCCCACCAACGCATCGCGGCGTATAAACGGTATTCAACGCTCGCCCACCAACGCATCGCGACGTTATAAACGGTCTAAACCGTTAGTCAACCAATTATCAGACAGAGAGACATACAGATAAGGATTTTAATATTATAGATTATTATTATTATTATTATTATTATTATTATTATTATTATTATTATTATTATTATTATTATTATTATTATTATTATTATCATATCATTATCATTATTATCATTATTATCATTATTATTATTATTATTCTGTTAACAGGAGATTCGCTGACAATCCATAACAAATTGCAGTTCAGCACAAAAGATGCCGATCATGACACATGGAAAGAAGGGAATTGTGCTCGCGTGCATCGTGGAGCCTGGTGGTATGGACAGTGTCATGCTTCTAATCTGAATGGCAAATTCTATAAAGGCCCACAAAAAACATATGCCGATGGAGTCAACTGGTTCGGTTTTCGCGGTTTAAGTTATTCACTGAAATCGGAAATGAAAATCGCGCTTTTGATTTAGAACATCTCTGCTGATAGCAGTGATCTCACGTCAATTCTCAAATGTTTTTCTCCAATAAACTAGGCTATGCTATTCTGAGACTCTACGCAGGATTATTCTTGATTATTCCTTTGGTGAAATCGATGCAATTAAATAAATTAATAGTAATATCATTTTTAAAAAGTTCTTTAGTAGGATCTCCACTGTGCTAAATAAAGTCACTGCCCCTCGCACAGCCCTTTATCCAACCTTAAGTCTCCTGTCTGAGTCTTCATCTTTCAAAAACAGTTTTCAGATTACAGTGCCACAATATCTCATACATTAAATTTCAGCTTTTCTTAAATAATATTATGTACTTTAATCACTATGTAAGTTAATCGAACAGGACCGATCTTTGGATGCCTGGACTAGTATTAAATTGAATTCAAGTTATTTTTAATGCATTCACACTAGGGGAGGTAAGGCAATTGGATTTATGAGATTCTGAGTATTCCATATTTGTTCAATACACTGGTTGAAATGGTTATGAGAGAAACTTCAGAAGGATTTGAAGGAAGGAGGAATTACTATATCAGGGAGGAGAATCACAAACTTAAGATATGCAGATGACATTATTCTTTTGGCAGAATCTGCAGAAAAGCTACAGGAACTAGTAGTAGACCAACCAGACAAAGTAACTCAAGAATACAATCTTTGCATACATATTGATAAAACAAAAGTAATGAATACAAATGAAACTCAATGCAAAATATGCATTAACGGAAAAGAAGTAGAACAGGTGACAGGTTTTGTTTATCTAAGATTAATAGTCACAGAAGATGAGGAATGTGAAACCGAAATTCGCGCCAGATTGGATAAAGGTCAAGCAGTCAACAAAGCACTACAGGACCTATGGAAAAGCCACGACATATCGATAACCACAAAGATCAAACTGTGGAAAACTCTAGTTTGGCCGGTGGCAACATACGGATGTGAGACATGGACTTTGAAAAAAGAGACGAAGCAAGTATCAAGGCGTTCGAGATGAAAGGGATTAAGACAGATTCTGATATATCATAATCATGGACAGAAAGAGAACTAATGAATGGGTATTAGAGAAGGGAGGTGTTGCAAGAGAATTTTTGGAGTCTATCAAAAGAAAACTGTCGTACTTTGGCCACATCATAAGAAAAACAGGCACCTCGTTTGGAAAAATGATACAAGGCACAACTGATGGAAAATGAAAAAAGGCAAACCCAAAACCAGATGGAAAACCAGATGGACTGATAAATGGCTCAATGCAATGGACTGGAAACACAATGGAAATGGAATATCCGAAGAATGGCTTTGTCACAGACAAGTCAGAAAACACTGCAACAACAGAAAACAATGGAACAATCTTCATGATGCGGTCTACCATCGTAGCGAGGATGACTGAAGACAAGACAAGAGCAGAGCAGGAAGTGGCCCTGAATGAATGTGTGCTTATGCATATTTATATACAGTGGCGTAGCCAAGATTTCAGGAAAGGGGTTATGACCATTGCCAATATCAATTTCGAAAAACATTGACAAGCCAAAAAAGTTCGTCACCTATTGTTTCCCTTCAGTAACCTCGACAAGCAAAAAGGTCGTCACCTGTTATTTTTACATTCACTGTAGGCCTATAGCTCTATCAGCACGTCCCACAATGATTATACGTAATAGGCAAAACAAATTTTCGTCTGTCAACCAATGGGGTTTTAACCCCGAAAACTCCCCTTGCCTACGCCACTGTCTATATATACAGTGTACACTCCGAACCTTGCTTAAGAAATAAAAGCGCAACCGCTCAGGCAGAAGCAAGGTTAGGGGTCGTCCATAAATGACGTAACGCGATTTTGTCATTTTACCCCTCCCCCTACGTAACGCGACGTAACAAAGTCAGACCCCCTAAAGTATGACGTAACAACGGGCCGACATCCCATTTTCGTCTTCCGAAAAGTCTTGACAAGCAAAAAAAGGTAATTCATCCTTCTATTTTTCTCTCTCCAGACATACTGACAAGCAAAGAAGGTCATCCTTGTATTTTCCCCTCTCCAAATACCCTGACAAGCAAAAAAGAGAAAATGTCATTTTAAAATGTTGTGTTGCGTTACGTCACATTTACGGGGCCCCTCTCCCCTCGTCACACCGTAACAAATGTCCGGACCCTCTCCCTCCTAGGCGCGTTACGTCATTTGTGGACGAGTCCTTATTTCTAGGACTATCAGTTTGGGGGGGTGTCTGTAAATTCTGGGGGTCCCCTGCCAAAAAGTCTGACAAGCAAAAACGGTCATCCCATATCTTAAATTGAGGGGGAGGGGGTCCGGTCTCAAATTGGGGGTGTTGCAGGGGTGTAAAAATATCCCCGGACAGAAGACTAAGTGAAATTAAACACATAAGATTTGAACACAATATTATTACTGTCTCACAGGAGGGCAATGGGTCGCGAGAATTGTTCACACGCTTGCACTCGTTAAAACACATTTCTTACTTTTCTTAGCTGTGACAACTTTAATCCACTGTGCACCCTGTGACTATGACAATAATTACGAGGCTAAATTTCACTAGCCTCTGCCTGTTGTGTGCTATTGGTAAACGGAATTATCTTATACCGAGTTGGAAGGGAATCTCCAAATTATTTGGGATAGGTCAATGAATTCATCCATTGGGAGGCGCAATCGAACACAAAATACTGTACATAGGTGTAATACCCCGCACGGCAGTTAATAAGATGTTAACATTAGTACAATAATTCTTTTTCTTCATGTGCAATGTATTTCTATGTTGGCGACCATGGATTTTCACTCTTCTCTGTCAATTAAGTAAGTACAGTAAAATGACTAAAATCTCACAAATTAATATAGCGTTTTGGAAGGTAGTACATTAGTAGCTGCTTATTCTTATGCATTTGATACAATACAGAAATACAATACAGTAATTGTAATCAAAATGAGAACTATGAAGCCAGAATGGTCTGGTTCTGGCTCGAAAAAATGCAGGTTCCTTTTTAATACAACAGATGAACAGATTACTGAACTCAGTAAACTCAATCAAAATTTTACCATCAGCTGAGTTGAAAATACGAGTTACATTAATTAAGCAAACAGTTGAAACTGTATCCAATCCTATTGGGCAAGGGCTCATCCATATAGTATGTACACAAATAATCTCATATTTTCAAGTCTCCTCCCCCTGTTTGTACACCGTACATACACAAAATCTTCTAAATCCAACCCCTCAGTTTGTACGTACTACATGGATGGACCCAAAACAAGAAATTACAATTGCATAAGACCAAATAATTGCATAATCAAAAAACAATAATTCTCAACAAAGAGTTTTAAAAAACCAATGATTGTCACTTTACGACAGTTCGGTTAAAGATGATAACACAGAACTTCAAAAAGCTACACAAAAAATCTCACTGGAGCATCAATATAAAAAAATTACAGTACAAAATTTGCTTCAAAGTATCGCAGTGGTATAAATTGTGAATCCTCGTCGAGTCTAAACACTACAGAGGTATAAGCGTAAGAAGTGCAGCAGTACGTAACTCGTAACTGCACAACAATGCAAAACAACTAGCGTACCGGAACCAATTCGCACGTAATCAAATGACAATGCTCGAACTCTTTGTGAGGTGACTGCTTCTGTTAGTGACATGTTACAATATTGAGTAAATTACTTACAATGAATACACTTATAAAAACAAAATTAAATTGTGCAATATGTTACCACTATAAGCTGAAATAACAGTTCTTGCCTACTACTCTACTGCAAAGCATGCAACCTACATCCAAATAAAAATCACCTAGTTTTTTATTATCAATACAAATATTAAAATGATACCATCTATATACTATTCAGAAAATAACTTCATTAAAAACCCACAAAACAAATATGTATATTTTACACAAAATATTCAGAGACAGAGAGAACCAACAAATCAGATAGAAATGGGGCACGGTTGGCAGTGGTGGTTTCAAGAATTCTTGGTGGGGGGATGCAAGAAATTTTTAGAAAGTTGGTGGGGGGATGCAATGGTTTTATAGGGAGTTGGTGGGGGGATGAAATGAAATCCCCAAAAAGGTTGACAGGTAAAAAAGGTCATTAACAGTGTTTTCCCTGAACAAATGTACATAAAATTTCCTGAAAAAGGCTGACAAGCAAAAAAAAAGAAAAAAAGTCATCATCCCTATTTTGCATGCGGATACCCAGCATCAAACGTTGATGACAAACAGAAAAAAAGTTCAGTGGGGGGGATGCATCCCAAGTCATCCCCAACGTGGAACCGCCACTGACGGTTGCAATAAAAAAAGTTTATGCCTTATTTTCAAGGCTCTTGTGATCACGTAGGAAAAACTTTTCAAGGTTGATCAATGGAGCCTCACAGATGATCGAAACCACGAAAGCAGACACGTACGAGAACACAAGATTAGCGATAAAAAGATACACCTACAAAAACAGCGACAATATTATAAGTTACATCAATATTCATCAATTCCGTGCCTAGACAATTTCAGTGAAAATCTAAATCCATATTCAAAGTATAAAATAAGCAATATAGAGCAATATAAGGCACACTAAGAACAGCTAAAAAGAAGGGCAATTCTTAAAAAACACCTAACATTCAGGCAAACTGATTCGATGACAGTCAAGACCAAGATTTCTAAAAGGCATAAAGTTCTAGAGCATCTCAGAGAAAGTCAGTAGCGTGCAGAGGGGTGGCGTTGGGCCCAGACATCCACCAGAGGGGGGCATAAAAATTGACTCGGCGACCTTTTTTTGCTCATCAAAGCCTTTTTTCGCATTAAAATCCTAAAAATTATTAATTTGGCTCCAGACATTTTTTCCTTCACCCAGCAACACCAGACATACAGCAGAGATGGGGGCATTCAAACTGACTTTGGCCCCGGGCATCCACCACTCTGTGCACACCACTGGAGACAGCACAGCGTTGTACCATACCATTGTTATGTCATCCACATACAAAGGTACTTTCTGACTGAAAAGTACCAGATCAGCACGATCGGGTGGACAAGATACGCAGCGTATGTGAGTCGACTTAACGGAAACATGATTGGCATCGATAACAAGTCATTGACGAAACCTGGAAAATATCAGTAAACTAGCTGTTAATCCGTTAAAATAACAGAGGGATATTGGCTATTTCCTATCCCGATTTATTGTCAACTACTATTTGTTACAATAATTCATTAATATCACTACATTTTAAATTTGAAAATATAGAATGAATATCTTGTCATCATTTAACATTTTTCCTACAGCCCCCACTGAGGGTTCTTGGCCCCCACCAGAGGGGCTGCATCACAGAACGGACCCTAAAACACCGGTAAGGGGCTTGGTCTAACTAAAGACTTAAATCAGGGCACATGGTTACCAGACTTTTCAAGTAGATACCATATTGATTATTTTTCGGTACTTAAGTGGGCCACATCACAAAAAGGAGAAATTTGGACTCTGATCTGGGATCATATCTTGAAAAATCGATTTGATGCATAGGGAATCAGAATGTTTATAAGATTATAAAAAAATACAAGCTTTAGATTCTAGAACACACAAAGTTCACACTTCTCTGCAATTTTCATTAAGCTTTAATTTATTTAGTTGAAGTTTGAATGCAAATATGTTTTAAAAATTATTAAAATACATTATATCAAATATTGAGTCCCCTGGCCTCTTGCTGAGAGCACACGGGCCACAAGTTGCCCATGGGCCTTGACTTGGAAACCTCTGCCCTACACTAAGCAAATCATAGAATGGCTGTATTAAGAGAAATAAATTATTCACACTATTCTTAATCTCTGGTCAGTCAATACAGTCAAAGGATATTGTAAGGCACACCATAGTGGCCTTGGCAATGACCTTAGCTATATATGTACCGTAAGTAAGTAAAATCTTGTGAATTTCTATAGTGCTTTAGAAGTAGTACAACCTTAGCTGCTTATTCTTAGGGCTTTCTCTTAATTTGAAATAGCTATAAGGCAAAAGGGATCAGTTAGGATGATCATTTTTATCCAAAGGGTAAATGTGGTTGGGATGTTACAGCTATGGAGGAAATCATTTTTAGAAAAGAAATGCTCTGAATTTATATAGAAAAACTCGAGATGTTGCAAGAATTGTAATAAGTATAACAATCAATAAGTGTAATAAATGTAAATAATCATGTTGATGATGATGATGATGATGATGATGACGATGAAGATGATGATGATGATAACAATATGTGTAATAAATGTAAGTAATCATTTTGATGATGATGACAATGATGATAACAACAATAAGTGTAATAAATGTAAATAATCATGTTGATGATGATGATGATAACAATATGTGTAATAAATGTAAGTAATCATTTTCATGATGATGATTATGATGATGATGATGATGATGATGATGATGAATGACCAGTACCAAGGGGAAACTGTGATATCAGTTCAAAGTTCTACCAACCTCCATTTCCCGTGGCACAGGCCAGAATAACCCAGGCAACACCAATGCACCAAACGGTGCGGTGGAGACATGCGTAAAGAGCGTTGACAGAGGAACTCAGATGTGATCCCTTTGCAACATTCCAAAGTCCGTAGAGAACGCTCAGGTTACACACTGAGGCAAGCAACCAGCACAGCACAACAACACCCTGGCAACCATTTTTACAACACAAAAATGTATTTTGGTGCATTGATAGGTTGCTAGTTAACAAGTAAATATTGAAATGACAGTGTAGTAGTAGCAGTAGTAGTAGTAGTAGTAGTAGTAGTAGTAGTAGCAGCAGCAGTAGTAGTAGTAGTAGTAGTAGTAGCAGTAGTAGTAGTAATAATAAGGCTTAATGTGGTTCAGTAATGCCTGAACTAGGGAATGACAGGGTAGGTAGTTTTCACTGGATACCAGATCCGGATATTTTAGGTCCATATCTGCCGGATTCAGATCCGAAGCCAGGACTACAGAAGAATGACTCTAACTTACTACTTACTAAAGTTACCAGTTACCAAGAGCACTTAATACTCATTACTCAGTTACCATAATGCCCTAACTAATTCATTCTTTGTGCAATGTAATTTCGGTTAAATTTAAATTTGTGGGTTCATTAGTTAACTTCAGTCAGAGGCGTCATTTGGAGGGGGCTATGTGAAATAACATTAGGAAGAAAATGAAAAATATTAATTTCTAATGTATTAATGTGCAAAAACAGGGAATCATTTGGAATTGGGGGAGCATGTTTGTGTTATGTGCTTGATGTCGAGCAAAATCTGAAGTAACTAATCGTAAAAAGGACTGACAAGTAACAACAACAAAAGTTTCAACTTTTTTAAACTCAAACTTCGTGTGTATAAAAAAAATTGCAAAAAATTGAAAAATTGCAAAAAAAATGTTCTCGCCCCCTCCAAGAAAAGTGTGAAATGACGCCACTGACTTCAGTTAAGTTGATCTTTGTTAAAACATGATATGTGACAATAACATTAGGATTCGGTAGTTTTGTGACATAAATGCAACAATTATATCCTTATCATGCAATGCCATGAAATTTTTTGAGACACAAGATTCTTAGGGGATGTGCCTGGGTCCCCGAGCTTCCGTTATACAACGCCTATGGGCAGAACGTTCAGATGGCGCTAGAACAGAAAGTTTGGTTTTATTTATGTCAGTACCATTGTCTATTGCTGCCAAGCAAAGAATATCATCCTTCACGTATGTTACATTAAAGCAACGCTTCCCAACGTGTGTGCCACGGCACACAATTGTGCCGCAGCAACGGTAGAAGTGTGCCGTGGCAAAAAAGTAAAATAGTAAAATAAAAATGGTGCTGTATTAATTGTTAATTGCAAGTTGAATTATATCTCTTCAATGAAGTTAAGCAAGAAATAGTGATAAAGATCACAAAGAAAATGTGTACGTATAAAAGAACGGTAGTCAATATTATACTGTATACTAGAGTATAATATATAGTACTAGTATGCCTATACAAACGCATCATTTAAAAATGAAATGTGTGAATTTCGGCTTCAGTGTGCCGTTGACTGTATGTTTCTTGGATAGTGTGCCGTTGTTGGAAAAAATTAGGAAGCACTGCATTACAGACAGCTTTGCTTGAATAAAAGCTGTGTCATGGTGATATGTTGACATTTGAACCGCAGCATAAGTGTTAGACATCAGCTCAGCATTTGCGTTTCACTTACTAGCGGCAGTCTCAGTCTACAGTTGGTCTTGTAGAGAATGTATCCAAGAATAATCCCAACTAAATACGAATTGATTCTACACCAGGGCGTTATGTAGACATCGTGAAACCACTGATTTCTGAAATGTAATAACCACCAAAAACATTTTTAAAATAGACTCATAGCAACAAACAATCACTGTCAACATTACAATGGTATTTCACAGGAATTGTGGATGTGATCTTAAAATACGAAACATTACTTATAAAATAGAAAACTTACTCATAGGAACTTCCAAAATCTATATAAAATGATAGACCCGATAATAAAAGTCTGATACATAAGAATTAAATGTTGCTTTAATTAATGAGTATGTGGGATCTGATGAAGATGACATTCTAACCAAAGACATGAACATGGGTTGGGTCCACCCATTGGTGGTTGGGTTGGGTTGGCTTGGGTTTGGTCAGAAATTTTCATGTTTATGGCAGGTTAGATTGGGTTTGGTAAGAAAACAACTCATGATTTAATAAATTGTAATTCAGTACGGTGGGTTGGGTTGGGGTGGGTGAAGCAACACTATTGCTTTCTTGGATTGGGTTGGGTCTGAATCATGACGGGTTGGGTTTTAAAAATGGACCCTTGTCCATGCCTGCCAGACAATAAAGAGACACTCCAGACTATTTTCAAAGTAAAAGCTTTAATTATAAATACATGCAATATTTAATTATAAATGGCAATACATACTGCAGTGTAATGTTCTGCATCATTCCTGGAATGGACGCAGGCAAATTGTCAACAGAAGTAATGACGCCAATGGTTATGAAACTTGCCAGCATGAAGATGGAAACGACGATGAAACCAATCAAAGCCCACCTGCACAAACATTAACAACAACAAACCTGCAGAGCCAACCATTATTCAAATGCATGCCACTGAATGCTGGAAGTCCTATTCATCATGCAATTTTCTGCAGTTGCACAGTGGCAACACTGCATAGGCAACAATTCTGAATGCCTGGATCTTTAATTTCAGATTTCAAATCACTAGCTAACCAGACCTATACAACTTCAAAGACTTGGCAAACATGAACAGACCTTAGGTTGTGAAGCAGTGGCTTATATTTACATAAAATTTTAGGTCCCTGTAAACTTTCTTCTAAAAAGTTACAGATCAAGAGTGAAAAGTGAGATGACCTTTTTCTGCTTGTCAAGTTTTTAAAGCTTTTCATGGGAAACTTTCAGAAGAGCGTAAGAGTTACATATCAGGAGGTTTATGAGTAATAGCGGTGATAACCTTTTTTTAAAATTTTTTTCAGGACATTTTGTGTGACAAATGGTTGCATTTCGGAAAATAAAGTTATTTAAACAAAAAATCATAAAAAAATCATTATAAAATATTGTTAATAGAAAAGGTGGGCCCCTAAATGTTTATTTTGCTGGTAGGCCCAGTACAAATTTGTACCATTGTACCGTGGTAATTCCGTCACTGCTGTGAAGGCAATTAAAAGCAAAACCACTACTGAGCTTACCTGGTACATGCAGATTATAAACAGCAATAAGCCACTCCGACTAACTATGAGACCACTTACCACTATAGTGTGGAATATGGAATGAATTGGATGACTAGATAGTATTGACTACTACTGCAAACACTTTTAAAATAAACCTAAATACTCTAGGCTACTAGATTTGTCTTGTATAGCTACTGGACCATAGACAAAGTATTGTGACAGAGCAACTGAATGAAGACATTCATGATATTGTATACTGCAGAAGGTATTGCTATTGGTAGATACAATGACATGAAGACATAGGAGAATACAGGAATAAACCTACCAGAGGACAAAGTGTGAGATCACACAGCAAAACCACAATGGGTGAAACAGAGCAGTTCTCACACAGGGCAGACCTTACTGAACCTTTCTAAACCTTGTTGTTATTAATACAAGTCATTAAGAATCTGGATGAAAAAGATAAAACAGTGTTTCTCACACAGGGAAAACCCTCCTGAATCACCTTAAACCTTGTTGTTGTTGTTGTTGTTGTTGTTGTTGTTGTTGTTGTTGTTGTTGTTATTATTATTATTATTATTATTATTATTATTATTATTATTATTATTATTATTATTATTATTATTATTATTATTATTATTATTATTATTATTATTATTATTATTATTATAAGCTAGGACCAAATACTTATATAAGTACATAAGCACATTAGCTATAAATATCAACAATGCCAAGATATTGAAACCCATTCTCTTACTTGTACAGTAGAATGATGAACAGTGGTGAAAGCAAGAAGAACTGCATATCGTTTGACAAATACCACGACCAACCAATACACTGCGACAGAGAAACACTTAAATACAACACTCAGCAAAGGATAGCGGCTAATGTAAACGCAGGCTGTTTTCAGTGTCTTACACCAGTATGATGCTGCAATGCACAGCTGAGGAACATTGCCCCACATGAATGTGATTATTCTTCTTGTTAATTCTTCTTGTTAATTCTTTTTGTTACATAGTAAGAAATGATTTAATTTTGTATGTTTAACCTGTATAATCTTGAGAAATAAAAATTGATTGATTGATCGATTGATTGATTGATTGATTAGGAAATTAGGAAACCCTCTTCTGCAGAAGCATACTCGTCTACTGAAAGTTCGACACAGAATAAACGATCAGTTGTTAGAAGTAAAAGATTTTGAACCTTCACAGTAGTCGGGATCTCTTACTTGGGCATCAGAACGTGCAATGTTGTTGATGTAAAGCAAGTTTGTCCACCAGTTGGCTTGACAGTTTGCGTCCGAAGTTCTCGACCAGTGCGGTCCGCTTCCAAAATACTTGAGGAGAGTCGTAAAGAAAGCCAGGATCATCATGTACAGTGGTGTCAATCTAAGACAATCATTTATCGTAACATTGCTAAGATCTGTCTCTAAATTAATTGCAAACAACTGTACAATAACAATAAAGGAAGTAATTAACCCCTTTAGCGTGTAATAAAATTTTCCAAGACGTTACCAATGTGTGTAATTAATTTTGGAGAATAACGTTATTTTGAACTGTTAACATGTACTTTTTAAACTTACTATATTTCAGGCTATATAGAAGCTACAAAGATGTGGTTTGCATCATTGTTTAGCATTTTTATTGTACTTACCATCCATCCGTGCCAAAAAAAGAAATTTCTTGGGTCCACCATACAGACCAAAATATGACCTCCTCCCAAAAAAATACGTTCAAAGGTCAATAAAATTTTTTTTCAGCGACCCCCTGGTTCAGATGCAAAAGTTGTAGGTTGGTGTCTTTGGAACAGATTAGTTCAAAAATTTTGAAGATGGGACCCAATTTGGGGGAGTTATGGTGTTTCTACACCAGGCACCCGTTGCTCGGAGAAGTGACATTTTTTGCAGAATCTCAAATCTGAAACACCTTACCTTGCAGGCTATATAGAAGCTACAAGGATGTGGTTTGCATCATTGTTTAGCATTTTTATTGTACTTACCATCCATCCGTGCCAAAAAGAAAATTTGGGGTTTGGCCCACTCTACAGGCCAAAATATGACCCCCTGCAAAAATTTTCTTCTAAGGTCAATAAAAGAAATTTTTCAGTGGTGACCCCTAGGTTCAGCAGTACAGTTGTAGGTGGGTGTCTTTGGAACAGATCAGTTCAAAAATTATGTAGATCGGTCCTATGGTAGATAATCAAAGACAGGAAAACTAGCAGCTCATCCATACCCACGTCCTCCCATTTGAGCAACCTTGAGTGCCTGGCCAAGGTTACTTGCTGCATCAACGCTGCCCTCCTGTTAGTTTCCAACAGCATTACCCCAAGTATTCCCGTGGTAAAAAATAACTTGAAGTAATCCATGGGGGATTTGGTGGGAGGATACCTGACTCCCCAGTGAACGCCACGCGGGTTGGTTCCACCGATGCTCTATTGTCCCATTGGAACTCCTGCCTCACCTCGTACCCCTCCGTCTCGCCGCTGTCCCCGAACTTTCGTCTTCCGAGGACCGCCGTCACCGCTCCACATAAGATCATCGCGGTGTCTTCGATCGGAGAGATCATCGTCCGATTCGGCGATTCCATGACCATCTCCAAAGCTTCAGCCGCTAACCTCTTTCTCGGCGCCATCTTTTCAACAACAACGACCCCCTCTTTCCAGCCTCAACTACGATTCTATTTTTAGAATAGACTGGCTCCTGGCCGCGCCATTGAACGCAGAATATGTCAATAAACGCCTAGATCGCTTTTGACGTGCTCAGCTCGGGCAAACATATAGATACGGGTCTGTGAAGTTCATGACGAACTGGACTCGGGGCTAACATATAAGGCGGCGCCATCTTTGACGTGCTGGGCTCGGGGCAAACGCTAAAGAGGTTAAAGGCTCCCCCAAAAAAAATCGTGGAAAAGACCAGTTGGTCGCCCAAGAACTACCTGGACCAGTACAATTTGTTCTGACCCGGCTCTTAGTAACATTGGACTTTTCACTGCCTGGAAAATGGCTCAAAACAGAGATTCTTGGAAATGTTTCATGGAAAAGGCTACGCTCCATCAGAGAGCTTGCCGATGATGATGATAATGATGATACTGATAAGATAACAAAGGACTGCAGGAGCGACCACTTTGGTATTTATCCGTCAGTTGTATAGCCATGCCTAAAGATTAAACTGGAATTGGATTTCTCAGCTATAAATTAACCATCACAGAGCTGTTTACTTACATTTGAATGAAGAATTTATGGCATCATTGCACTTCAAGTTTTGCTATTTGTAGGCGCAGAGAATACAGGAACAAACCTAGTAGAGGCCAAGAGGACAAGGAATGAGACCACACAGCAAGACTACTGTACAGTGGGTGAAACATAGTGGTTTTCACACAGGGCAGATCCTACCGAACCACTTTAAACCTGTTATTATTATTATTATTATTATTATTATTATTATTATTATTATTTTTCAGTTGTCACAATCAGAAACATGTAAGAACTGACTTACATAAAATTTATAAAAACTTCATCGAGTATGACATTTCAGTGTTTACCTCCAAAATCGATGAAAGAAAAATTTCACCCAACGAATATTACGAGGACCTTCGCTGTCTCTCATCTCCTTCAGAAGAAGGTAAGCCACAAGCGTTCCACTGTCAAAACAATTACAATAAGACAGCGATTGTCATCAAAGCACTTAGCAAGAACTCACCGACAAATTCTCCATTATTGTCACTTCGTTCTCAGCAACAGACTCCATATCAAACAGCTTTCATATTCGATAAAATTTGAAGGATAGTGTACTTTAATTCAGTAGATATGAATCTGATATCATTGATTTTAAATCCACTTATCAAAAATACCAATTAAAACAAGGCATAGTAAATAAAAGACAATATATATATATATATATATATATATATATATATAATAATCCAAGGCAACAAACATGGAGAAATATCATTTCTAAAGAACAACTAACTTTACCAAATAAAGCAGAGTGAGACAGAGACAGAGACAGACAGAAAGAGAGACAGGGAGAGAGATTTGTGTTTTGAATAAGAATTGTTTTTATAACAATTTTATTCTTTCATAGACCCGCCTATTTGGCGTTGAGACAGCGACGGTCTCGCCAGAACACCGGTTAAGCAACGCCGAGAGAGTTAGTACTTGGATGGGTGACCATCCCGGATCTAATCGTGATGCCGCGCCAACTTTCATCGCTTAGGCGCCGATAAATTGGTAGCAGCGCTAAGCTGCGAAAGTAAAACGCAGGTCTTAATGGCAACCTACTCTAGATTAATGGCGTAAGCCACCTCTGCTTGCCTAGTACTGAGATCAGCGCCGAAACCCTACGCTGATGGGACTACCTTTACCTTTTATTCTTTCATAACAGTGAAAAATTATAAGGGGAGGCAGTTTACAATGTCCATTATAGTTATGATAAAAGTTGATTCAGAAGAAAATGTATTAAGTACAGAACACTAGTATCAACATCTACTAAAATGCACACTTAACATCAAATCTTGGCAATCAGATTTTTTAATGTTAGAAATAAACTGCTTACCCCAGCAAAAAGAATGTGTCAACAGACACTGTGGCATTCATAACAGTTTGAAAAGTAAAACGTTTCAAATAATCGAGGAAAACAATAGGATTACCTGAAAAAGAGAAATGCCTGAAGTCAGTGGCAGCTCCAGGATCTGGCAAGTCAGGGGTGGGGGGGGGGCGTTGGGGTGGCCACTTCCAAACATGGAGGGGGCCAACCCATTTGTTGATAGGTATGTATGTTAAGTATAGGGTCCCAACAGGGGGGCCACTGAGGGGGCCAGGCATTCAATAGGAGAGCAAAAATAACATCTCATTTTTAAAATTGAAAATATCATATTTTGAACAATTCGCTGGGAAAGAAAGCTTTGTACAGAGATTTCTCTTCTCCTGCTTCTCCCTTTTAGTATCGTAATTCTCTGTTACCAATATGTAACAGATCTTAGCTCATGCTTTAATTACTGTAATTGCACTTTACTTTCATTTTAAATATTAATCATATATATTTTAATGTATGAATCTGATTGTTTTCCATTACTTGAATTTTCCCATCTGATACTAACTACAATGACTTTAATATATTGATTGATTGATTGATTGATTGATTGAAACAACACTAACTTATTCATTCATCAACTTCAACGAATAGGGAAAGAATTAACTGATTCAATACGAACTTACTTGTGCCCGTTAGAGCGAAAAGGTATGTGTGACCAAGAATGACCCACGTCATGCTAAGAAACCTAATGCCGTGAAGTGCCTGCAATGGCCGGTTGATGACCGAAGCCTCTGTCGAAAGAATCTTCTTAGCATTTGACACACGGAAAATGCAACCAAGAATTTGTACAGACGTCCTGAAATCAAATCACACACAACCTGAAACCCAAAGCTCCTTAAATTAAGTTAAAATTTAAATTAAATTTAAATTAAATTAAATTAAGCAGTTTGTAATTTCATCCTCCGATACGGCAGCATGGTGGGGATACTTTGCACTATTATACTAGTTTCACGGGTACGTAATCACAGAAAGGTCATGAACCACTGAAAATTTTAGTTCCGTCGTTTAAACTAAGCATGAGGGGAGTATTTCAACGGCCATACCACGTGTTTCAAGATTCTGAATGATGACTTCAGAATGATCGATGGCCAAATCGTTGTCGATCAAACGATCGTCGTCTTCCTGATCGCTGGGATCATCGGCCGATCTGTTCACAACTTTGCTGACTCTTTGACTGCTTACAACGTCAAGACAAGTCCCAAGGAGAAGAAGAATTCCAAATATACAAAGAATTGTTCTAAAACATAACAACAACTCCATTATATTGCTCAGCTGAGATGCTAAACATCAAGAAGTGATAATAGCAAAAACATTAGCAACAATGATGATAATGATAGTGATGGTGATGAAGGTGATGATCAGTGGTGTAGCCAGGATTTTCCAAAGGGGGTTACAACTAGTTAACCATTCCCCCAACTTCAAAAATTATGACAAACAAAACAATATTGTCACCTATTATTTTGCTTGGCTAAGTCAGTTATATAGCCATATGAGTGTGGGGGCAGCCTATACAACTACCGTGTATTCTTTTTTGGCTTCTTTTTTTCTGTTTTTGCTACCTTAAACCCAATTTTGGTGTCTTCCACCCACAGAAAAATAATATGCAATAAGAAACATTTTTGGTCAGCCAACCAAGGGGGTCTAACCCCCAAAAAACCCTCTTGGCTACGCCACTGGTGATGATGGTGGTGATGATGATGATGGTGGTGGACTTCTTCACAGCAGCAGAGTTCTTTCCATCATCACTGGATTTTAACATCGCCACCTTCTCACCTTCATTGACATGTCAGCGTTGTCAAAGCGCTTTTGATTTTGGATTTTAAACCATGCGTACAGCGCTATATAAATTGTCCTTGAATAATAATAATAATAATGATGATGATGATGATGATGATGATGATGTTCTTATGTAGCAGAAGATCCAATGCACAAAGGTATCAGTCAATACTTTTCCAAATCCAAACAGATGAGATCATTGTCTAAGATATGATAAGACAAGGAAATGCAGAGGAAAAGCAGTCGAGTAGAAGATACTTGTGTCAAGTTTAAATTTATAAGTTCTCTGTTTAATGATCATAAATTGTTGACTCTATTTGCAACCCTTGCACCATTCCTATATATAGCGCCAATAAGTAATGCCTGTTCTTTCTGAAATCAAATTTGCGAGCCCTTCTATGAGTACCATATATACTCGTGGATAAGTCGAGAAATTTATGCTCTAAAATTCACTTAAAACGCATTTGACTTATATGAGAGTATATACGGTAAGCGTTCAAGAAACACTAATTCTGGGAAACAGTTAAAAAGATCAGAGAGGAAAGGTCAGCTGGAGGACAGGTCATCTTAGTCTAATCTGGGCAGAAACCACCATCATAATAATACCGACTTTGCATTTAGATTGCTCCCCCGCCATTTCTGACTGACCTCTCCGGCTTGACCTCGCTCTAATTCAATTTGGATTTGGTGCACCATCGGTTGATGCCCAGGGCATTATTATAGTGGCGCTATAGAAGTTGATTGCAGGGGCGTAGCCAGGAATTTGATTAGGGAGGGAATAAATATTTTGGGTGGGTATAAATCCTAACTATAAACCACATAAACCATATAAACCACATATAACCACATGTAAATCACATAAAAAACGTTAAGGTAGACTGATTAGGGGGTATGTATACCGATATACACCCGTCGCTATGCCCCTGGTTGATTGATTGATTGATTGAGACTTGCAATTAAACTCCTGCAAATACAACGAATACAGCAGAGTTCCTATAGTAATCATCAGCCCTTTCAGGAACTGCTATTGCAGTGTAAGTGTCATGTGGATTAACCCCTTAACTGGGCAACTATTTGTAACTCAATGTAAAATGGACGAGCATTACTCGGAGCGCCCAGTTAACGGGTTAACATAATTTTAGAGACTTCCAACCGCCAAACTAATCGAGATCGTGATAACGAAGCAAATGTCAAGAGATAAGCACAAGGATAAGTGTCCAGACATAGATAAGCAGACAGACAGACAGACAGACAGACAGAGAAAAAGCCAGACAGAGAGAATGAGCGTGATACAGTTACCCGAAACCAAGGATATCTAACAGGAAATAGCATGTGACTCACATGAAGACACATGCACCGGCATCGAGTGGAATGGTGCTGTTGTCCGTACATCCTGCCTCAGTAGCATGGATCGTGCTCGTAAAGCCAATTAGCACTGCGTGAACAATATATGCATATTGATTGATAAACAAATTATCATTAAGAAAAAGGCATACAGACATTCCAGAAGTTTTCATAGACTTGCGCAATAATTTTTTTAAAAAACAGCACGCAGAATTTTCAACAAAACCAGAAGAACAATAAAACACTGACAGCTATTTTGTCACCTGCAATCAATAATAATAATAAAAATAAAAATAATAATAACAATAGCAATAATAATAATAATAATAATAATAGTTGTAGTAGTAGTAGTGGTAATAATAATAATAATAATAATAATAATAATAATAATAATAATAATAATAATAATAATAATAATAATAATAGCTAGCACTTCTATAGCACCAGTTCTAATACCCAAGGGTATCTATTGATGGTACTTCAAATCCATCCACAAAAGACAAGACTAAAAAAATATGATGAAAATGATATATCAAAATTTTTCAACAACTGAATATGAATGAATTCTGTTATTTTTAGTAATCAGACATGACATCAACAAGGAGAAAACTTGGCAATGATTTCCAAGATCCTTTCTTTTGGTAAAGTAAATTTAAACCATTCAAACCAATCAGATCTGAATTTTACCCACATATGTCCACAAGAGCCTTGGCATCGGCAGAACTGCAAGTTCTCGGAAGACAAATACCCAAGTGAAGTTCAATGCCCTGTGTCAAATGATCAATGAACCAATTCAGGACACACACACACACACACACACACACACACACACACATGCACACACACTTAATAATTAGGACAGGTTGACTGCAGTCATCATCATCATCATCATCATCATCATCATCATCATCATCATCATCATCATCATCATCATCACCATCATTGATCAATGAACCAATTCAGGACACACACACACACATGCACAGACACATGCACACATGAACACACAGTAATAATTAGGACAGGTTGACTACAGTCATCATCATTGTCATCATCACAATCATCATAATTGCTCTCTGACAACTCATTAGTGGCAATAGTTAGTCAGAAAACATTTCCGGGTCTTTTTGTCCGATGTTAGTTTTCTGTCATGTCATGTCACGTCGTCGCTATGCGAAGGTTGGCCGCAACGTTGAACAATAATTCTCCACTGCTCCCTTTTTTTTAGCTGCTTCCATTAGTGAAGCTCCTTTCATGTTAGACCACGCCAGAAACTTTGCTCAAGCACCTGTCCATTTGCTAAGATTATTACTTGATGTTCCATATTTAGTTTTCTTCTTTCTGCAATTGTCAGCTGCTTTTCTGTCAGATCTTCTTCTATGAGGTCTACCCAGTTTTTTCTGCTGGGCCTTCCTCTTTCTTTTTTTTACCTTCATTGTATGTGTAAAGTGCTTTTTTTAGAAGTCTCGAGTCTTCCATCCTGTTAACATATCCATACCAGACTAGCCTCTTATTTTCAGAGTTGTAGCTGGGGAGGAGGGCAAGCTACCCCTGGCGCCGTCCTGGGGATGCCAGAAAACATGGTTGATTTTATTCACAACGGAAGTTTTAACAAGTTAAACACCCGTCGTCGAAAGTATTCAGTATTACAAGCAAAAAAATCATCATCCGCTTTCTGAACTACTTTCATTACTCTGTACTTTACTCCTGCAATGTCATGAAAGTCTGATAAGCAAAAAAGGTCATCACCAGTTTTTAGACTGTTAGGGGTCAAAATTTGGCACCTTGCCCCGGCGCCAAATACTCTAGCTATGGCCCTGCTTTTTCTGGTTTCGTCCATGATGGTATTCTTTAGTCCAATCTGCTGCACCGTATTTCCTCATTTATAAGTTTCTGAAGTCTGCTAAGTCCAAGAATTCTTCCTAGGCTGCTCATTTCTGCAGTCAGTTATCAGTAATTTACTTGGCAAGGACAATTATATTAATAATTCCCAAAGACAGAAATGAATGAAAAAATCGGTCAAAATTAGACAGCAGAGAAAGTCAATAGATATTTTCTGATAGGGAGAAAATTTATGAAGTTGGGCAAATGTTGAGTGGATCTTACAGGATCCAGATTGGACCTGTTTATAGCAGATAAGATAATAGCACATTCTGTCAAACACCTAGTCAAGGAAGATCAGAACATCATTATAAAGAAAAAAAACTAGGATTTTTACAAAAGATTCACTGCACGTTCACTTCATGTCATTGATTCTATGTCATTTCAACATCAATAACACAACTGCCTAAAATGCAAACGGATGCAATAAAATGCCATTTGCAGAGCTGAAGAAGTTGACACATTGAAATGTAGAGGTTGTAGATATGCAGAGAAGAGAAAACTAGCATACAAATAATTTGAACCGTTTACCGGTAACATTTGTAAAACCAATCAGCACACAAATGCATATTTTATGCAGACGAACGAAACGCAAACATATATTTTCAGCAGCCATCATTTCACAGGTTAAACATCATAGACGTAAACTTCTATTAGGTCTCTAGCCTTGAGGTCCCACCCCCACTTTTGAAGAGACTGCCACAGAGAAGGGGAAAGGCACAGGGGTTGGGCCGCCCCTCACTTTTTCATCCAAGTTTACGCCAATGCCAAGCATCATTGAAAAATCAAACAAAAGCTTCGGAACTAGTCTTGCATTGATCAAAATTTCCTTCTCATGCCTTGTTTTGTTACTTTCCCATCCATCTCTGTCACTGAATTAATTCAATAAAAACGCTCAACTGTGTACATTCCATCAATATGTCAACCACAGTTCCACCATTAGGAAAAGGCAAGGCTCATATGCAGAGATGCGCAAACACAGTCAGATAATGGCTCTATCGGCTGAAGAAAGCGGCAATAAATGTTTTTTAAAATAATAAAACAATTAATCCTGATAAATTCTACTCTCTAACTTTGAAATTGACCATTGATTCAGAGGTCGGAGCAGAATCGGCGCCAATGCTCATAAGGCAGTAGTTGCCCTCGATAGAAGTACTGACATTACCAGCAGCCGAGTGGAATGATCGATTTGAAGAGGCGCCTACACACTCTGCATAGGATCCTATCCACTGCACATTTCCTAACAGCAGACCGCTTGGAAACTTTCCAGAAGCATCCGCCACTTAAAAAAGAAACAGATACAGCTTTATTTTTTAAAACCATTACATCCACGCGTGAAAACCAAGAAGCAGAGTGCATCGTAACTACCTTCAAAAGAAAGTGAAACAAATAAGATATCGATAGCAACAATTGAACGTCTTCACATAATGACATGATGATTTCAAATGATCATAATTAGAAATTAACAGAAAATTCTGAGTTTCAAGCCTGGTGTCTAATTACTTTGTATGGCCCAAGTTTCTCCACGGAAGACTGCTTCGATCAGATGTATCAAGTCGACACGACACTCTGAAGACATGTTGAATGCTAGACCACTGAGGCCATCAGCACCACCAACACCACCAATCGCCCTAAGAGCATCCATCTGCTGCTTCACCATTGACGGCCAACTGGAATTCCAGAATTGTCGCAGACTGACTTCCTCCATCGACAGAACACTCCGATCGGTTCCTTCGCCATCGATCCCCATCCGCCTAAGAGGATCCAGAAGGTAATTGGACGATGAAGAAACCAAAGAACCTCCAACGACGACGACGACGAAGACCACAAAGATCAGAGTGGACTTCATTGAGGCAAATAGCGGTTCTCACAGTGACACAGGGCAGAACCAACTGAACCACTCTAGAGTCTAAATATTGTTCTTATTATTAATAATATTACTTTTATTATAATTTAATCACTGTCGGCGAAATCAACGACAATCACGAATCTGTCGCTAGTACAGAAGATAGCAGTTCTCACACAGGTCAGACCCTACTCGACCAGCTCTTCACACTCACGTGACTTCTGCATCGATGGCGTCCCGATTCGTAGCACCTGTTGGCCTAAAAAGCAACTTTGACGCCTAAAAACCCCAGGTGCTATTTTTAAACGAGACTGAATGCAGTTCAGTTATTTTAAATATGGATATTCTGAAAAATTGTAGAGAGCTTTATTCACGTGTTTTGCATCGATTGTCGATGTACTCAGCTCAATGGCTCAAGACGACAGCCAAGGTTGCCAGTGAACTTTTTGAAAAATAACCAGATCGTGCCTTTAAAAATAACCAGAAATAACCAGGTTCCCAAAAAGGTCGAAAAATATGATAAAATTCATAATAATTGCGACAAACCTGAAAACTTTTGGAAATTTTTGTGAAAATTTTGCAGTACAACGTCTCCAGAAAGTCTTGACGAGCAAAAAAAAAAAAAAAAAAAAAAAAAAAAAAAAAAAAAAAAAAGGTCGTCACGTTGTCTTGAAGCAAAGGTAGAGAGGTAAAAAGCAAAAAAAGAGTTTTCAACATGCTGAAAACTAAAAATTCCTTATTTTTTCTCACTCTCACTGCAAAAAATCAGGCAATTTTTTCTAATTTTCGCAGATTTACAAAATAACCAGATTCCGACCAAAAATTACCAAATAACCAGACGAGGCCCAAAAAAACCAGATTGGGTAAAAAATAACCCACACTGGCAACCCTGACGACAGCACTAGAAAATGTCGTTTTAAGCATAGACAGTAATAATAATTTTTGTTATTATAAAGTCTATGGTTGCAAAAACCCCAGCCACAAAGTAGTGGTGTGCGCCACTGTGCGGTGTGCGGTAAGCCGGTAACCTGCGGTTCCAAAAATTTTGAGACCGCGGATAATCTAGTACCGCCAAGTTTGGATCCGCCTAGGATTCGCATTCGCGAGCGTTTCCGCTCTCAGGAATCGCGAAAGATCCACATCCGCAGATAGTAAATAAGTTTGATGTTTTACTATCACCCTCCCCATAATTTCTGCAAGTCTAGGACTGTATTTCAATATTATAAGCAGTAAAATTATGTGCCTATGTGACTATGTCATATAGGCCTACGAATAATGTATATATAATGGACAACAGAGTAATCATTACACCTCGACCAGTAGCCTACAAAGCAAATGTAAGCAATGGAATGGTTACTTCATAACCAAGGAGCTTCAATTTCTCCAATGCCTATTCAAATTACCCAGCTAGGGGCGTCATTTGGGGGGCTGGAGGCCATGCCCCCAAGGAACTGAAAAAAATAATGTATATTAATGTATTAATGCGCAAAATATCGCAAAAATTGTCAAAAATTGCCAAAAAATATTTTAAAATTGCAATTTCCCCAAAATTGGCCCAAAAATTGTCCACAATTTGCCAAAATTGCAAAAAATTTGCAAAAATGCCTAAAATTTGCAAAAATTTCCTAAAATTTGCACAAATTGCCTAAAATTTGCACAAATTTGCCAAAAATTTGCCAAAAATTTATCTCGCCCTCCTAGAAAAGTGTGTGAAATGACGCTACTAAAATTACCGACAGCGTTGTCATAGCGTTGGGTGTCATATATCCAGTGGCGTAACGTAGGGGGCGGGGGCACTTTGTTGACTGCCCCCGGCCCCGGGCGGGGGCCCCAAGAGGGGTCTAAGCTAGGGTTAGGTTAGGGTTAACCCTAACTTCTTAACCCTAACAACCCTAACCCTAGAAATGAACGTGCTGACGAACTTTTTTTTGCTCGTCATGATAAAAAGGTGATGACTTTTTTTGCTCGTCAGCACGAAATTGTGGGGCCCCCATGGCAAAGATGCCCCCCGGGCCCCCAAAAGTCACGCTACGCCACTGCATATATCTGTTAATGGCGTGTAATTAGAACCCCCATTCGGCAGGCACAGACACAGACGATGGGAGTTGTCTGGTCTTTGGACTTGTCTGAAGTTGACTCCAGTGGCGGCTCCAGGATTTGGCAAGTGTGGAGGCCGTTGGGGTGGCACCTTCTAATCATGGGGGGCCAACCATTTGTTGTTACGTATGTAGTATTAAGTACAGTAGCGTCATTTCACACTTTTCTTGGGGGCGATAAAAAATTTTGCCAATTTTTAGGCAAATTTTAGGCAATTTGTGCAAATTTTAGGCAATTTTTTGCAATTTTGTTTGCAATTTTGGCAATTTTTGGGCCAATTTTGGCAAATTTGCAATTTTTAAATATTTTTTGGTAAATTTTTATATATAGTATAGTATATATATATAGTATATATATAGTATAGGGTCTCAACAGGGGGGCACTGGGGGGCCAGTATCTCAGTAGGGGGCACGGGCCCCCCTGGCCCCCCCGGTGGAGCCGCCACTGGTTGACTCCCTTGAGTGAGTCTGACCTCTGATGTCAGCCACCTAGCTTAGCGATTTTGTTGATCAAAGCTCATGGAGGGCGCCACAAGCCAAATATTGGGTGGGCCAACATGGCCTGTTTGAAATTGGACAATGCAAGGACTAGTGCTACAGTAGGCTATAGATATGCAAAAATTCAGAAGAGTTAAGAAACGAATTAAAACCACATATTCTTGTGTCCCCATCTTTGCTGTGTCAAACCGTACTAGAATTGTCAATATAATCTGTCTCAAATTTTTTCTAGAGCTTTTGAAATGTCACGGAAAATAATGAGCCATTTGAAACGACACTATACAAAGTCTTTCAGAAATCTATTCTCTGTCAAATGTCTAAAAAATCAATCGAGAGATAAGATGCATGATGCATGGCGCTTAAGAGAGCTGGTTTCTTGAAACTTTCTTCTATTATAGGTTTTATAGACCACAAAAATATTATAAAATTGATACCCTGTTTGAAATTGGACAAAGCAAGGACTAGTGCTACAGTAGGCTATAGATATGAAAAAATTCAGAAGAGTGATGAAACGAATTAAAACCATGGAGGGCGCCACAAGCCAAATATTGGGTGGGTCAACATGGCCAATATTTCAGAGTCAAGACAGCGCAGCGAGAAATTCTTGCCGTTGCGATCAATCGATCATTGAAAAAACACAGTTGCATGGTTATATAAATATAATAATTTTGAATGGTCCTCCACATCTGTGACATCTCAATTATATATGGCAATATTATGCCAATATATTGCATGGGGATTTGGGGTTATTAGTTCCACAAAACATTGTAATTTGCCAATTGAAATTTGGTGGGCCAAACACATTGTGGCCCATTGGGCCTAAATATTGGGTGGGCAATGGCCCACCTGGCCCACCCTGTTGCGCCCCCTTATGTCAAAGCTATAGTTACCGCTTTGATCAATGGAAACCATGCCATAGCGGCATAGCCAAACAATTCAGGGAGTTAATTCGAGAAGGTAGTAAATAAGGGTGTGGTTTATCACCGGATTTTGTCAATCTATGTGACGAGGAAATGTCTGAAAAGATCAAGGATCTGGAAGGAATAAAGATTGGCGGAAACAATATCAATAACATAAGATTTGCTGACGACACAACACTATTAGCATTCTCAGAAAAGGAGCTGCAGAGATTATTAGACAAACTAGCAGCAGCGAGTGAAGGCAAAGGACTGAAAATCAATACAAGAAAGACTTTTACTATGGTAGTCACCAAAAGCAGAGAAGTGCCCAAATGCAGGATTCTATTAAACGGAAGAGAAATAGAACAAGTGGTGCATTTCAAATACTTGGGAAGCTTTATCACAAAATTCACAAGTGATGGAAGAAGCGACAAAATACATCAAGACAAGGATCGGCATGGCGAAATTTTGCTTTTATGAAAATGAAACAGATACTAACAAGCAGCGTTTTGAAATGTTTGGGGGACAAGGTCTGAGTCTCAAAAAAAGATAATCCTTCCAAGCTCCCTAATAAGTTTTACCTTTCTCAAATGTCTTGGCAAGCAAGAAAATGTCATCCTTACATTTTTCCCTCTCCAAAAAATAAAAGCCCCCGTCTTTACACTTTTGGAGGGGAAAATTTCTATCCCCATGAAACAAAACAAAAATTTGTTTCGGAGGGGGAATTTTAAAACTTAGGGGGATTTCCCCAGAGAAGGCCTAGAATAAACACCGGGCCCTAGATATGTAAAAATCTACTCGATTTTAAGAAATTCTTCGACAAATTTCGCATTTTCCTCCTGCCCCATCTTAATTGCTTTACGCTTTTCAAAAATATGTAACAATATCATTCTCAATTTCGATCTACAGGGTCCGAAATAGAGCACATCCAGCCATTTCATACTAGGCCTACACACTAACGCCAATGACTGTACGAGAACGAGGGACATCAACTAAACGAAAGTCCTGCCGAATATCTTGCGGAATGACTATAGTAGGGCGATCGCGGGAAGAGCCGCGTATTAAGATATCTGGTTCATTATAGGCCTGCAACAGGGTTTATTGACATCAAAAACAAGTTTTAGAATTAATTCGCTGTGTGAGAGAACCAATTGAAGGCTTGCTGAATAGAGTGTGTATAGGATCTAGATATGCAAAAATCTAATCGATTAGAAGAAATTCTTCCGCAAAATTCACATTTTCCTCTTGCTCCGAAATCATTGCTTTAACCTATGCAAGAATAACTGACAATTTCATTCTCAATTTTGATATAGTGTTCGAAATAGAGCACTCCCAGCCATTTCATACTACACACTATAACGCCAATGACTGTACGACAACGAGCGACATCAACTAAATGAAAGTCCTGCCGAATATCTTGTGGAATGACTACTAGGGCAATCGAGGGAAAAGGCGCGTATTAATCAACTATGACGAATGGAAATGTTTGACATTATGAATGGCAGTCTTGGCAATGACAATAAATGTTTAGCTGATTCAACTGAAAATTAATACGAAACAGCTGCCATCTTGTGTACATGTAGGTTTCGATAAATTGATTTAAAATGGACGCCAAATCAACGATTAGTCTAAGCGCTATTTATAGAGAGATGCAAGGCAAAAATTTAAAGCTAAATCAAGAATTAACTGCTCTACGTGTATTATTTGAAACAAACAATCATTGGCATTAATGCATTTTCCATGTTCTATATCCTGGACATCACGACTGCAAGTATATCATTTGTATTCTCGATGGTCTTACATTTATAATAGGCTCTGTTGTACAGGTTCTGAATACAGCTAATTAGTACGAAAAAGTAGGCTATCCGTTGGAGTTGTTATAACTTAACTGCTTTCCTTTAGCGGCACTGCAGCTGCCTCGTAAGTAGAAGTTGTAATATGACTGTCGAACGGTGGCATATAAGCAAATGTTGAAAATTGTACTTAGGCCTACTATTTGCAGTGATGTGATGTCTATTTTGTTATGATTTCCTTAGCCTATCGGAGATGTTGACAAGTGGTATGGCTAAAAATGTCCCGCTAAACGTGTGATGTTTGCGTTCGCTCTGGCGGTCAGCTGTCCGTGACGATTAATGGTGATGAGCCAAGAAGAGATGGAGGAGGTGGAATGGTGGAACCGATCAGTGTCCTTGGATTACTTCACCGTTTTAACTTTACATTTAATAGGCATAATTAAAATGTGTTAAATGTCGATTTTGACTAATGTCGACGGATTGCGGTTTATTTGAGAATTCGTCGGACGGTTTATGAAAATGCAGGATATTTAATGTTTAAAATTGATTATCGAAAGAGTTAATAGGTTTACTATATAATTTAGAAAGAGTTTCTGTAGTGATGTTCTGCACAGGCAGCTATAACATTGATAGGCTTAACTGTTTATCTGCCCCTAGCAATAACAAGTTTTATTTCTTACTGTCAGGACGTGCCATTGCAAAGTATGCTGTCAATAATAATATTATTACATATTTATTTAGTGTCAAGACATCCAGAGAGCTTTTTTTCTGTAAAGCTTTTAGATTATACCTTATACAGTGTAGTTCATGTTTAAGCAGAGCAATGTAATAGTTGAGCTATTCTGAATGTCAAAGCGCTCGGTTAGAACCGGTTAATGAAATGGCTTTCCACTCGTTTCGTTAGCATTCGACGTCAATTCACATCAACGTCAGTCATTCATCGAACAGGTCTTCATGCACTCATCCATGGTCTGGAAATTGTTTACGTTACTGCGAATGAATAAGGGAATGGACACCTCGCAGCGAAAAGTCTCACTGTTGAAGTGGTAACTAGGAATGTATCGAATAGGTATCGCACCGCGGTAACGTCCTGTGTACGGCGGTCGAGAGCAGACGCATTTATAAATGCACTCCTTGTGAGTTTCAAATCTATTGGCGTTACCTCCACAACCGCCATAGGCGAAGCGTTCACATTTTCTAGTAGCAGGGTTGTAGAAATATTCCCATGTAGGACTTTTGCATGGACCAGAATCTCTTGCCAACGAACAGATGTCTAGAAAGTATGACACAATTCAATTATAAATAATTGTAAATTCATTTTGAATATCTACTCTATCCATTCAGGAGTTAAGCTTTTGGCATTCATTTTAACGATTTAAAAAGGACAGAATATCGTTAGCAGAGCGTAGGCTTCATTTTTGTATGAAAACTTGTCATTGCCTTCTGGATACAAGTCTACGCTGTATTTCAAATTAATTTTTTCCGTTTCTGAACACATTACAACTGAATTAAGTAAGCTATCACTGGAGTGTTATTTACATGTAATGACTGCCCACCAGTAGGGTCTGATAAGCATTTTCTCTCTTCTTAACTCAATTGCAGATTGAAATCTTCATATTGTCTAACATTGTGTCCATTTATACTAAATAGATGTGACAGATGTCACTTCTTAATTGTCCGTGTTATATTATACATTTATACTACTTTAACTTAATTTTATTATCATTAAGTGACATACAATGCTTAAGCCCTAGGCTACTTGTGCTTAAGCCCAAGCCCAGGTTATTACGCAGACGCTTCGAGATAATGCAAAAAGGTCATTACAAATGTTTCCTTCAATGGTCAATCTCTAATATTCTAAAAAGAATATGATTATCCCCATTTAATGCTTTTGAATTCTCATAATAGTCATTTGATCTGTTACCTTAAAATTTCAATTAATCAATTAAGTGCAGACAATGCGAAAATTATAGTTACCTTCACTTGGTTGACATAGTGTCAGGACCACCTGTAAATCATAGGTTGAGTAATCGTTACACGGTTACAGTAATAATACAGCAATCAATCAATATTAAATGAATCTAATAATCTATCCGCAGGTAATTTGGTGCATCTATCGATAGATGGCGATATGCACAGATTTGGTACAAATTTAAGATTAGATACTCTGACCAGTAAGATACATTTTTCCTGTAGGGCTATATATAATATATACATTCATATATACGCATATATATATATATATATATTGTGTCCCGGTAAACCCGATAAAACGGGACCCCTTGTGATAATGACGAAAAAACTAGTAAATATTTATCAATTACACTTCTCATCGGATTATTATGTTACCAAACTCATGGAATTGGCCAATTCATATACTACAGCGGTAGGAGTAAGTTATAAAGAGAATTTTAAAAGACAATATACATACGAGACTGAGAATCAGCAAAATCCAACCTCCACCTTTGGCGAACATCTTAAACGTTGTCTGCAAGTATTAACACGCTCTCACATAATTATTTGTCGTGAGTATACTTTGGAAAATATTGCACTTTGTTAGAAAGTGTTACTCACTTATCTGTAACTAAATGCATCTAGGTGTTATACGCATGGTTTGAGGCTGATTTGGAGGAACACTGGCAGAGACAGACCAAGGTAGACGCCATTTTATGAAACTCCCACCGAGAACATAACATGGACTATATCTCTTATTAAACATTGAAAATATGAAACTAATTGGCAACAGGTCAAATCTGAGTGAATTTTGAAGTAAAGAACAAATCGCTTTGTCTAGGAAACGCGCAAGTGGGTGGAAAATGAGGCCCAAATAGATGCGCATGGCTCAACCTCTACAATCAGTAGGCTACAGCGAAGAAATAGGACAAAGACATGTAGCCTAGTTGTTATTAAAACATCCATGTGACAGCATAATTTCGTCTTCATCGATGTTGAAGAGTTTGAATCGGGCAAACATTGCTATATTTGCTAATTAATCGTTTAGCATTTGGCAGTTAAAATTACTCTCAAAATTGCTTAACGAGATATGAGAGTTAATTAAGCCAAATGCCTCGTCATCTAATTAGTGATGCGCATGAAAAGGATTAACGAAACCTTCAAATGTCACACTCTTTCCTAAGACGCTCGTTATGTGCTCATTTGAAAGACTGGCAAACCTGAATGAAATCGATGAAGTTGAAGTCAATCGAGATACGTAAGATGTTATTTGCTTTCAATGCAAGGTTTATATACAGTTTCTTTTGAAAATATATGCGCAATTTAGAATTCAGCGACGCAAGATTTAATCAGTTCTGAACACCTGCGATATTAAATTGAATGCCATTTCGTGAATGTTTTGTTTAAGTAGGCCTAATGCAAGACAAAGCAGCTAAAGATCGATTTATTATTAATGAAAACGCATGAGTATTGAGTTGCTTTGCACTAGTATTGACAGTCATACCGATTATAATTAACATGCAGTATAGATCAGCGGATCTCAAGGTAATAAGGACTCGACCTCTGTCAAGAATTACATGGTAATTAATCTTTTCACATTGCTTAAAATTCGAATGATTTTAAATTTGCACGCACAATTTGTACGCACGAATACATCACCCATGGGGTGATGTATTGACGTGAATGGAAAATGGTCGATATATCATATTCTGAAATGCAATGCAAGGAATCGACTCCTTGCTTTTTGTAGCTCTATAACTAGACCATCGAGAGAACGCAACAGTAGATTTCATGTTTCATGGCTTGTATCAATACTCAGTCTTTTTAGAAAGGGGCGAATCAGTGTTGAAACTGCAAGGGGGTTGGGGGGAGTTTGAACCCCCAGCTAACTTTTAAACCGTCCCAAAAATCGCATATTGGGTACATGCAGTATCTGTCATTCATTGAATTTCAGCCCTCAACCCCCCCCCAGCTCAATTTTCACAACTCCAAAACTGGGGCAAATAACGAATTTCTCCTAATCAAACAACGACCTTTCGTTGCCATTCACATCTCGACGCTCACTTTCTGGCTTGTGTGCAATCTACGACAGATGTCTGATGCAGTTTATATTGTTTTCAATATATGGCGGAGCATAAACTTTTGTCGTCAGATAAGGTAGGCTAGTAGGGGTATACTTCGTTCTCTTATACTTCTTTCAGGGGTACGCAATCATAAAAAGGTTAAGAACCACTGATTTAGATTGTTTTTGATGTCTATAAAATGTTTTACTTAGCGTCGAAGACCTGCAAGACCGACGCCGATTGTCCACCTGTGAGGATCATGCCCTGTGCTCAATACCGTCCTAAGAAATACTGTCTTAGACCCTGCAAGACCCGCACCGATTGTCGGCCTGGGGACTTAGCCTATGTGTTGCTTTAATAGTTAAAATACTGTTTTAATTCTTGCCTCCCAGGGGGCACCCACTGGATGATGTATTCACGTAAATGGAAAATATCCTGTGTTCCGAGAAAGATGGATAACAATAGATGGGTCTACCAAGCACTACATAGGCCTGTACACAAAATGGGAGGCAGAGGGGCAGGAAAACAAGAAAAAGATGGATGGATAACATCGAGGAGGATGTGGAAACAAAGAACATGACAATCGTAGATGGATGCAGATTAAGAGTGGTCATCATATCATCCTATCGAGGCAAGCGTAATTAGCCTTGTTTCTTCTGAAATTCCGCATTTCCGTCTATTAATAGACCTACACGGCGTTGTTAACCTTCTTGTCGGCTATTTGTTCGGCCTCTTAGCGACGATAGTTTCTCTATCGACTTTTGAGATTGGAGTAATTCTTTGAAAGCAGAGTGAACATTTTAACATTTGATGCCCAGTTAACGAGTAATTTTGACAATCCAATCTGTAGGCAAATATTCACGACTATCTTCAACGACGTAAAACGAAATTTTCAGGCAGTAATAATAAATTGATTTAAAGTGGTTTAGGAGGCTAAGTAAGCTTGTGTGAAAACCATTGTTGTAACTCTCCGCATTTGATAACCTAGTTTTCCGAGATAGCCAGTGTTGGAGTTGTGACACTTGAGCTGGGGGGTTGAGGACTGAAATTCAATGCATGACAGAAACTGCATGTACCAAACATGCGATTTTTGGGAGGGCTGCAAAGTTAGCTGGAGGGGTCAACCCCCTCAACTCCCCCGACAACTCCAACCCTGGAGATAGCCTTTGAATCCGTTCACTGTTTCAACTGTCACTCCCACCTCGCCCAAACTGTTCCATTTGTCCACAACACATGCACTGAAGACATTTTCTTTCTTGGACCAACCCTCTGCTTAAACAATTTGCATTTGTGGCCTCTTGTTCTGCTATAGTGTGCCAATGTAAAGAATCGATCGTATGTGGCACATCTTTGAAAATTGACTACTGTAACAGCCTTCTCGCTAAAACACCTGAAACCCTGATTCGTCGTCTTCAAAGTGTTCAAAACGCTGCTGCTCGTCTCATAACTCATCATCATCATCATCATCATCATCATCATCATCATCATCATCATCATCATCATCATCATCATCATCATCATCATCATCATCATCAGAATATAAAGTTAAGAGGCAGAGTAAGATCGCATTTTATATTATTATAAAATTGATACTCTGACATTGGACTGGGTATATACTATTGCTACAGAAGGCTATCGACATGCAAAAATTCAGAAGAGTGATGAAACGAATTATATCGACATTTTATTTTCTTGTGTCCCCATTTTCATTGCATCAAGCCATAATAGAACAGTCAATATATTCTGCCTCAGTTTTATTCTAAAACGTTCGCAATGCCACGAAAAATGGTGAGCTATTTCAAACGACACTATACGAAGTCTTCCAGAAATTTATTCTCTGTCAAATGTCTACAAAGTCGATCGAGAGATAAAAGGGGTCTTAAGATAGGTGGTTTCTTGTATCACAGGCAGGTTTTATACACCACACACAAAAATAATATTATTGTCGGATTGTTGAGTGCATGCAGCTTTTGATAGTTGCACAAAAGTGACAAGCATTTATCATTATAGTTGTTGGGCATAGTCTAAAAGTAAGAGTGTAGGTTATCATGGACCGTATAGTCCTCTATAGGGACTGATACTAGATCGTTTCAAGGTAGGCCCTATTTCAGCCACAGGATAGTTCAGCGTAGACTGTTGTGTGGGATTACGATTGGCTGGCAGTGTTTGCGAATATCAAAGGGAATTTCACTTTCGGCGAAGCCTCGCTCTCTGATTGGTCGAGACGAGTCACTTTCAAATTCCAAAACAATTATTTCCAAGTAATAATTACCATTATCAATTGCGATTCGCCATCTGCAAGTCCTGGGATCGGCCGGAGGTGAGTTACAGATTCGGTGAAATGTTTGATTCTTTTTAATTCGGCGAACACTAAATACACATTGACATTTTCTCAGCTATATATTATATTATCTGCTTTAGGTCATGCAGTTTTATCATCTTGGCCAAGTTGGCCTAAGGCACAAAACTCTTCAGACTGAGTCCAAATCGCTGCGATAGAAAAGAACATAGAAGCCGAACTATATAGATATTGGCCTATCTACATATATTTATTTACATAACTATAGTCTACAATTTCTAGAACTCTAAGTCTTTGAATTGCATAAACTAGGCTTATACCCAGAGACGTACCCATGAATTTGACTTGGGGTAAATATTATAATAATCTATATTATATATTATATTTATATTATAAAATTATATATTATACATATTTATATTGATTTGGGGAGTATGCTATATATAAATTATCTATAATATTAAGATCCTATCTGTATGTCTCTCTGTCTGTTACCTTCAATATTCTGATTGGTTGACTATTGGTAGACGGTTTAGACCGTTTAAAAATTGTCCGTCGCGATGAAATTGGTGGGCGAGCGTTGACTATTGGTTGACGGTTTTAAATGTTCCGTCGCGATGCGTTGGTGGACGATGTTCGAAGACGACGTTGCTCTTGGTAACAATTGTTCGTAGTGTAACACGGTTTAGTCGAGTCATTGCAGCGTCAGAGGGGTGGGCGTGCGACGACGTTGCTATTGGTAACAATTGTTCGCAGCCTGAGGTAGTTGCGCAATTTTAACGTACATTTTAACGTACACAAAAATACGTGACAGCGTCACAAATGGCCACAGTTGCGTGATTTTAACGTACATAGGCTTAATTATTACGTGGCGCAGAGCTTGGCTAGGTGGCGATCATTGAAATGATGTTCAGCATGAATTCAATGATTGGGTATTGATAGATATTGGATTAGTATTATCCTGCACTGCGAGCGAAGCCAGCATCTTTCGCCAATCCATATAATATATATATATATATATAATTATATATATATATTTTTTATGCCAAATCGACTTCATTCCCGAGGACTTAGGATAAAAAATTGTCCGGAGACATGAAATTAGTGTGCTAGCTCTCGTTCGGTTGCAGATTTGTAAATGTTCCTCGGAATGCGATGGCGTTGAAACGCTGAATCGTGACGGATATTCTTTGGAACAGAAAGCATCCTTCTCCATTGTCCCCGGATTGTTGGGCAATGAGTCGACCCAGATCGTTGATAAAGGAGAGGGCGTCGTTGTTGATGGGGCCAAATGTTTCAAATGCCAGCCCCTCTTGCCCCAACCCAAAATGGATGAGAGGGCCTGATATTTTGATGTCTTTCTAGCCGCAGCTATATATATATATATATATATATATATATATATATATATATATATGGGATGTGTGTGTGTGTGTGTGCTTGTGTGTGAGAAGTCAATAGCTTCATTGATCGCATTTTATTATAGTAGGCTACATGTATAGGATAAGCCACAGTGTTCGCCAATCCATCATAATTTATCTACGGATTTTTATTAATTTTTCTGATTTGAATGACAAATCGACTGTCAACTGTGGGAGGCGAGAAAACTTACCAAACGTAAAGCATAAGTTGTTTTGTTTAAAATGGTTTGACAGTTTCATTGTATACAGCGACATTAACAACAGGAAGACCAAGCGAACAATTTCATTGAGTACGGAGGTCAGTTTATGATCATTAGCGTCGCCACGGGGGAGGGCAAATGAGGGCAACTGCCCCCTCCCCAAACCTACCTCCAGACCACCTACCAGATTCGCGCAAATCCGGCGAGAAAGTTTTTTGTGAAGGGTGTGTGTGGGGTTGGGGTAAGGAATCTGACACGCCAGCCCCCTCTTGCCCCAACCCAAAATTTCTGGCGACGCCACTGTTTATGATACAACTTTGGTTATTTTAAAAATGGGACATAAGGTCACAGACGCACTTAGAAGCTGGGATGTGTTATCCGCCATATCTAAAGCTTTAATTCCAGACACAAATAGCGTAAAAAAGGAAACCGGGGCAAGGGATTTTGAAAAAGAGTTCAGCCATTGACCCAACAAAAATACCATTGGTGCTATGGAATGGCTATGCTTACCATTTAGCGGTGATTTACCGGATATATATATATATATATATATATATATATATATCAGATGATGTCCTGGTTGGTTTATTTAACTATAAATTTAGGGTTATATGTTGTTATATGTCTACTCTCATCCTTCTTTTTTACTTATTACCATAACTTTAGTCTTTTTGTATTGATTCTCATTCCATACTTTTCTGACACTTGTATCAGTTTATCCATTACTTCCTGAAGCCCTTTTTGATTGCTTGCTAGCATGGCCTGATCGTCTGTTTGATCGCAGCGCCTTTAGTAAACTCCTCCGACTTTTACTCCCTTATCTGTATTCTCCATCGCCTCTTGTACTAATTCTTCGATGTATATGTTAAACAACAGCGGTGACAGTGGACATCCCTGCCTTACTCCTCTCCCAATCATACACGATTCACTCAGTTCTCCCATCTATTCTCACCTTCACTGACTGTCCAAGGTATAGGTTTGCTATCAGTCTTCTGTCTCTCCAATCCAATTACCCTTTTCAGTTTTCTCATCAAAATCCTCCAATCTACTGTGTCAAACGCTTTTTCGAAATCCACTGAAGCATATAAACCTGATTTTTTCATTTTGAAGTCTTCTCTCACTTAGCATTCTTAAGCATCCGATTGCATCCCGTGTTCCTTTCCCTTCCGAAACCCAAACTGATCCTCTCCAAGAATCCTATTGCATCTGTTTTCGCTTGTTTCTTTTTGTAATGACCTTGAGTATTATCTTCGCCATCCATGACACAATAGACTGATAGTTCTATGGTCCTCGCATTCCATTGCATTTACTTTCTTTTAATCGGAATCATTATTGATTGTAGAAAATCGTAAATAAGTAAAAAGAAGGAATGAGAGTAGACATAAAGGTTTACGGACAGATCATAGAGCAAGTGAAGGAATTTAGCTATCTAGGAAGTCTGATAACAACTGATGCCAGATGCAATAAAGAGATAAGAAGACGTATAGCAATAGCAAAGGAAGCTTTTTACAAGAGAAAGGAGCTGATGCAAAATGTAAACTAAAACTAAACCTAAAAAGAGATTGGTAAAAATTGATTGATATGGAGTGTGGCGTTGTATGGGGCTGGAAACGCAAACATGACAATGAGAAAAAAGGAAGATATAAAACGATTAGAGGCTTTTCGAAATGTGGATTTGGAGGAAAATGCTAAAAGTAAAATACACAGAGCATAAAACAAACGAGTTTCATGAAGGAGATAGAGGAAGAAAGAAGCCTGATAGATACAATCCGGAAAAGGCAGAGAAATTGGATGGGACATGTCCTTTTCATGACTCTCTACTAAGAACAATAATCGAAGGAAAAATGGAGGGAAAGAGATTCAGAGGTAGACCGAGAAAGATGATGTTGGAGTGGATGATGAATAAAGGATATCAGGAACTCAAAGAAGAAGCAAGCAATCGATCGGATGGAGAAACTGGATACCTGGACCTGTCGAGAGACAGAAACACTGATGATGATGATATTGTTATATGTATATAATAAATATAATATAAAAAATATATATTATATAATATATTAATTATAATATATTATCTATATGTTATATATGTTATATATATATATATTATTGTTATATTATAGATACTGACTTTGGGAGTATATATAACATTTAGATAAATATATGGCTACGAGTGTGAATGATTTCAAAATAAACCTCAGTATAGGCCTATACTATAGGTTTAGAGTGGTTCGGGAGGAATGCTTCCGAACCACTCCAAACCTTGTTGCGGTTATTATTACTATTATTATTATTATTATTATTATTATTATTATTATTATTATTATTATTATTATTATTATTATTATTATTATATATTTTACCGGGTGGTTTTCTATCTGTATTCTACAAGTAGGCCTACAGTTTTGAATCCCTTTAATTATTTTGCACAGTTATAAATGTAAATTCTGGATACATCTAAGACATACGGTATACATGCAGAGGTCTACCTGTATTAGACACGATGAAATCTTATACAGTATATACTGTAGGGCTTGTAGGTTAATGCACTTAATATGATTAATTACTACGACTGCAAAGTCAATGTGCGACGATTTATACGAGGGTCACCCTACTCGTTCCCCAAATAAGTTACAAAACGATGCAGTCTAGTTAGTTTTTACCATGAAAGAAATCTGAAATATGCGTTGTGAAGACAATTTTATTTGGAACAGCCTCGACAACGCTTATAGTGACGACGTCGCAGTGACGTCATCTGTAAAGATTGAATATGGCGACGTTGCCCTGAAGTGCATCCCTCGAGGAACAGCGTGCAGTTATTCGTTTGTATGGGTTAAGGGACTTAACGCGAATGCCATTCGCTCTGAAATGTGCCCAATGTATGGTGACAAATGTTTTACAAGACCGGAGATACACTGTTGGTGTAATAAGTTTGCTCAAGGCAGTGAAAGTCTTGTTGACGACAAACGTCCAGCGCGCATTGAGAAACTTGTTGCTCGGTGAGACAAATGTTTAAAAGACCAAGGCGCGCGGATATGTCGAATAATATTATTAAACAGTTATTTGAAAATTTACATCTTAAACATTTGCACATATATACTCGTACATCTTTTCACAGATTCGTTAGATGTTCATTAGATAAAATGTTCAATGCAGTGTTTGCGACGGAAAACATTGTTGGGTAAAAATAATTCACAGACTCGATCACTGGGTTATACGTGCACCTGATGTCATATAAGTGATGTCATATTTATGAAACAGCGATATTTCTGTTCGTCATTAAATTCTGCACAAAAGTATATTTCTTATATTATATGTATATTTCTTGTTTCATTGTATAACTGACTAAACTGCATCCAGTATAGAGTCATTTCACATTTTTCTTGAAGGGAAGGGGGCAGATATACCAGATACTTAAGAACTTTAATAGAAGTAAATTTTTGGCAATCATTTTTACCTGACAAGGCTGACATATTCAATAAGTGAAAAGTGAAAATATATTTACATTAGGCCTAAGTTTAATAGTGCATTGAATTTCGTGAATCGGTCGCCTTGATATATAGTTAGGAATGACTAGCTTAGACACTGGCGAAAGGTCCATAATCGGTAGTTGCTGATCAAAATTAGAGGCTCTGTAAGATATACTGTAATTGAGCCCTAGGCTAGGGATGTAGCCTGCAGTAGTACCTCGATATAACGGGCTCGGCTATAACGGACACTCGGTTATAACGTACCACAAAGTACAGTACGTTCCGTGTGATGCGCTACTGTATTGGATGGTATTAGATCTTGCCAAAAATTGGACCATTTCAAATTTCGGGCTAAATCTCGGTAAAAGCATCAAATTCAACTGTTACAGCGATTACGCACTAAATTTTAAAACGGTAATTGGGACCAATGTAAAACAAAACGTAATCCTGTATCGCGCTAAGTATAGTTTTATAGCGTGGACCACATTGGTGTTAACGCCATAAAAAAATGGATGTCCGATATATTGTATTGTAGGCATAGGCTGGTGTGAGGTTCTATATATGACGCCATTTTTACACTTGCTCATCCGGTTTTTAGAACAAAAATTAAAATAATTAAAATTCTGAAATTAATCGCTGGATGTATCCATTGGACTTCTGCGGAAAGTTGTCTGAATCCCCGTCTGGGACTTGTGGATCGAGTGAGAGATAGATCAATCATTAGCTTACTGGCCTACAGAGTCCTCGTCGGGGTTATGACAAGCAACATTATCTCATGCATCGCTGTCATAACAAATGCAGGCGACAGAATAGGATAGAAAATATAGTATACCAACCAACGAAGTGGTTCTTGACCTTTTTGTTATCACGTAAGCATGAAGCAAGTATAAAAGAGCAAAGTAGTAAGTACCCCCGGTTAAGAACCACTGCATGAGCTAATGGAATAAACACTTTTAGAAGCAATCTAAAAAGTACCGCAGGATATATATCAGATTGGTCTAGTCCAGTGGTTCTCAACCCGTATTCCGCGGACCACAGTTGGTCCGCGAGAGGGGATCTAGTGGTTCGCGGCGAAATCTGAACAAACGCAAATAAAATTATACATATACAATTATACATGTATATTTTCCATGTGAAAAATCTGAAAAGTGCGACTAGCAAAACAAGGTCATCAGCACAAAAAGGTTTTCAGCACATTTTGTGTTTATTTTGTGAATTTTCAACGTGAAAAGACTGACAAGCAAAAAAGAACAGAAGGTTATCGCCGCTTTTTAGGAGTAGGTGACTACTCAATTTATCAGGTGATCTGCGAGAAGTTTTTGAACTTCAAAAGTGGTCCACGAGGCAAAGAGGGTTGAGAACCACTGGTCTAGTCACTCTAGTGTAAGCTTATTTATTAAATTAATACCTGAAAGCTATTAAAGTTACGATAATGCATCCTGCAATCTCCCAAGAAACATTAAAAATTATCTTTGAATTAGTTATCGTTATTGACATAGGGTTATATTAAAATATAGTTTATTTAGGATGTTTCAATTAGGGTAAGAAGAAGAAAGAAGCTCTCAGGGATTATTATCCACATGCAATTCGAAGACGGGGAATTATAATCGTCACTGGTTAGCTAGCAATGACAATGAGCTTTGGTAGTCAAACTCAAAGCTCGATCATTTCAGTGCATTAAAACTTGGTTTTGATATTTTCCTTTTCTATAACTTCTTGACGTAATAAAATAGCATTATTTTTGTAATTTTACCATGCTTTGAACGCGCCGTTTATATGCTTTGAACGCGCCGTTTGAACGCGCCATAGCTATAATTTGAACAATGCAACCAATAATATGAAAACAAATAAGAACCTCGTAGGCCCATACATGGACACCATTTCACCTTTTTGAAACTTTCCTTTATGCATGCTTTAAATAAAGGCCTACTGAGTGTTTTTTCTATAGAGATGATCTGTCTAATGAGTTCGATCCTGTTACCTCATATTCAATGAAACTTCTTGACAAGATCCGTGGATTTAGCAATTTGTGAAGTCAGTCAGATGGCGTTGGTTTTCTAGATTTTGATGTAGACGCCTCTTTTTGAACTTGAACGAGCGCACATACAGCAAAGAATAGAATATTTTGCCAATTGATCTTGATAACTCAATTTCAAACAGAGACGTAATACTGCCATCAACATTGGAGAATAGAATACTGTTTTAACAGTACACCCATAAAGTATACTCCCAAAGTATACCCACAAAGTATACCCACAAAGTATACCCGCAGAGTTTACCCACAAAGTTTACTCACAAAGTATACCCACAAAGTATACCCGCAAAGCTTAGTATATCCACAAAGTATGTCCACAAAGCATGCCCACCCATCAATATGGAAAATCCTTCCAATGGCCGTGGTGCCTTTTTCGCTTGTCAGACTTTTCAGTACGTTAAAGAGGCAAAGAAGCACACAAACTAGTGAAGACCTTTTCTAGAATTTTAGTAGCGTTTGGAATTTAGCAAGCAACATATTGAGGAGGATAAATGATACTGTTCACCCCTTCACTAATTATTATTATTGGGTGGGGCCTTCCTCCGCAGTCCCTCCCCCGTTATCTACGCCCTGATTTCAAACACTTTAGAAAGGACTAGTCTTCTGTGATTGCCAGTTTCAAATTCTGTGGTGTTTATTATCCGTGAAACACGGTAGATGTCGTCTCTTTCAAAGCTAGTCAGTCTTTTTATGATCGACAGAATGCGCTTCGTTCTGGACAAACAAAGTAAAGTTATCCCCGAGCACTCAAGGCAAACCTCAAGGCTCTTATATAGGAGCAGCGCTGAGCTCCGTTTCCAGGGCCCTCAGCCAGGCGACTGGTGCAAGTTATATGACACGGGCAGTGTCTAATCTAGACTCCTGGACTACGGGGGGGGGAACTGACAAGGCCGGGGAAGTCAGCTAAGGGGCTGCTGTTAGTTTATGTACAGGTAGTATGCCAAAATTTCCGCCATTATGAATTTCTTAATAGACTTAAGTTAGCAGTCCAAATCTGTGGGAATTAAACGAAAGTTGCAAGCCTGCAACATTTATATAGCGCATTTAGTTTCAGTAGAACCAATGGAAATTATTTTAAATAATTAAAATCGAATATGTTTAAATCAACCCTCGGCTTACTGTGTTCAAGCTAAATTCATTCAGTAATGGCAGTAGATCACGAGCAGTAAAGACATGATGGTTTCCAATCAATCAATCAATCAATCAATCAATCAATCAATCAATCAATCAATCAATCAATCAATCAATCAACAATCAATCAATCAATCAATCAACCAATCAATCAACCAACCAATCAATCAATCAATCAATCAAGATACTTCTATGGCGCCGATATCATAATGCCCAGGGCATCAGCCGATGGCGCACCAAATCCAAATTGAATTAGAGTCAGGTCAAGCATAGCCACTGGGCACGCCCCCCCCCTATTCGGGCTGGGACCGGTGTCAAAACCGTTAAGTAGTTTGGGGGAGGGTAGGCAGCATGAGAGTGTGAGAATGAACGAAAGAAGTTCAAAGAACAGGAGATTTACACAGCGACATATATTTACTGTATGTTCGAAACATCTTAAAATCTGTCACGCTTCCATTTTCCGCCGCAAATCCAGACTAGTAGACTAGTAGGCCCAGTCTAGATTGAGATGCTTTTCGTTTCTGGTACCTTTGGATTTTCCTAATTAGAGCGATGTACTCTGCACAGCTTTTAAACCCATAATTATGTTCATCTGCATAAGATGAACCAATCAATCATATTGATTGATTGATTGATTGATTGATTGATTGATTGATTGATTGATTGATTGATATGTAACCCACAATTTTTTGTTTTGGTGGGATTAATTGGGTAGGCTTAAGCCTCCCCTAACCTTTAATAAAATCCGCCTATGGATTCGTCATTGCTACTCCGCATGGGATAACGACTTTTTCTTGCTAAGTCATGCACAGCGAATTAAATATTCACCACTATTCAAAAACCTGTATAAAACGGATATATTTGCTTTCGATGGTCTGCGTTGGATAAACACAGGAGTATTGGAATAAAAATAAAACTGTTCAGCCTACGAAGACCTCGATACTTGAAGTTCTTAAGTAAGTAAGAAAAGATCTCGTGATAAATTTCTATAGCGCTTTCGGAAGCAACTACCTTAGGGACTGCTTATTCCTATGCGAATAAGAATAAGCAGCTACTGCTGTACTACTTTCCAAATATAAATTTAAGAGATTTTATTTACTTACTTACTTACTTATCGTTGAAATAGCTATAGACGTACATTGATATCTATAATTTGCAAGCCTCGATATAAAAAGTTACAACTGGTAACGTCTTCCAGTAGGCCTAAAGAAACCACACAGGCAAACACACACACACACACACAGAGAGAGAGAGAGAGAGAGAGAGAGAGAGAGAGAGAGAGAGAGAGAGAGAGAGAGAGAGAGAAACACACACACGAATATATCATGTTGCGCTGTTTTCACGTTGCATGGGACATTATCGTTTTCTCTCTCTCTCTTATTGACGTCATAGAATCCGATGGTGAGAAAATAGAAAAGCTCAAACAGGGAGGGGAGTCCTAAAAAACATCGAATGTCTCTCGTGCAAATGACGGTGGCTCTCTTCCAAGAATGTCTCTATGCCCGACTGAACATTTGGAGCGACAAAACACTGTACAAGAGTCTACGTTGATCATGATGCATGTATACAGGCGTTGTTGTCTGCAGCTGCTACTTCCTCATAGACCGACCTCAGGAATTTGACAGCAATGACGATGGCAACTTATGCAGCGCAACATCTATACAGTGTACAGCAGTGTTTTATCCAGACTCCAGGCCTTTCGGGGGTGGGGTGGAAATTGAAGCCTTGGGGGGGATTGACTTGGGTGGAGTGGAAGACACACAGTTTAATGCAAAATTTGTGTAAGTGCTGTGATTTTTTTTTTTTTTTGGGGGGGGAATGTTGAAGCTGGGGCGGGGAATCTCCCCCTAACAGGCCTGTATAAAACACTGATCTACAGTACGTCCATCGTGGAAATAAATCAAATAAATCAGAGGCATTTCCGAAAAAATAGAGAATAAACCTTCTTGATGACTTTAATATGGCTGTGAAATAATCAAGGTTCACAGACAGCAGGGGCGTAGCGACGGGCGGAGGAGAGGGGTATATCGGTATATATACACCCCCAAAATATCCGACTACCTTAAAATTTTTAATGCGTTTTTTAAGATTTTCAAAGTTTTTAAGATTTATACCCCCCATCAAATTATACCCCCTCGCCCAAATCAAATTCCTGGCTACGCCCCTGCAGACAGACTTCATGTTTTAAAATCAAAAGGAACAAGGCGCTGATCCAAATATCTGACTTGGCCATTTTACTATTTTGTCCTTTCTTATGGTTAATCCCAAATCCTAACCAGAAATAAAACTCCAGTCCGAACCCTAACCCTAACAGAAACCGCGGCTTCACCCTAACCCTAACCATGACCTTAAGCGCTCAACCCTTAGACCTAACCCCCTACACCTATTGTCATCAATTCTACGAAATTTAGTAAAAAATCTCTCTTAAATTCTGAGTATTATGTTGGGCCGTTGTTGACTTCTTCAAATGGCGGGCTTGCGTTTTCTCGGTTTCTCGGCCGTGGCATACATTTCCAAAGACTTTCTATCGAGAGAGAGAGAGAGATAGAGAGAGAAAGAGAGAGAGAGAGAGAGAGAGAGAGAGAGAGAGAGAGAAAGAGAGAGAGAGAGAGACATCACCTGAGTCCGTTCGTAGACCGCCACAGGCCTGGGTCCGACCAACAAAAGCCGGAGCCTAGAGCTGTCTGCAGTCAACCGGCCAAGAGTCGCAGTTATTAAAAAGCAACCCGTCTTCGAGAATACATACACAACACACACACAACACACACACACACACACACACATAGACGCTCAATGTATTTGATACGGACGCGTCAATAAACAAGCACAACACACGCACGCAGTGTCTTCGACGCTCGTCTAGAAATGATGTTCTTCGAACGCGTCGTTTCAGTCGGACCTTAAGCGCGAACCCTCTTCCCCCCTTCGTTCCCAAACCTTTCGGGTAGAACGGAAAGACGATGGCAGATTTCAGACGGCTTGAATTGGCCACCGGCTACCGGACCCTCGGCGGGGTTGAACCGAAGGCCGAACGGGGATCGATCGAAGACGGCGGGGTCCGTCGTCGTCTTCTTCTTCTTCTTCTGGTATTCGTTGCCTGCACGACGGCGGTTGCTCTGTCGACGGTCGGATTCTGCCTCCGGAAACAGAGGAAACTGGAATTGAAGAACGACGCCCTAAAGGAAAGCTTCCTCGTTCTAGAATCCAAAATGGAAGCCGTTCTGGTAGAACTAGCGAAGGTAAGCACACACGGGCGTAAAACCCGGGGGGACGGCGGGGGATGGTCCCCCCAATAATTACTAAGAGGTGGATAGAGTATCAATTATTCCCCCAATATTTTGTGCCTTATGGTAAGCTCATTAATTTCGGATGACTTTTTTGGCTCGTCAGGGGGTATTTGGTTGGACTGGGAAAGACATAAGGGTGACGATTTTTTAAATTTATTTTTGCTCGTCAAGGCTTTGTGGGAGACGAAAAGGGGGTCTGACCTGACTTTATAGACGATTCTACCCCGCTCCCCATTGTTGGCGCCAGGTTTACGCCACTGTAAGCACAGCATAGGCTACTTGAACTTATCCACAAAAGGCAAAACAATTCACGTCAGACTTTTCCATAGTTATGGTGGGTTGGGTCAGAAAATAAGACATGGTTAAAGAAATTGCAATGCATTGCGGTTGGTTGGGTTGGATCAAGTACCCCAATTTCCGACATGGGTTGGGTTAGAGATTGATGAGTTGGTTGGGTTTAAAAAATGGACCCGTGGCCATCTCTCATTCGCAGATCACTATATTGTAATGTAAACAAATTAAAGTAAATTCTCTTGAATTTACGGAGCGCCGTCGCAAATAGGTTCCGCAATACCTGCGTATTCCTAGGCACTTAGTCTACCGTCTAAATAGCTATGGCCGAAGAGCAGCGGTCAGCCGGGCAAGGTCAGTTTCATAGATCAGTCACAATGATGAAGCAAGAGGACAGACTATGATGGAAAAGATATACAACGATTTAACTCTGGATTTGGTAGCACCAGTGTCGGATTTACCACGGTACAATGGGTACATCTGTACCGGGCCCACCAGCAAAATAAAAATCTATGGACCCACCTTTTCTATTAACAATATTTTATCGTGATTTTTTACGATTTATTTGTTTAAACAACTTTATTTTCCGAAATGCAACCATTTGTCACGCAACGTGTCCTGAAAAAAAGATTATCGCCACTAACAGTGGTTCTCACACAGGGCAGTCCCTACTGAACCACTTTAAACCTTGTTATATTATATTATTATTATATTACTGTACAGTGTATACATGATCTGTAACTCTTCCGCTCTTCCGAAAGTTTCCCGAGAAAAGCTTAAAAACTTGACACGCAGAAAAAAGGTCATCGCGCCACTTTTCACGCTTGATCTGTAAATTTTAGAAGTGTAGTTCTACCGGGGCCCAGTGGCGGCTCTACGATTTGGCAAGTGGGGGCCGTTGGGGTGGCAACTTCTAATCATGGGGGCCAACCACTTGTTGTTTAATGAATGTAGCATTAAGTATAGGGTCCCAATAGGGGGGCTACTGGGGGGCCAGACACTCAATAGGGACACGGCTCCCCTGACCTCCCCCCGGTGGAGCCGCCACTGCCGGGGCCTAAAAATGTAAATCCGTCGCCGGGTAGCACGTAATTGATTATTACTAAAAAGCTTAATTTGTTGTTCCACGCAAAACACCGGCTGGAACTATTCATCTTTTGCGTGAGTTTCTGCATGAGCTTAAATACAACTTGACTATTTAATTTCTGCAACTCTGCATCCTTTTAAATGCAATGGCCTTCTATACCATGGTTACACTTGAAGATTATAGCTTAAGACAGTTTTAGGACGATACTTGTCTCACAATGATACTTTAGTACTGTACTATCAAATCTAGAGTTAAATCACGTTGTCTCTTTCTTTTTCTTTTTTCATTGTCGGCTTTGTTGCTTCTCCACTTCCACTCTCACTGATCTCTACAGTTGAGCCTGTCTGGCTAACCACTAACCTTCGGCTATAGTTACTTCAACATTAGATTAAGCACCCAGTAATATACCTATGCAGCTACTATTGCATAGTACCTGATTTTGACAACGCTATAGAAATTCACAAGATTTTACCTACTTACAGATTTATTTACTTACTTTATGACACGATGAAAAATGTGGATTAAACTTGAATGCAATTTGATGAATAGACTATAGGCCTACTAGAATCGTGTCACAATTTCACTCAGTGTTCAACATTGCGCGACACGGCAATTTGTGCGGAGAAGCGCAATATATATATATATATATATATATATATATATATATATTTGTATATATATATGTATATATATATAGATTTGTAATCATATGCATATGGTATTTTTTCTGATTTTGAAACCAACATAAGTGGGTCTTTTGCGTTTACTAGGCCGTTATGCAGTTTGGCGGGTCGCATGATTTTTACAAGCCAATATCTTTTGAAAGAAATGCGCTATAAAAGTGATTTTTGGTAGATTGGAGGCAATGACACAGCCTCTGGCCGCCATTTGCCGGAGAAATGCGAAATGGTAAAGATTGCTCCGGAATGGCGGAGTGAAAGTTTGAATTATTGTACCGTTCTAAGTGGGTCCTCCGGGTTAAATCCGGACGATCCGGAAAATTTCTAAGTCCAAATCCTATATAGATTGTATATAGCTATATATAAAAATCACGTGACTTCGTCACGTGATCGGTCGATTCGGCGACGAAGAACCGATTCAAAAGGCAAGTCTTTCAGCTCAGACAATTATTTTAGCGATAATAAACAAAGAATACTTTAGTTAGAAAAATATTTTATTATTTTTAATGGTGTCATCGATACGTTAGACCACTGAACATATCGGAATTTAGACGAATATTATGCAGAATGCGGAACGCATAATGTAATGTTGATTGGAATTACTTAAAATACCTGTTTAATTGCTCTTTAAAGAAAAAGCGCTTTAATGTGCTATCTATTGGGAATTTATATTGGTTTTTATTCTCCGACAGCTAAGACTTTTTAATATACTGTAGATTCCATTGATCTTTGACTTCTATAGCGGCTCCTCAGATGAGGGCATGGCTTAAATTGTGTCATGCTATTTTACAATGTGAAACCTGTCTCTCAAATTCCTTATTGAACTTGAGTGAAATAAGAAGCAAGCCGTCTCGATGAATTGTAGGCTAAAATGTGTGCGATAATACCCTGTAAAGCTTTATTTGTGTGATTCTTATCGTGCTCAATTCTGATATTGCAGGTGCCAATTTGCTAATTTTCATACCGAACCAACTGCACGGTGAACTCTGTCTAAATGAATTTGCTGACTTCAGATCCTAAACAATGTAAGTCTGTCTTCAAATGTGCCTGATTTCTCTTATAACTATGTTTCCAAAGCAGATTAATGGTGCACATTTCACGAATGAATGTCGGAGAAAGTAATTAAAATGAATTACAGCTGCAGCAACAGTTCTCCTCAGAAATTCATTATAACACAAACATTATTAAAATTAATATGTATTTAACTTAACATGCAACTTATCTATTTGCATTCTTTGGCTTAGGTCACGTCGTGATCTGATTTTTGCAAAAGCCGTGTTGAGTAATCCGAGGGCACGAAATGTGGCTGATTGGCTGGTATGATCTTAATTTCAGTCTATTATTATTATTATTATTATTATTATTATTATTATTATTATTATTATTATTATTATTATTTAAGCTTATGTTAGAAGGTCGTTGGTGACTGCAAATTAGGACATTGCTGGAAAACAGAGATGTTGTTTCTGTTTAATAAAAGTCTCTTTGGACACATAGCCTGTCTGGCCTATACCACACCACCCAGCCAGACTTTACAATACTGTGTTGATCTAACATCTGACTGCCCCTTGACAGAGATGTATTGACCGACTCCAACAACAATGTCAAGCCAACACATATGGCCATGGTCCATTGTTGAAGCTAGCGTCTCATGCTGACTACGTGAAGACGATGATGATGCATTAAGTTAAAATTACTTAGACCACAGCGATATGTAGCAGAAATCTGCAGTTCCTTTCAGCTTCAAAATCAGGCATTGGAATACTCGTTTTATTATTTTAAATTTCGCTGTCAATTTGAATTTAGTTGCAAGCTTTTCTTTGTAGGTGAATGAATCAGAATGCAACAGTTCAAAGAGCCCACGATGTCCGACGATGCTAAAACATAGTGGGAAACAGCTACAACAATCAACAATGGTGGACAGATTGGTTGATCAGAGCAGAGAAAGTTATCTATGTCAGGTATGTTTTCGTTGCAAGGTGATTTGAAAGTGATATTCTAAATAGTCTTCTTCATTTTCATGGTGCAAGTCTACAGCCTACTACTACTGCTACTACCACCACCACCATCAGCATCATCATCATCATCATCATTATTATTATTATTATTATTTGTATGGCGCTGAGAAGACTGGACCGCGACTACAACCAACCGGTGGTCAATCATCTGATCCTTTGCCTATCCAGCCAATCTGCTACAGTGATTCGGGGTGGAAGAGAAGCAAGGACTGGAATGATCGACCTTGTACCTATGTGAGTTTTTAGTTGAATTCCTGATGAACTGAACAGTGCCTATTACTGTTGTTATTATTGTGGTTATTTGTAATTTGTTGTTGTTGTTGTTGTTAACAGGATTGTGCTCAGAAGACCAGACCACGACTACAGCCAACAGGTGGCCGATCCTCTGACCGCTTGCCTGCCCAGCGAGTCTGCTATGGTGATTCAGGGTGGAGAAGCAAGGATTTGAACGACCGATCTGTCAACCATGTACGGCACAAACAGCCTAGTACCTATGTGAGTGTTGTTATGTCTAATTTATGATTTCAGAAGCAGTGCTGAGATTTTGGCCGTGATCCTTCCAGCTCAAAACTCTGCTGGAAAAGTAAACCTAAGTTTTCTTCGATGCTGTTGCAGCTGCAATCTGAGTGTCTGCTCTCTGCATGCTTTTAATAAGATAGAAACTGACAAGGTTTCCCTAAAACAAAGGTCATTTTGAAATTGGCAGGTAATTGATTTTATGGCAGAGCCTATTATGATAATAACATTATTTTCACTAGTTATAATAATAATAATAATAATAATAATAATAATAAAAACATGGTTAAAGTGGTTCAGCAGGGTCTGCCCTATGTGAGAACCACTATCATTCAACTTGTTGGGCAGATTTGTTGTTGATTATTATTACCGGATTTCTACTCAGCAGCGAGTCCTTTCTATCATCTGAGCGGATTTTAACATAGCCACCTTCGAACCTTCATTGACATGTCAGCGTTGTTAAAGCGCTTTTGATTTTGGCATTTGACTATGTTTCAGTGCTATAGAAATTGTCCTGGAATAATATTGCAACTTGTACTTTTCCCCTACTATATTCTAAGCTCATACTACTGTTATTACTATTATTATTATTATTATTACAAGTGCTATTACCACTATATTTTAAGCTTGCACTATTGCTATTATTATTATTATTATTATTATTAAGAACCATGTAAGGTCAAATACAGTGTAAACAAGTGGTGTATGAAACCATCTGGATGTTTCATTAATTTTCCATGCTATTTTCAAATTTCTTATTTCGTGGCAGCATTTAATTTGTTCTTCATGACTTCAGAGATAGTCCAAGATTCAGTTCCGTATGACGTGACCAACCAAATGTAATATTACTGCTATTATTATTAGTTTTGCTACTGTAGTCCTCTTACTGATGCTGCTACACTGCTACTATTACTACTGCTACTCCTATTGAGTGAAATAGTTTGTTTGTGAAAAATTTAGGATCAACATTATGTTGCCGACAGTTGCTGCTCTACTGAACAAAGCACCTTTAAAGGTTATTGTGAATAATTTTATTTTCTACAGTAATTGCATTCAGTTGCAGATAAATTCATTTTATTTTGAACTTAAATGTTACTATGAAATCTTGTGAATTTATGTAGTACTATAAGAAGCCTATTCTTGTTAGTTTCATCATGCATTACAATCACTATAGTCAAAATGCAGTGTCATATCAACTTGTCCATTCATATAGTGTGTATGATCTTGAGGTCAACATGATTTAATTAATCCAAGCTCATACCAGTTCACATAAAAAGATTGCATTTGGCTGGTAGAGACTATACACATCTGCAGCAAAACAGGTTGTGCAATATTTTGGAAAATAATAATTGTTTATTTAATTCCTTTGATCAAACAATTTCCAAAGCTTACAACTGCAAAAGAGAATTAAATGTGAATCAGATTTCTGTTATAAAAGGAACATGTCTAAATGTCAAAATCAGAATAAAGCCAGATGGAATGAGGTGGCATTGAAGTAATGTTTGTACATTTATAGGACTACCAGATATAACAATATTTGCTGCACCCAACGACTCAAATCTGGAAAAGTCTGCTGACGAAGACAGGACTTCAAAAGCAAGGAATGAACAGGCTTTGATGGGGTTAGCAAAAATGATTGGTGACAAGACAGAATATTTCAGCGAAGAAATCCAAAGAACAGGAACCATTAGTAAGCATGGAACAAAAGAAAATATGAGAATGAGTATGCATTTCAGCTGTACTTCTTCAGAACAACATGATAGTTCCACTAAGGATCCAGATTTTGATTATGAAAAGGCATTGAATGAACTCTCCGATGAAAGCTTTGACGATTCTCGTGCTATATCAGAAGAGTTGCCATTCCCGAATATATGTGAGAATGTCTTTTATGAAACTGCTATTAGCTTTGATAAATTCAAAGTCTTTCCAGAACATTGTACGAAAAATGAGATCGCAATGTCCAACACAGCGCCTGGTATATTGAACATGCCTGATGCCAACAGGATGGAAAGATATGGATCGGAAAATGAGCATCAGTTGAAGAGTTCTAGTACAAAGTCTGGCAGAATTAGTGATCATAGCCTAATATCAAATAGCTTGGATGGCGTGCATGAAAATGTCTCCTGTTTTTTGAGACGCAAAGCAAAGTCAGGCTGCAAAAGAACTTATGATAAAACCAATTTCTGCACGTTTTGCAGCTCTGGAATTAAAAGCAAAATTTCAAGACATCTTCTGACAGTCCATAAAGATGAAGTTAAGATGACAAATATCCTTTTGCTTCCAAAGCGCTCTGAAGAACGAATGAAACTTTTGCACCTACTTGCCAATGAAGGGAATTTTAAGCATAATGCATCAGTTTTAAGAGAAGGGAAAGGACAAATCGTGGTCTGTAGAAGAAGTACAAAGGTGAACAGCACAAGTAGCTACTTACCTTGTGAATTCTGCAAGAAATTCATCCACAAAACAAGTTTGTGGCGCCACTTTCGACTTTGTTTGCCGCGAAAAGAATATTATTCATCTAAAACTGTTGATGGCGAAGGAATACAGAAGAGGCCAGGCATTAAAGGAACTGCAAGAGGAAGAGCTTTGCTCTATGGAGCCATATTTTTTCAGGAACTGATGAAATTCTAACTAATTTAATGAATAGAATGCGTGATGATGATGTTAAGGAGACAGTCATGGGAGATGAACTTATATGTAGGTTTGCTTGCCTGAGACTTGAATCTCTTGGAAGTTACGCTGATCAAAAGGTGGCTGATATGCACCGAGTCAGCCAGGCTGCTCGAACTCTTGGAAGACTTCTTATAGAAGCAAGAAAGACAATACCAAACATTACAATGAAATGTTTGATTGACCCAAAGCATTTTGATTTGGTTGTCTCCATAGCCAAGGAACTATCAACAGGTAAAGAAAAACCTTCACTGAACGTTGGCAGATCAATTGGACATTTACTGAGCCACGTTGTACTTACTAAGAGTGGATCTGCATTACGAGACAACGATGATGAAGCTCTTCAAGAAGCAACAAACTTTAAGAAGTTGCATGAGGCTGAATGGAACTATAGGGTCAACAGTGCAGCTGTAAAGCAAATAAATAAGGAGAAACGGATGAAAACATCTGCCATTCCTTTGACAGAAGACTTGGTGAGACTTAGAACACATGTACTCAGTAATATGACCTATCTTCAATCGCAACTGAAAGAATCTCCGACAGCTCACCAGTGGTTACTGTTAGCAAAGTTTACCATGGCACGGTTAATTTTATTTAACAAAAGACGACGTGCAGAAGTTAAGGATCTTAAAGTTCAGGAATATCTCAATAGACCCAAGTGGAATAATGACGCAGCCGGTGAACTTGAGTTGGCGTTGTCTCCTGTTGATCGCATTTTAGCCAGGAGGTAAATACTTTTATATTCATATATTCATATTCCAGGTATTCCTCCATATTCAGTCTTCATGTTTTTGTGTTGTTTGTGCACAGTCAATAAAGCTGCATGTTCCGTTTAAGCACACTACTGTAGTCTGGTGATGTTGAAAGAAGCATAATATGAGGATATATATTTCCAGTGCAAAGGAATGAAATGTGTCTTCAGAAATTTCGTTGGAGTTCGATTTATACAAATATGAATGAAAAAATTATGTTAAGATCTGCTTCCTATCATAATTGCAATCTTAACCCTTAGGTTGAATTGTTTTTAAAGGTTGAATTCTTTTGTAGAATGGACATGGTCATCTCAGCGGGGAAGTCAAGAAAGAACGTAGATGCCTTTGTTCTACTGCCTCCAGATGCTCAAACAGCAATTAATATTCTGATTGAAACTCGTGGTATGGTGGGCATACCAATGACAAATGAATTCATCTTCGCTCGAATCTCAGCAGACACACCGATGAGTGGCCATGTGGAACTCCAAGAGATTGCTTCTGGTTGCGAAGGACTGTTGTTCCCCGAAAGAATTACATCAACAAATCTTCGGAAGTACATTGCCACAGTTTCACAGGTTTATGCTTTATATGGCAGTTCATTTGCACATAATGTTAAGGGTGTATAAATTTGTATACAAGTTTTTACAAATTGTGTTATATAATCTTTCAGCAAATGAGAAAACTGTGTTCTCATTATAGCTGATTTCATTTTCACTGATGCACTACTAGTGATCTATAGTTTCATTAAACATTATGATCCATGAAATCAACTTCAGCCAACGTATTCTTGTAGAAGTAGCAGTAGTAGTAGTAGTAGTAGTAGTAGTAGTAGTAGCAGTAGCAGCAGCATCAGTAGCAGCAGTAGTAGCAGCAGTAGTAGTCGTTGTTGTAGCAATAGTACCAGCAGCCGACATAGTAATAGTCACTATGCTACTATTACTACACTACAGGATGTTACATAAGTTGTTTACTTTATTGCTCAAGTGTTTTGAAATTGGTAATAAGACAAACCCTATGATTCTGCAGTGTCTTAAGTGCTGTATTTCTTATTTGTTACTAATTTTCAGATTTTGCATTTAATGAGTTATAATTGAATTCCCATATTCTAGGTGATGGATCTGAATGATATAGAACTTGGTTATTTGGCACGGCATCTGGGACATGATCCTAAAACTCACCGAGAATTTTATCGCTTGAGTCATTCAACAATACAGCTTTCTAAGGTGCAGTATGCTACTGATTATTGGAACTAAGCTAGTTTAGCTTTTCTTAGGAAATTTGCCACATAAGCAGGGATATTCAACTGGCCCTTCAAAGTGTGTAATTTGAATTTCATGATGAAATGGATTTTAGAATATTTCTATAAAATAAGTGCATATTCTTTAACAGTTTCTATTATTTTCAGTGACGTTTTATGAAACATTCAAGTTTTAATTAGAATTAATAAATAAGTTAATGGCTGCAACTTTAATTGAGCGAATGGTCCCTTGCCATGTCATATCATATACTCTCAACTGCCTTAAATATGTTATGAATTGATAGCTGTTTTTTTAATTAATATAGGTCTCGAGATTGCTGCTTGCGGTCGACAAAGGCATGCTACACGAGTTCAAAGGAAAAACATTGGATGCCATTAATGTTGATGGTAAGTAATTTATTATATTGAATTGGTGGTGACAGTTAATTTTAATTATTCACTACTTAATCAGTACACATAAACTCAAGGTTGCATTTGAGGGAAATATAGGTCTCGAGATTGCTGCTTGCGGTCGACAAAGGCATGCTACATGCCTTTCTCAGTTTCCCCTTCCTCTTGCTTATTAGTGAAAGAGTAGACCAGTTACTAAGCAGTAGCCTGGAATTTCCCTTTTCCAGAAAATGTATGATTGCAAAGGTTATGTTCTGTATCAGGTTTGCTAAAACAACTACATTTATGAGCATAATCCATGCTTATTTTCACATTGTCTGGATGGGCTAATTTTTTTTCAGATCTTCCAGATGTCCAAGAGGAAATCGAGGAGGATGCTGAAACTACCGACGAGGATCTTTCATTCGCGAAGTACAACGAAACGGAAAATGGGGATATTTCGAATCTTCATACTCAGGCTAAGACAATCCAAAATGTGCCTGGAGATCCTTGCGAGGTTGTACAAGCAAAGCACAGCAAAAGACGTTGGTCTGAAACTGAGAAGCAGATGCTGTTCAAGCATTTTGGAGATGACATTAGCAAAAAAACAATACCATGCGGACGTCGTATTAGCAAGTTAGCTTATGCAATGTCAAATACAAGAACTGTTGCACAGATACGCACTCAGATTCACAACTATATTTCTGGCAAATTGTCTATGTAAGGATGTGGCAATAATGACAGTTTGCGAATAATACCGCCTTAAAACTAATACAGCTTTAAAACTGCTTACAGGACAATATTGTCAGACATTGCTTTGCAAATTTGTATTCTGATGCTTTTTAGTTTGTAGTTTTAATTATAAGAGTATTGAATAAATCCATAATTGCTACTGTTATTTCTAATAGAACTGCCATATATATATATACACACACACACACACTTAAAACCACCTGCTTCCACCAATACTACTGCCACCAATACTTCTATCATTGCAACTACCTAGTACCTCTACTACTGCTCTTACTATAACAACGACTTCTACTACTACTGTACTATCGCTATTACTACCAGTATTAATAATACTATTGCCGCTATTACTACCAATAATGCTATTACTACTACTGCAACTATGGGTATTATAATTATAGTAATTACTATTTATTTTATTAATGTCATTACCATTAGTACTGGCATTATTACTACCACAACTATTACTTCGATTCCTACTATTGCATTACTACCAATAATGCTACTACTACTACTATAACAACTAAGGGTATTATTTTTATAGTAATTAATACTAATTATTATTTATTTTATTAATTTCATCACCATTAGTACTGGCATTATTATTAACACAACTTTTACTGCAATTTCTACCACTGCTATTACTACTAAATTATATTTTAATACATATAAAATTATTTTATATACCTATTAACCATTAGCCTATTAAACCAATGATATATATATGCCCCACTTAATCAGGTGTAATTATACACATTAATGACCCACGTAATCAGGCGAAAACAGGCAGACCCCATTTGTATATACTGTGAGACAAATGTCCCGTTATGCCTATGAGTAAGTGCATTGATCGGATTTTGTCCCAGTAAAGATTTCATATAAATGCAGACCCGGGAAGCATATCGTTTCAAGTATATATATATTTGTATATATATTTGTATATATGTATATATATTTGTATATATATATATTTGTGTCGACAGTATATATATATATATATATATATATATATATATATATATATATACAGCCTCGCGCTGGGGTACAACGGCGTAGAGGCGCGTCCCCGGGTGGCGGATGGGGAAGTCCTGGGCTGGGAAACCTCCTGGGATTGCACCGAATAATACGGAATAAGGTGCCGTGGACCAACTGTACCAGAAGACAACGGCAGGGATGGTGGATGTATTCAACTGAAGAGTATGGAAGAACAGCATCACTGGCGGAAGATCTTCGTACGCTGTCGTGCCAGCAGAGGGCGCGTGTCCAACTACTGTATATGGGGCATTGCGGCCAGCTCGATATACCGAGAAATCATGACCAGTGCTCGGCGAAAACAGGGTCATGGAAGGACACAAGACGGGAACAGGGGGCGGATCAACATTATGTGTCTCGCTATTGCCGCTGAAGAGCTGGCAGAGGGCAGGATGGTGACGATGCCTCTTGGAAATGTCTTGTGCCCAGCTATTGCCACCAATGGGTTGGCAGAAAGCAATGATGATGATGATGATATACTGTCTGTATATTCCGAGGAACATTTCCAAATCTGCAACCGAACGAGAGCTAGCACACTATAATTTCATGTCTCCGGACAATTTTTTAACATAAGTCCTCGGGAATGAAGTACCGAGGGCTTATATATATATATATATATATATATATATATATATATATATACAGACCCACGGAAACGGAAGTCTCATGGCATGACCTATTAGGCGCAATGCTATTATTGCTGTGTCAGCATAAATATTTCATTGCCTTTATGCGCGTTCACGTCTTGCAAAACTCGTCTACAGTCCCTGGACTCTAGTATCGGCCAATGATGACCTACTTAGCAACCCCTGTGTTATAGACGAAAATGCGGCTAACTGACAATCATATTGATAAGTAAGAACAATCATCCTGCTGTCCTTTCAAGCATACACACAGAGACACTCAAGACATACGGACACAGACAAGCACGAAAATTCACGCATACTTAGCAACGTCTTCGCACACGTAGACGTAAGTCTTCGAGTGTCAGACGCGAATTTAATTAGCTGTTAACGCTCTAAATATTCCACTAGCACAACACCCAGTACTTGATAAAAGGTGGGTCCCTTGTTACCTGGACGGGTTCTCAATTGGTAGCCTACCTGGCCAATAGGAGCTCGTTACCGTAGTCGTACTAAACGCGGGCAAACATTGCGTCGAAAGTAGCGCAGGGAAATTCTTCACGTACAGGAGCAAATATCCAACTGAAAACTCCTTCACTCTGCCTACTTTGTACATATAACCTGAGATGAACGCCAGACGAATAGAAATAGGCTACCAGGGTAAATATTTTTAGAGAGAAAGGGCGGGCGGGAGGGAGGGGATGCTTAAGTTTTACGATTATTATTATTGAATAAACGCTTCAGCCCAGTAGAAGACCATGTCTTTTAAATGGCCTAAGTTTTAAGAAGTCTGCCTCTGAATAACTTTACCTATGGGTTTTTCAAGTAGGCTTGTACTGCTCTGCGCTTAAACAGAGTAGCTGTTTCAATTAAGTTTGTCGGAAAAGTGAATATACTAAAATGCCATTATTTAGGCTATCTTTAGGTCCATTTAGGCCTAAGGCGTCGTCTAGTATAATTTTTTTATTAGCTGCACTTTTCTCTCGGCAGGTCCGGTTCATACACGAGTTGGGTCAATATTTTGTTCTGACGTCAGAGGATATCTCTGCTCAAAATGTAAGGATACAGTACTCTGTCACAAAAGCCAAGCACATAACTTCCTTCGTGATATAGCCTAGCCTAACTCACCCAGATCCGATAGCAAGAACAAGTGAATACACAGATATGAACATGGCTAATTTTTTAAAAATTGTTCAAGCGGGTGGGTCCAAGAAAAAATTTTTTTAATGCAAGGGTTGTGGACAAATGGAACAGTTTGGACGAGGTGGGCTGGGTTATTGAGTGTGGATGGTTGCATCGGTGGTTTTCACACAGGCTTACTTAGTCTCCTAAACCACTTTAAATCACATTATTATTAACTTTGGTGTTCTGACAGGAATCGCCTAACTCTAGCTACATGCATGCAGTGGCAACAGAATTTCAGCGCCTATTTTCACTCTACGCGTCAGATTAATTAATTATTGACAAATTTGTCAAGTTGTTTATCATCATCATCATCATCATCATCATCACCATCATCACCATCAGCAATAACCATGGGCTCAGCGCCCGCTGGTGTCTGATACAATCATTACAGTTTTGTCCCAATATTTTCTGTTCGCAGCTATATGACATAGTTCTTGCAGACATTTTCCACACCAATCACCAATGTCATCACATCATTCCCTGTGTGGCCTTCCTTTCTTGTTGGAACCGTCCATTATTCCCAGCATTATAGTCTTAATCTTTCTATCATCTTTCTTACGACAAATATGTCCCCGCAGTTTTCTCTGCACCACTTTACGCATCAAGGTTTCCTTTGGCTGGATTTTCTTGCATACTGTAGTTCCTCGTTACTATCTTTTCAACCCATCAAATTCTGAGAATTTTTCTATGGCATTTTCTTTCAGATGTTCTTGCCACTTCATTTGATCGCTTTTCACGTTAGAAATTTCGGCCAAAGAGGGAACTCGTGCGCTGGTCCTCCGCTTAAGGGCCAAAAGTGTCCAGGGTCCTTGTGCTCTCTGGCAGTGGCGTTTTGGGCTGTGAAATTGGCCCGGGCCAATTGACAAAATGGCCCAGGATATTGTTAATTTGAGCGGCCCGTCTGTCATGGTTGTTGCATTTCTTTCAATTAGTTATTGGCCCAGATTTGAAACATTTAGTTAAACAAATCTTTATGGCAAGTTATCAAAAAACACACATTCCATGTGCGCGATTTAGGGTCCAATAAAGTATAGCTTTTTTCATCTCATCACATATTGGTATTTAACAAGATGCAATTAATAGCATAATAACATACGATACAGATGGAACATTTACAAAAAGTTAATTCCTTGTTACTAAACTTAACTAATAAACAAATAACACGAGTTTACGTCGCACATTAGGTAAATTTGACTATATGAAATTGAACACAAAATTATTACTATTTGCATCCAAAAATTGTTTATTATTTACTTATTTATTTATTATTTTTTAATTATTTTATTTTTTACATATCTTGGCGCAATTATATCAGAAGACTGCTCCCTAGAGGAAGAAATAAAAGCTAGACTGACAAAAGGAGGGGTTGCCATAAGAAAAATGAAGAACATTGGAAAGACAATAATATCAGCATGAGAACAAAGAAGAGAATAATCGAGAGTGTCGCATGGAGTACAGCATCATATGGATGTGAAATTTGGATTCTGAAAAGAAAAATACAGAGAAGAATAGAAGCTTTTGAAAATGTACTCATTACGTACCATGCAAGGCATAAGTTGGAAAGATTGGAAAACCAATGAAGAGGTTTTGAAAATGTCAGGCACGGAAAGACGGTTCCTCAACATGTGCAAAAGAAGGAAGCTGCAATACTTCGGACACGTACAGCAGAACAGGTCAACATTGGAGAGGACAATCCAACAAGGAATGATGTCAGGAACTAGACGAAGAGGGCAACCAGGGAGAAGATGGGCGGATGACGTGGAAGAGTGGACAGGAATGAAAATATCAGCAGCAGTCAAGAAGACAGAGGATCGGCATGGTAGGAGAAAAGAAATGCATACTGTCACCTTAACTTCAGATCATGAAGAAACAAGGAGAAGATGATGATGAGTTAAAAGTTAGTCCGTTAGTTAGTTAATTATTGACGAGTGAGAAAAGTTGCCCAAAGGGATAGTAAACCCCGTCAGGTAGGCAACATTGCTTCTAGTAATAATTCATATTATAATTATACCATAATAATGAAATAATAATAATAATAATTGCAAAAATAATGGAAGATTTACAAGTCTCAATTAATCTCTATAGTTATTAGTTAGATAGACAAATAGTTAGTGGGGTTAGTGATGGCTGTGATTGCTTGAAGTAAAATACTTGATTTTAAAAGAAAAATGATGGGAGTAATTTATCTACCCTCGAAGAGCGCTTACAATTTCTCAGCCCTTTTAATGGCCCGGAAGCCATTGCTCTCGATTCGTCGAAAAGGGGCTCGGCTGCGAAAATGGCCTCAGGTACTTTCAATCTAAACCCTTAGGTCGCTTGGTTAGAAGAGAAGGTTGGCGCCTGCATGGGTGAACGCATGGGTGAATTTATGACTAAATCACGGAAAGCCACAATTTGAACTGCCAGGGTTTCTATTGACAACTTCCGTTCTCACAATTCAGCGGGACATACAGTACAACTAATGAAAAACCAATTGGAAAGAAGTGTTTAAGCCAAGATTTTAAACTACTCGATTCATAGAAGACGATTTGAAGCATAAATGTCAATACCAGGCGCTGAATGTGATGGCGTAACCATGCCCCAGTAGGCCTACTGTTACGGTCGCTTCTCGGGTTACCGTACTCTGCTTTCAACAAACAAGCAATTTTAATTTGGTAGCGTTACGTCAAATTTTGATGCAACAAATCGCACAAAGCATTGGTCGATTTTGATATTGAATAAATTGATAGAAACATGACGTAAATACTGGCATTTGCAATCTGCACTTAAATCAGTGTATATCCCAACCTTTTTAGTCTTGCGTCTCACTATTAATATCTGACTACATCAGCAGCAAACATGAACAGACGCCACAAATTTTTGCTGACGAACATAAACAATGATTGTCGTTGAGTTGATAAGCTGCCCGGGTTACATGTTGACTCTAGTTAATATGCCACTGTTTCGTTATGATCGATATTGATTCAGAATGTCAAATCATCTATCTTATCTTGTTTTAGGTGAGAAAGGAAACCAAAGTATATTCTGACAGACGCACCAGCGATCTTCTCTCAATCCACAGACGAACGAAACGCTCAAACAGAAACGGCGAACACAAGGACAAAAAGGTCAGCACTACTGCAGCTACTACTACTACTACTACTACTACTACTACTACTACTACTACTACTACTACTACTACTACTACTACTACTACTACTACTACTACTACTACCACTAATTATAATTTTTAATTTACCAACAAACAAGGTTTCAGGAAAAATATATGTCGTTCTTGTTGTTAAGGCATAACTTACTAGCGAAGCTTACGCATGATAAGTTAGTGCATTATACTTCTTTACTACTACTACTACTACTTACTACTACCACTAAAGTGAACCACCGTCAATAATTTGATATTTCAATACAAACACCACAAAAATCGATTTTGCTGTTAAGGCATGGAGCTAACTTAGATTATAAGTTATTGATTATACTTCTTTGGCTCTCTTGATGTCATTTTTCAATCATACCACAATCGCTTTGCTGTATGGACTCATAATAATTGTCTGATCTCTCTCCGATGGTATTTTATCAGCTTCACTGTGACTCATAATAATGTCTGAACCTGTTTCAGCTGAATCTATGGATGGAAACTGGGTAGGCCTAATTAAAATGGATTCAAATAATCGATTTGTCATATACGGTTGCAAATCAATATATTTGAGGAGTTTGTTGAAGCGATGAATTTTCGAAATTCAGGAATTATTGTCGACAATTAGATCAAATGTAAAATCGTCAGTAGCATATACGTTGGGAATTAATATTATAGCATAGGAAGTTAGCTTCATGTTGTATTTTATCAGTATTGAAATATTGCAGAATTATTACAAAATTCTTGACAGAACATGACTGTACAATTTGCTGTCTAAATGCGTTTCAGGGACGAGATCATCCTAGGGCGATGCACTTTCAGCTTGACGGTGAGTGCTTGATTATTCAGAACAATGAAGTGGATTTTTTAAAATTTTAAAATTAATTCGCTTTTAATAAACTAAGAAAGTTAAATACTCAGTCATGCAACTAATGTTAATATTATTGTTATTATTGTTGTTATTATTGTTGTTGTTGTTATTGTTGTTGTTGTTGATAGGTTATTACTTAAGGTCAACTCAATATTTGATACAATATATAAATTATATAATATTGCTGTTATTATTATTATTTTTATAGTTATCGTTATTATTATTATTATTATTATTATTATTATTATTATTATTATTATTATTATTATTATTATTATTATTATTATTATTATTATTATTATTATTATTATTATCATCATCATCATTTTATTATTATTGCAGTGCTTTTGCTAGGAAACAATGTTTGAGAACTCATTTCACATCTGTTTTGTCAAAAGAATTAAAGATTGGATTTGCTCATTGAACACTAAAATTTACAGGATGTTTAAAGAAATAAATGTATTTTACAAGAAACTGAAATGACTCAGAGTCAATATTATCATTAATACTGTCCAGAGTAAAAGTTATGCAGAATACTGGTATTAGTGTTTACATCAACTTCCAGAATCTGTCAAAAACATTAACTACTACTAACGCTATTACTACTACTACTACTACTACTGAAAAACATTAACTACTACTACTACTACTACTACTACTACTACTACTACTACTACTACTACTACTACTACTACTACTACTACTACTACTACCACTACTACTACTATTATTACTACTATTATTATTATTATTATTATTATTATTATTATTACTACTACTACTACTTTCAAATTTATACTAAACACTTCACTTCTGGTTGGTATTTTATCGTCTACCTTGTTTTTCCACATTCTGACTGATTGATCATCTATTAAGTTGACCAGACACTTGTGGCATGGATTTAGAGTACCATAAATTGATACCTTTCTAAGTGTTATGAATAGTGCCTAGAAGTGCATAATATATATATATATATATATGTGTGTGTGTGTGTGTGTGTTGCTGTATGTTTCGACCTGAATGTCTGTCTTAGTTGAAGGAAATGTAATGACACAACTCAAATGGAAGGTTGGGACAGCAGCGGATACAGGCGCTGCTAGACCAAAGAAGACCGAACCAAGATACCTTCTGAACGGTTCAGTTCGTTTGTCTGACGACAGAACAAGCGTAACGATAGACGAACCAGGACTCTATTTCATATACGCACAGGCAAGCCGTTTAGACTTACAGGCGATACAGATAAAGACATGAGAATTGAAATAGAAGGTTAGGCCTATATACGAAACACGATGGAGAAATAATATCGCACTAAACCACCTAAACCCAGTCATTATTATTGTATTTATTATATTTCGCACAGTCATTATTACCATCGTTGATGCATCTTCATTATCGTTATAATTATTCGTCGTCTATGGTGTTGGCAATGAAATTCTTGGACAGAATTCGATTGAAGCGAGATCTACGCCTGGAAAGTCTAATATATTATTATTATTATTATTATTATTATTATTATTATTATTTGTTGATTATTATTATTTGTTGATTACTATTATTTGTTTATTATTTATTATTATTTGTCTTTATTATTATTATTATTATTATTATTATTATTATTATTATTATTATTATTATTATCATCATCAACATCATCATCATTATTATTATTAGATCCATTTCGAGAACCCGACGCGGCGTAACGCCTTCGCCGTGAACGTGGACAATGTGCCGGTCGTCAAGTGTTTCCAGAGTCTTGACTTCTTCAACCGATCGCTGTCTGCGGCGGAGAATTCCCGTCTGAAGCCGTGCTACACAGCAGCGCCTTTCGTCCTTCGCCAGAACCAAGTCGTTTCGATCGTCAATCTCTATCCTCATCGCATCTTCAGCGATCCTTTCGCTAACTTCTGGGGTCTCGTCAAACTTGCCGACTAGGCTGGTGACCCGCGGAAGATACGGAAATAGTGATAATTGATAGGCTTACAGAAATGATACGCTGTTTCGAGTTTGATCGGCGCTTGTAACCAGCGGCGTACCGGGATTCTGGGGGCCGCGTGGCCGGACAAAAAGTGCGAGGACAAGATGTCACATAGTGTTGCCAAGGGCATGCAAGGGTACTAATATTCTTTAACCGGCCATAAGAACTGAACTTTGATCTTTGTGGTTGTCGCCGAAATTGTGGAATGTAAGATTGTAGAAAATTTCTCAATCAAAACTTAACTGCATTAAACAATGACATGGACATGGTCTGAATCATGATGGTTTGGGGTGGGTTGGGGTGGGTTTTGAAAAAATGGACCCATGTCCATGTTTGATTAAACAGCCATCAACTGTATGATCAAAACTTTAATGAATGCATTATTAAATCCAGCATGCGCTTTTCGCCTATAATGGCAATATAATAGACCTATTTGAGACTTAAGACTGATATTGCTATAATAACTACGAATTTGCATGTACAATTTTTGCGTAGGCAAACAATTATTGTCAGAATTGACATTGAAACCGGTGAGTAATTAGGGAAAGGTAATCGCTTGTGCTAGTTTGCTTTGTATACCATCGACATGTATCTCTTCAAGTAAGCCTATATGTACCTGTACATTGTAACACTTAGTTGAAGACATTGCCAATCACGTGATCACCGATTAAACGAATCAGAATAGAGCGAATCATGGAACTCGCATAAATAAATGATACTCAATTTGCTTTAAAGAGATTGATGTTTAACCTTTACTTCCCTCTGAACGATAAGCTACCCTACTGGACGAATAAAGATTTTAATGTTTGTTGTGCGATTCGAACTGGCATACAGTGGCGCTTCCGGGAATTCTTGGTTGGGGAGGGCAATTAATTTCTAGGAAGTTGGTGGGGGAGATGCAATGAAATCCCGAAAAAGATTGACAAGCAAAACAGCTCACTAGAAGTGGGTTTTTTGGCCAGTAAATAATAATGAAATAAACCTTTCAGAAAATTCTGACAAGCAAAAAAAGAAGCTAGGTGGGGGATGCGTCCCCAGTCATCCCCAACGCGAAACTGCCCCTGCTGGATTCGCTAAGTTTGGTCCAGGAATAGTCCGGTCCGTACCAGACATGAATATAGATTGGGCCCACCCATTGGTGGGATTGGGTTGGGTCAGAAATTTCCATGTTTTTGGTGGGTTGGGATGGCCACAGAAGCTATTTTATTGATTAATCTTCTGCGGTCAATAACTTATTTAAGAAATTGTAATGCATTACGGTAGTTTGGGTTGGGTCAAGTTAACCTATTGCTTTCGCGGGTTGAGTTGGATGTGAATCATTATGGATTTTTTTGGGTTGGGTTTTAAAAATGAACCTCAAGTCCATGTCTGATTCATACTGCACTGCAACTGTGCACAGTGTGCAGTCTTCAGTAAGAGCCAAAACCTATTAAAATGAATATTTCCTCAACTGCTGTGGTAATATTATTCTATTGTTTTTTTCGCTCATCATATTATTAAGGGACCTTCTGCAGGATTTTAAAAAGGTGAATACCAGCATTCAATACCATGCATACGTAGTTTTGTTTTATCTCAGAACACCAATAAGTATAACTATGAAACCATTCAGACATTTACTAAGAAAAGTAGGCCTATTCACAAAATTGACATTCAATGGTATTAAAAATCAGAAAATTTCAAGACATTTAGAGAAATTCAATCAAATTATTCGGAAATGTAACTATCTGCCAACTGAATCAACGAGTTAAGTCAGCTTGGATTAGCCTACTGTCATATTTTAAAATTAGGCTTAATAGCTGGACTCAGTAATGTGCCATTGCTCCTTACATTCGTAAATATGGCGCACAAGAAATTGTCAGATGATGATGATAGTGATAGTAATAATAATAATAGTAGTAATAATAATAATAAGTAGTAATATTTATTAATATTAATAATAATAATAATAATAATAATCAATAATAATTTGACAAAATAATGAAAAATGAATTTAACAAAGTCTCTGACGTCACAGTTAACTCCTTTACTGGCGTCACAGTTAACTTCTTTCTGACCTCACTGCTAACTTCTTTCTGACATCACAGTTAACCTCTTTCCGACGTCACAGTTAACGTCTTTCCGACATCGCAGTTGACTTCTTCTTTCTCGCGCCTCGTTTAGTTTTCTAAATACTGTGGATCGCTGAAACGACGATGCATTTCCGTGTAGATAGATCTCTGTCCGTGAAGATTACACGCGCAGTCCGTTAGGAGGGTTAACACTTCACCATGTGTGACTGTTCTTACCACTGCGAGGCGAGGCGTCAAGGAGATGCCCTCAGAAGACAGAAGGACAAAGACCAGCCAACCAGGACTGAGGTAGGCCCGACTAACTTCAGACCAAAGATGTCCATAGGTCCATTTTTTAGAACCCAATCCAACCCAACCCATGCCGATAACAAGTTTACTTGACCCAACCCAACCCACTGTAATACATTACAGTTTCTTAAACCATTACTTATTTTCTGACCCAACCCAACCCACCATTAATATAGAAAAGTCTGACCCAACCCAATCCAACCCAACCCAACCCATAGGTTAACCCACTCCATGGACATCTATGCTTCAGACATTTCAGCCCAGATTGGCAATTTTCAGAGGGGATAGGCTTAGGCTTAACATGATTTAAAGTGACATAGGAGCCATTACTGCCTGTGTGAAAGCCACTATAGGGGCGCTAATGGGCTTGAACCCGCTCCGTCAGCCTGCCGCTCCAGCGCGTAACCCACTCTGCCATCTTCCGCCAGTCAGAGATTGGCCAAATCTTTCGCACAAAATTTGTTTATGACGTCTTTTTTCTCGTTATCTCTTTTTTGGGGGCATAGAATGCGTGCAAAAATCTAGTTGCATTTGACAATGAACCGTAAGACTTCTTTAGCGCTATTGTTTTGTAATGCATCTGTATCAGTCGCTTCAGAGTTGAAAACCATATTCAAAAATCATGTCTCTATGGTAGTTCCCTGGTCCACTTCGTCCACTTCGCTAGGATCCCGTGTTAATGGATTTAGTATGAATACCGTAATTAGCTTGCCTCATGGATACACTGACCTTGCCCGGCCGACAAACCGGGTTTACCTTGCCTATAGCTATTTCAAGAAAGATTAATTAAGCGCATAAGAATAAGCAGCTACTACTGTCCTACTTTCCAACGCGCTATATCAATTTACGAGATTTTACTTGCTTACTTACTTATTAGAACTTTATTGAGAAATTCTTTCCAGTTGTTTGGCCGCTGTATTCCCAGTCAAAAGGGTCATGATGTAATGAATTATTCTACTGGTTGTCTGTTTAAGGGCGGACAGCGTTCAACCGCTATTCGCGAGTGCCTCAAGAAATTCGAAGACATCAACAAGAAGAAGTCGAGGTTATTTAAAGCCAAATCTCTTCGCCAGATGGCCTATGCCACAGTCTAATTTTAATCTAAATCTTATACAGTTATTAAAGTCTTAATCCGTTCCCACAGAGGCATACTTCTACAGTGGAATTAAAATATGACCAAGTGAATGAAAGGGAAAAATTGAGTTTCATTGCATTTAAAATCAGATATCTTTGGCTTCGATATTATTGTTATTACTACTACTACTACTACTACTACTACTACTACTACTACTACTACTACTACTACTACTACTACTACTACTACTACTACTACTACTACTACTACTACTACTACAATAACAACAACAACTACTACTACTACTACTACTCAATGTTTATTCTAGGCATTCTCTGGGGAGGAATTTCTCCCCGAAGTTTGAAATCCCCCAACATTTGACATTTTGGCAAGAAGTGTGACCTCCCCAATGTTTCGTCTCGCCACCCAAAAAAAATTCAATTCTCCCAATGTCTAGGTGGCTAGAATATCCTAGAATATCCACTGACTTTTACTACTATTGCTGTTACGATCGGCAACTGATTTCATATTCAATCAATTCCCAGTTGCTATCGATTGCGTTATCAGCGTCTCATCTGCCCATATATAACCAGCTGTCGTTTTCAACAGTGACCTTAGCAAAGACCAGTGCAATCGAGTGGAAGAGAACAACCCGATCTATCGCGGATATCTGCTGACGACGCTGAACGAAGGATGCGGACTGGAGAAGGAACGACTCTACCTGAAGATGTACCAGGACCTGAGACGGCGCGGACGGATGCTTCACTCGTGGCGGATGTGCCAGGGTCCGGACGACGCCTTCCTCGACTACTTCCCGCCCGGGTTCGTGCCCGGCAAGTCGAAACCGATCGTCGTCAAGGACACGCAGTACGCCTGCCTCCGGCCGAAGTCCCCGGAGCAGCAGGACGAGAAGTGGAAGAAGAAGTTCCAGGAGCTGCACAACCACGAACTCCATCTGTACAACCACTTCATGGTCATGGGTCCGCACGACGCCTTTCCCGAATACTTTCCGCCCGATTTCGACCACGACGCCAAGAAGAAGTTTCCGAAGCCGGTCTCGTCGTGTACGAGCCGGTGCGGGGGAGAGATGATCCCGACCAACCTGTTCCTCACCAACAAATGTCGTTTCCTCACCCACATACCGCTCGGCTACGTACCGCAGTACATAAAGTACCACCACATCTGGCCCAACTATTGCTTCGACAAGAAAATCTACTCATAGTATCCGGTACATAAAGCTATACGAGTACCGGTAGACAAGGCAGGCTAAGGAAAATAATCTTGTTCATACTTCCATCGTCTAAGCAAAATTGTTTATACTTACAAAAATAGGTCTATTTTTCTGCTAATTGTTTGATGTGCAAGGCTTTTGGTAAATTCGTTTGGACGCTATGCTACTACTGTACTCTATGCATTATTATATCATTAAGTTATCGAGTATTTCAATATTATTGGTCATATAACAAGATAAGCTGTTGATCGAGGTGTTAGCCCCTTTAACGGCCCTAATAAAATGATGTTTAACCAAGTATAATACAACTATCAAATGAATCGAATGTCTTCTTGTCTTAAACTCTTCACTGTCTTCTAAACAAGCCGGAACCGCGACTCTGAGTAGTAATTTAAGAGGTGCTATATAAGTAATTTATTAACCTACATTATGCCTACATTACAATTAGCCAGAAATTTGATTTGAGGGGGTTATAAATTTGGAGGCGGAGGTGTAATCGTTATCTTATATGATATAATATATAATTATATATATATATTACATAGGTTATATATATATATGTATATATATGTTATATATACTGATTTTTGTTGGGGGTGTATATAAACCGATTTACCCCCAGTCGCTAAGCCCATGATTACAATGCAATACCAAGATCAGTTGCAGAATTAATGATGAGCAGAAAGTTTTATCTGAGGCGTAGCGAGGGTATCTGGCGCCGGGGGCAAGGTGTACCGTTGGCGCCCCTAACACTGCTGACGAGCAAAAAAAGGTCGTCACAATGTTCTCGGCGCCGCCCCTCATGTCTTACGGGCGCCCCTCTTCATAGTAGTGCTGACAAGCGAAAAAGTCGTCGCAAATGTTTCTTCTTCTTTATTATGCATTTCACTTACCCATATACCCAATTTTGGCGCCCCCCCACCTCGGCGCTCCAATTTAGTCAATCATCAAAATATCTTCACTGTCCCAAAATAAGGAAGGCCATAACAGGAGCTGCACCCCTGGAAAAATGTAGAGGGTGCAGTGATAAAGATTAAAAAAAAAAAATTCATCAAAAATTGCCAAAATTTGCTAAAGAAACTAGCCCAAAAATTGCCAAATAAAAATTGATCAAAATTCTCATTTGCAAAAAAAAAAATCGCTTTGCTAAAATTAATAAAATTTTTGGCCATTAGATTGCCTTTGCCGATTTGTAAACAACCTTGCCCCAAAGGAAAGTGTGAAATGATGCTACTGGCTTTTATCTGGAGAAAATCTGCACCCCTGAAAAATTCCCGGCACGGATGCCAAACAGTAATCGCTGACTAAAAATCTACTAAAGAAGTAAGCTAGTAAATAAAAGATCATTCTGCAAAAAAACAGCTGTCTAATATTTTTTCTCATTACTTATCGATCAACCATCGGAGTTCGAAAACGAAAACCCCCAGGCTTTCGATTGCAGCGTCAATTCGTCAGTTCGAACGAAGATCCAGGCTTTTAGTCTCTATTGTCTCACTCCCATTGTCTCACTCCCTCGCTCCCAGTCATATCAGTTTTACAACCAGAGAAACAGCCACGTTTATCGAATAAAAGTCAACGGGAAAAGTAACGAAAAACCGTCCGAGTCGCTCCCCGGGCAAGACTTTAACCTGGAATTTACAACTGAGATCATTTGTTACAGGAACGTCATTGGAGGGGAGGAGGGGGCGTTGCCCCCCTGATTTTTAGGAAAAAAGTTTTCCCACCAATGTTTGTAATATTTACTTGTTTTGCCCCCCTGATTTATAAGAAACTAATTTTCCCACCATCACCATTGTGTTAAGTTGTCGTTAATGACGTCGTAAAAATGGATGAAAAGCTAAAAAAAGGTCGTCAACTTTTTCGCAACTCGCCACATCGAAATTGTCTTGCCCCCATGAAAAACAGTGAAATGACGTCTCTGATTTGTTACCCCACGTTTTGGAACGTTTGATGACGAAATTTATAATATATCTTCTTTTCTTCGACTCCGGTCATTAGAACCTTTTTCAAAGACTTCCAATATAAGTGAACAATGAATAATGTACCTTAGTATTTGTGACATTGTTTCTGTCAGAGAATACAGTAATTAAATACATTGTTTAAAATTCAAAGAAATAAATATAGCAGAAACTGCGTTCTTCATGCTTGTCCTTTGCTTGAGATTCAAATAATTAATAGATCCAAGCGTCTACGATCGTTTGAGCGGCCTTCAAAAGACAAAAACAGAAATCAGTTCCCAAAGGGTTTTCTTGAAATCAATCATCTCTCTGCACAAATTATATATCTATCATAATGTAGACCCATCTCCAATCAGAGCATTTGGACAGAGATTGTCGATAACTTTGACTGATAAACACATTCAAAATCGTCGTCATATAGCCTAATTAGTTTTTTATTCATTTCAGTGCAATGATATTTACAATAACATAATGAATTCACTGAATTACTCCAAGAATAATTATACTGCCTTTGATATTGTATATTATTCGACAAGGTTTTTGCCGTTTTCAGCATTATCTTGATTTATCTGATCTTGAATTGCACTGGGTCATTATCCACATGAGACCCGCACTCAGTTTGTCAGCATATAAATCTCCGCGTCGTAATCTGCATGTCCAACTTGTTGGCTATGATATGTTGCGCTTCTATGATCGTTGTTGTGAAACCAACAGATACACCACAAGTCCTTCTAATATGTTGCTATCACTTCATTACATAGATTGCCTTCTATGTGCAGGCGATACACAGATTCGTCTTATCAATGGATAAGAAAAGATTTACAGTGCAGTTCTAAGTGAGAGCCAGTGGTTACGACTTCTGCAACATGTTCTTAAGAATTGAATCTCCAGTTTCTTCTTGAAAACGTCACAAAGCCTTGTGCTGTAAAACGCCAAGGTTAACTGCTCCAATTGCGAGAGACGGAAAACGAAGAAGCGAGAATAGACTTCAAAATCGTCCACGTTGTCAGCAAATATTTCTTCATTATAATGATCCATAACTACCTCTTTTCAACACCCTCTTTTCAAACAAAATACTCGGCTCGAACCGCATCCAGAGCCGGCCTTAAACCTGGGCAAACCGAGCCTTTGCCCAAGGCCCCGCTCCTCTAGAGGCCCCGCTCAAAGTCTTCGAAGGGCCCCGCGATTGTCGACGACCTTTTTTGCTTGTCTTTGACCCTAACCCTATCTCGCCCAGGGCCCCAAAAACGTAAGGCCGCGGCCCTGCCCGCATCTGAAACAGTTCTGTCAATCTCCCAAACAGGAACAGCTCTTGGCACAAGCGTTTTCTCAGGGTCCTCTTCTTCTTCTTCTTCTTCTTCTTCTTCTTCTTCTTCTTCTTCTTCTTCTTCTTCTTCTTCTTCTTCTTCTTCTTCTATGCTCTGGAACTCGTTACCTCAAATCGGTGCAGGGAGGACATGCACTGTCTATCGAGCTTCAGAGGCAGAACCAAATCCGTCGTTTTCCTCTCGCTCATCCATCTCTGTTTGCCATCCGGGTATCTTGCCTGATCTCCTGATTTGTATTTCTCTTATGCGACAAAAAGTGCTTCTATTCATTTTGAAATGGCGCTATAGAAGTTGATGATTGGATTAGATATAAGAAAACGTGTTGTTAGATTACAGTATGACTGGTTCAAAAAGACGAAACTTACTCGCAACATCCGTCAAAATCGCACACTTCTTTCATTTTGCAGTCTTCCATCTTTTTGCATTGTTCTAATAATATTCATACAAAACTGTGACATAATTAATCGTTTGTCACTTGCTATAAGAGCTCATAAACATCGCATCTAGAGAATTATATACCAAATGTCCTCCAATTCTTTCAACAAAATAAACTTTCTGTTAACGTAGACTACATGTAACTTGATAATACAACAGCATTTAAATTGGGATCATCAGATCCATGCAATTTCTCGCAAAATTACCAAAAATATAGGAATTTCGACTAGGGTAAAATCATCACATCTTACTCACCATCTGATCCTGATATATAAATCTCTCATAATACCATACTCAAGTTATTGTCATTTGTCGGGGAAACTGTTCAATCGCAAGTATACAGTGTAAATAAACTATTTCTCCTTCAAAAAAGGTGACCATGATTATATCCAACTCCCCCTACCTCGAACATACTGATATCCTTTTCAAACCCCTGCACCTTTTAAAAATTCATGATATCCAAATTGCGCAGACAGACATCTTCATGTACAAAATAAAAATGTGCCTCTCCCATCCCATTTTCAGACATCCTTTAGCCTCTGTTGTAGGCCTATAATTACCATATCCATAATACCCGTAAATTTATAAAAGGATCTAATTTGTTTGATTTCATCTGATAATGCATTCCAAATATTAGGACTAGAATATTTAACACATTTATCACATAATGACGTGCTGCTTTAGTTAACGTAGAATAATTCTACGTTAACTAAAGAAGCACGTCATTATAATATGTTATATGTTATATACATCAGTGGTTCTCAACCCGTGGTCCGCGGACCACAAGTGGTCCACGAGAGGGGGTCTAGTGGTCCGCGGCAAAGTCCGAAAAAATAAATACAAATTAGACATATGAAACTGTGAAAAAATGTGAAAAGTGCGACTAGCAAAACAAGGTCGTCAACACAAATGGTAATCAGCACATTTTGTGTACATTTTGTACATTTTCAAAGTATAAAAGTATGACAAACAAAAAAGAACAAAAAGTCATCACCGCCTTTTAGGAGCAGATGAATGCTCAAATTATCAGGTGGTCCGCGAGAAATTTTTGAACTTCAAAAGTGGTCCGCGAGGCAAGAGGGTTGAGAACCACTGATATACATTATATGCTTCTTTAGTTAACGTATAGAATAATTCTACGTTAACTAAAGCAGCACGTCATTATATGATAAATATGTTAGATTTTCTGGTCCTAATATTTGGAATGCATTATCAGATGAAATCAAGCAAATTAGATCGTTATATGAATTTAAAGGAACTATTTCTTATTCATTAATTTCATAATGTGTCAGTTACTATTTACTATAGCACTTTATTTGTACTCTGCATCCGTGTTCTGATTTATTAGTTAAAAAAATTACAATCTTCTGCGCTTAATTATTATTTTTTTAAAAATTATAATTACTGTATTTAGGGTCAAGAGAAAGCAATGGCAGGCTACTGATTATAGGAACAGTTCTTACTGCACATTTCGACCATTTGAAGCAGAAAAATGACCACGAGGATCATCAGCCAAAGACTTCTGCTGAATACTTTTTCCATTGTAAATCCAATTCAAACAGTTGAAACCTCCTTAATTAGATCAAATGTCGAGTATTCTGAAATTTTAACGTATAGTGAAATTCAGGCAGGCTATCGAAAGACAATTTTACAAAGAGAAAATCTTTCTGATTTCAAATCGTCCAGGTGTTCTCATTTGAATATCTATAATGGTTTAACTTAAATTTTTTATTGTCTGCAGTGGCGATATCCAGTGGCGGCTCTAGGATTTGGCAAGTGGGGGCCGTTGGGGGGGCAAAAATCATGGGGGCCAACCATTTGTTGTTTAATGTATGTAGCAATATCCCAAATATTCCTGGAGTAATTAAATATTCTTGAAATTAATTGAATTCATTATGCAATCATGTTAATGTCATTGCGCTGAAATGAATAAAAAGCTGATTATATGACGACGATTTTGAATTTGTTTATCAGTCAAAGTTATCGAGAATCTCTGTCTAAATGCTCAGGTTGAAAATGGATCTATATTATGATGGATGTATAATTTGTGCAGAGAGATGATTGATTTCAAGAAAACTCTTTCTACAGTATTTATGTCATTTGAAGGAAGGAAGTTCAACCGAACTTAGACATTCGGGTCAATTACTCAAAGTTTTATTTAAAGGAAAAATTGCTAGGGGGCCGAAGAAAAACTTTTAAATTCCGGATGAAAACTAATTTTGGCACTTCCCGATTTTAGCTTATTCTGCCCTTCTACCCACAAATCAGTCATATAATTGTAGCAGAATACAATTTCTAATATCGGATGCAAAGTGCAGACAATCAGGTATGGTGGAGATGCGCAACAATTTTCAGGGTTTAGAGACTTCAATCTCTGTTAGAATCCTATATAGACAGTAGGCCTATGTAGTGTGTATACAATGATTTACAGAGCAGTGTAAAAGTGAGCCAAAACCAAAGAAAGTTATAATTTCTTAATATTGACTTTATTTGCTCAACACGGGCAGAAAGCAAAGTAGGCCTAAATCATAAATTCTGCATGAAGGATCCTCAAATTTGCGTCCCTTCTAAACTTGCGCCCTGTGCCTAGGCACCGTAGGCACGCCCCTTTTGTACGACTCTGTCGCTTGCTAGCAAGATTTCAGTGGTTTTCACACAGGCTTACTTAGCCTCCTAAACCACTTAAAATCACATTATTATTATTATTATTATTATTATTATTATTATTATTATTATTATTATTATTATAAGTCATATATGTGACTTGTAGTGGCTTCGAAATCATAAGATTGTCTGGTGTTCTGATTTAAATATAGGGCCTATGCAATGGCTTAATTTGCATTTTGTTTTGTTCACATTAAAAAAATGCCTACTCAATAGAGAACATGAAACGATAGACGAGGTAAGATACGAATTCTTTAGTAAATGCAGTATAATCAACTAATCAATCGCAGACAGCCTTTAGAGCCAATACAATAATGTTGTTGTCATGAAACAGCGACCGCTTCAGAAAAATTGCAGTCAGAAGTCATACAGTAATATCATCGACAGTTATCGGTTGAAAGAATGAAATACCTTGCGAAGGCGGCTCAGGTCAATCCTCAAAGGGTATATTCCGCCTGGGAGGGATACGCAAAGGCAAAGAAACATATCATATAGGGGAGGACCATTCCTGGAAAGTGTGCATTGTCTGCTGCTAGGGCTAAGCGTTGGAATTATTCTCTCCAGACAAACTTTCGATGAGTTGAATATCTCTTGGTTTTAAGTCTATTTCTTTTAAAAACACCCATCGCTTTGCTGTACATCAGCAATGAATAACCACATACAGGCCTAGAGTACGTGAATTCTGACGGCGACTTTTATTCCGAAGCGACATATGACTGATGATGACTGCCTTATTATTAAAACAAGTTAAAACAAGGCGGCGCTGATCTCCGTTGCTATAGCCCTCAGCCAGGCGTGCAATGCCACGGATACGGGGCTAGTGTATCGCGTAGCGTACCTGTTTGACTTATCGCAGAGATTTTTACATCTGCTCCTCATTTTACCACCACGAAAAAGGCTGAGTTGACCTTTAGGGCTCCTGCGGGACTCGAACCCGCGACCTCCTGTTCCATTGTCCGACGTTGTTAACACTCTGCTAACTTCCCGCCCCCAGAATGCGAACGATTAGTTCCGAAAAAACCCAGAAGACTTTGGCTGATAATCCTGAGGTTCATTCATCTGCTTCAATTAGTCGAAATGCGCAGTAAGAACTGCTAATAATCAGCATATATCTCGAAGAATTCTAAAACATAGCATCTCTTAGATTGCTAAACAAATATTTGAAAGGAAAGTACTGATTTTGATTTCAAAGCCGATGTAACGTGTAACCGCATTTCGCTCACAATTAACTGTTCAACAGTTCGACGGGTTAGGACAGTGGTTCCTAATCGCAGTGATGGGTAGTATCTTAGATACAGGTATCTAGATATGTATCTAAGATACAAAAACGATATCTTTGACAATGTATCTAAATACTGTACTTTGATGTATCGGTATCTTGCATCTGTATATCAGACACATATGTTCTGCATCTAGTATCTTCTGACTGCTTCAAGATACAAGATACTACACGTTTACAAATCAAAGAAACAGGATCAGTTACAGTAGTTACCACAGGTCATGAACATGTTGAATTGAATTGTTTATTTTTCAGGCTGATTCAGGCTTAGCCTGTTAGTTAGTTTTACGTACCATGCCATTGTCTACTTTAACGAGCAAGTATATGGGTCTTTGGTCTAAACGCAGTGTTTATTCTAGCCACCTTGACATTGGGGGGATTTTGAAATGTTTGGGGGGACAAGGTCTGAGTCTCCACACACTTTTGGTGGGGGGTGAAATTTCCATCCTCCCAGCCAACATATAAAAATTTTTGGGGAATTTTAAAACTTTGGAGGTGGGAATTCTCCTCAGAGAAGGCCTAGAATAAACACTGATCTAAACGTGTTCATATTACAACCGCAAGTGAAAAATAAAATGGCTGAAGTGAAGCAATTGCCGTTATTGTTAGACGAATTAATACTGAAAAAGCATTACGAAGGAAAAACTTCAGCTCATCAATCATTATTAATTCTATCCCTGTATGGGATTTAGAAATAATAATATAAGCAAATTTAAAATGTAAACAAAAACAAGATGCAAATTAAACCATTAAAATATTCAAATCAAAACACCTGGACGATTTGAAATGAGAATGAAGATAAAACTCTATAAGAGAGTCAGTCGAGAGCCTGAATTTCATTTTATGATTTTAAAATTGCAGAATCCAAGACACTGGTCTAATTAAGGACGTGTCAACTGTTTGAATTGGATCTTCTACGATGGAAAAAGTATTCAACAGAAGTCTCTGGCTGGTGATCCTCGTGATCATTCTTCTGCTTCAATTGGTCGAAATGTGTCGTAAGAGCTGTTTTTCCCATTTAGTAGCAGGGTGCGATTTGTGACCTGGAGCAGTCGGTGGGATATGTCGAGCTTGAGGAGATGTAGTTGTAGTTGTGTAGCAGTGGGGATGTAGTGGTGGGGATGTGTAGGGGATGCAGTTGGTGGAAGGGGGAGGATGTAGCAGCGCCCTGTTTAGTAGCGATCTCGACCTATTCTGAAAAATGACAGTTTGGCAGTGGGCTTTTTATCTCCCAACTTCCTCCTGTTCAAAGCGAACGTCCTGGGTATCAAACACTGTTCGTGTATGAGATAGTGAAATAGTAATTGCTGTTGAGGATCGAGATGATAATATTATGTTTGATTGCATAGAGAGTTTTGAAAAAGAGGTCGTTGGTTTTATTCTATTCTATCCAAGAGAGAGATTTGTGCAGAGAGAAAGAGAAAGAGAGAGAGAGAAAGAGAGAAAGAGAGAGAGAGAGGCTAATAGTCAAAACGAGCGCCTTACATCAGAGAAGAGAAAGAGATATTCCAAACAAGAGAGAAAGAGAGAGAGAGAGAGTTCTTAGAGAAGACTTCGTAGGAGGCGACCTTGGTGGCGGATTCATGAAGAGAGTTCCAAAGGTTAGCTTCCAAATTCGGAGATGTATCCTCTCTCTAGTCTAGTGGGAAACCAGTGCTCTTACGAACTGCTTCGGTATGCTCGTGCTATGGAGATTGAGAGGCCATTTGTGCAAGTGAAATCTGCGCTCGCTGGAGTTTAGCGAGGTTTGAATAATGATCGTTGCTAGGCAACCAAAAGAAGCAATCATCATGGATCATCAATCATGATCATCATCATCATCATCATCATGATGATGATCATCATGATGATGATCATCATCATCATCATCATCATCATCATCATCATCGCCCCGTCGACGTAATTTTTCAATTGCCTGGCTTGTACGTTGTTCTCTATATCTTATGGCCTATAGAACTTTCTAACTTTGTGTGTGCTTCTCCCTTATTATTTTTCAAATCCATCCCTTCTCCATCCTTTTCCCCTCACATCCCTCCGTTTCCTCCATACTCTCTCTTTTTTTCACCTTCCATTCCTCTCTCTATCATTTACCAATACCTTCCCCCATTTACTGTCCTTTCTCCTCTCTTTCCCGTCCCTCCAATCCTCTACGATTTCACAAAAACATTCCCATGCACTCCTCCGTGTCGTAATTTGAAAAGTCAAAACATTCCAGCAAACTTCGACATGCGAATAATTTTTCTCTGAGGTAATAATAATAATAATAATAATAATAATAATAATAATAATAATGAACTGATTATGGTGGCATATCGTACAAGTAGGCCTACTACTAGGACACCTTACAACTAAAAAAACAAACAGTATATCCTACAACTTGAGGTGTTCAAGTGTGAGAGTGATTGGTAAACTGGGCAGTGTATTGCAGTTCAGAACATGAGATAAACGATTATAGTAATGTTGCTGTTTTGTATGAATTAGGACAATGCACGGCAAAAGAAGAATGCAATGCAAATGAAATATGTCCACAGGGATGCTGCCTGTAAGTTTTTGAAAGCTAGTAAAACTCTACACATAGGACGGCTTCTTATATTAAATTTAATCATCTACTTCTATTACGGGACTTCAAAATGTCTAAAAGCATAAGCAGATACCCCATCAATTCTTGACCGCATAGGCAGTGGGCGGTTACAGGATTTCTTGGTGGGAGATGAATGAATTTCATAGAAAATTGGTGGGGGAGATGAAAATATAAGGAAAAATTAATAAACTGCCGAAAAAGACTGGAAAAAGGGAATTTGATCCCTCATTTTACTACACTTTTACCGAAAAATAGGTCGACAAGCAAAAAAGGTCATCCCCAGTTAGTTTTACTAGACTTTTACCCAAAAAATTGGTTTCACAAGCAAAAAAGTAAGTCCGAAAGTCCGGTGGGGGATGCATCCCCACTCATCCCTCCACGTGGAACCGCCACTGCGCATAATGTAATGTAGGCTAATTTAGTTGTCAAAACTTTGATCTTGTCAGTTGATTTCATGTACATAAATACGAAATATAAGGGAATTGAAGACTTATTTCTGACTTTTTGTCTCTTGTAGCCCGAATATCTGAGCAAAGACGATCCGTGTCATTATTGGTTGAATTTAACGTTCCAGGACAGACCGAAGCATATAATCGCTGTTGGACTTGTTTCCGTTGAGTTGATCAATGAATTTATTTTGATTTCAGTAAACCAGAATAAATTATGTCTAATTACTGTGTAATTAGCAAAAATTAGCAAAAAACGCGGGAAATCGAATCTCACATCAAATTAGATTTTGTTTTCGATGCTTAATTGTTTTAGACTGAGACCAAGATTAAGACCCATCAAAATTAACCTTTAGAGGGGACTATAATCTGTCCATTTTACATTGAGTAACAGTTAAATGCATCTCCAGTCATCCCCATCGTGGACCCCCCTGCAGATAAGCCTTCATGATATTGAGTAAATTCTTTAATACGTAACGGAAATAAATAATCATGGCAGCAATCGCATTCTTCGTTATGGTCTTCCGATTTAAATTCGTCGATTCATATCTGACCCGAAAGTCTGAGTTCAAAGTTATAAATATCTAAAGACAAAAGAACAGAAATCAGTCTCCAATTCATTTTGCTTTAAAGGACGTTTCTGAAATCACGCAACAAGTTCCCTGTCAAGACAATTAAATGACATTATTGAGAAGAACTTAAAGAGGTAAGCGGGGTCTTATATTTGCATTGGCTATATGATTCATCTGCATTCGGCAATAATTATTTAGTACGATTTTAAAATTTTATTTTCTAATTACTGCAAACTGATGTTATCCTAACCTTTCCAACAGTCGGGTGTCTCCTTTTATTGCTAAGCATTTTGTATATCCTCTTCGCGCACATTAATTAAAAGGACACTTACTGTATCTTGAGTCAAGACTGGTCGACACGATCCTCATCTGGAACAGTTCTTTCACTCCGCCTAATTAGAACGGTTCAAGGCAATTCTGCATTGCTATTGGCCGCTCTCTTCTTCTTCTTCTTCTTCCTCCTCCTCCTCCTATTCCTCTTCTTCTTCTTCTTTCTCTTCCTCTTCTTCTTCTTCATCTTCTTCTTCTTCTTCTTCTTCTTCTTCATTATTATTATTATTATTATTATTATTATTATTATTATTATTATTATTATTATTTTCTTTTCTTTTCTTCTTCTTCTTCTTCTTCTTCTTTTCTTTTCTTCTTCTTCTTCTTTTCTTTTCTTCTTCTTCTTCTTCTTCTTCTTCTTCTTCTTCTTTTCTTCTTCTTCATGTGTCGTGCATTGCTGCGTTGGCGACCATGGACAATAATTATTATTTGTCCTCTTCTATGTTCAAGTTATCTTCATCAAGGGCGTATCGACTGGGATATAACAGTATATGCCCCCCAAAAATAGTAATTAGCCTATATAATGCAGTATATATACATATATAACATAGGCCTACATATACACATATCAGATCACACAGATCCAACCCAATATGGAATTTCAGGCGATGATTATGACGGCAGTCGTTCGATCTCGTCTCAAAAGTCTTACCTCTCAGATGACGCTCGACATCGCTTGCCATTTTCGCGTACTTATTTATTTGGAAGCTTGATGAACCTGAAAATATATTTCTATCGCGACTATTGGGAAGTCTAATAATGGTTTTGGGAAGTCTAATAATGGTAATGAATATTCTTTAGGGGGAAGGTTCTAATCACAACAGAAAAAGAAAGAGACTTGGGGATAATCATCCATAGAAGTATGAATCCATCTCACCAATGCATGGAGGCAGCAAAAAAGGGAAACCAAATGTTGGGAATGGTGAAAAGGACAACTGTGAGTCGTGACAAAGAGATAATCATTAAACTTTATACGTCATTAGTAAGGCCTCATCTAGAATACTGTGTTCAGGCTTGGAATCCATTCTTGAAAAAAGATATAGAACTTTTAGAAAAAGTGCAAAGACGAGCAACGAAGATGGTCAATGGGTGCCATAATTTAAGCTACAAAAAAAGACTTCAATATTGTGGACTGACAACATTAGAAAGGAGAAGAGAGAGAGGGGATTTGATAGAAACATACAAAATAATGACTGGGAAAGTAGATGTGCCATATGATCGATTCTTTACATTGGCACACTATTGCAGCACAAGAGGCCACAAGTGCAAATTGTTTAAGCAGAGGGTTGGTCCAAGAAAGAAAAACTTTTTTTAGTGCAAGGGTTGTGGACAAATGGAACAGTTTGGACGAGGTGGGAGTGACATTTGAAACAGTAAACGGATTCAAAGGCTATCTAGATAAACTAGGTTATTGAATGCAGATGGTTACATCAGTGGTTTTCACACAGGCTTACTTAGTCTCCTAAACCACTTAAAATCACATTATTATTATTATTGCCAACTAGTTGTGACCGGTTTTAAGCAATGTGCCAGGCAAGTAAACAACAGTCCACATGATATAATCGACCTGAATTGTCATGGTCCAGTTGGTATAGACCAGCGGTTCTCAACCTGTGGGTCGCGACCCCCAAGGGGGTCGAATGACGATTTGCCAGGGGTCGCCCGAGACCATCAGAAATATGGGATTTGTCTCTTTTATTGTTATTGTACAAAATTTCCTCAGTGGTAGTTACGACGTACTAGTTGTTTTACTATAGGCTAATTGTCATTCGAGGATAGACATGGAGACAATTAAATAACAACGATTTCGAACATTTTGTTTGTCGTAGCATTATTATTTTTAGCAGCTTACATTGTGAACGAAAATAATTTTACCGTTGGGGGTCGCCACATAATAGGGAATTTAATTAAAAGGGTCGCGGCACTATAAAGGTTGAGAACCGCTGGTATAGACCAATGAATTCGCTGCCAATAATTATGGAATCTGAACTTACGTACATGGCGCCATTAGCGCATGCGCAGTCAGTATGACATTATGCAAGAATCTATGGATATTATTAGTAGACCAAAACAGACCGCGTGGATAAAAGGTGCAGACGAGGCTAACATGTATAGATTCACGAAATCCAACCCATTAATTTTTCAAAAATCTGGACCCAACCCAACCCAACCCATGGCTTAACCCACCCATGGACAACTCTGATCCCACCTATAAATCGCATTTCGACAGCTGCTACCTTTTATCCATATCTCTATTTGTCACGGGCTCGTCTCTCAATATAGACGCAACTATAAAGTGGCGCTGAAAAAATTCCGACGCACACTCACATGCATGCGTGCATGCATCATTTGCGTAGCCACCGGAGAGGAGAGTAGCACGGGGGCCCAGTGGCGGCTCCACTGGGAGGGGGACAGGTGGGGCCCGTGCCCTCCATATTGAGTGCCTCCCCCCCAGTGCCCCCCAGTTGGGACCCTATATTTAATGCTATGTACATTAAACAACAAATGGTTGGCCCCATGATTAGAAGTTGCCACCCCAACGGCCCCCCCAGTTGCCAAATCCTAGAGCCGCCACTGCGGGGGACGGGTTCTCTATTATGGATGGGATCAGTCGTGGTCGAGAATATTGCAATTTTTTTTCTGGGTGGGCGAGACAGGACCGGACCAAACGAAACACTATTGAATCCTCATTCTAGTTCCTGTTTGTATGTGGATGTTTGTCAGAAGACATCAGGATCAGTCTGTGTTCCAACTGATTAGTTTAGGTATAAAGAAAAAACGTTTTTTACAATTTGACTTGTTCTTAAATGCAAAACTTACTGGTACGTGCAACATTCGAAGAGTGCATCACATATTCTACCGCCTGCGCAATCTGAAGAATGTTTGCATTTCGCTGAAATCAAACAAAACGGTGACATTTTAGTCGTTTATTACACACTAGCTGTTTACCCGTCAATAATGACGGAGGATAATGGCTGTTTTACAATTCGATATTTTGCAAATATCCTAGCATTTTGCGCAGTGAATTGTCACTAACTCGCCGCCTTTCCTTCAACCGAGTTGGGAAAAGGGTCTGGGGTATGAAATAAGTGAAGAACAGTTTGGTTTCAAAGAAGATAGTGGTTGTAGAAATGCAATCTTTGTTCCAAGAATGCTGAGTGAAGGATGTATCGAAAAGCAGAAAGATCTTTACTAGTGCTTCATTGATTACGAGAAGGCTTTCGACAACATCAAACATGAAGACATATTTGAAAGCCTAAATAAAGTAGGAATTGACGGAGAAGACAAAAGAGTAATAGCGGATCTATACTGGAGGCAGAGGACAGCTATTAGACTAAATGGGAAACTAGGGAAAAGGATAAAGATATTAATGTAGATCAGTGGCGTAAGCTACCCGCGTCGCTGCTCGCCTAGTATACGTATAGGCCTATCAGCACAAAACACTATGCTCGTTCGAGTATGGGACTATCTTTACTAGCATGGGCGCCCACACATTAGGGCAAGAGGGGGCACTTGTCCCGCCTGGAAAATGCAAATTCCAATATTTCACAGTGAAATTTGAAAACTTTGCGAAAATATTACCAGTGACCATTGTGCTAAAGTGTGTTTTGCACCTCCAGAAAATTTATTTGGGCGCCCATGTTTTCCAGTACATAAGCAATGCTGTTTTGTTAAACATAGGCCTGCTTCAAGATCGATACTGATTAGGGAACAGTTCTTACTGCACATTTCGACCAGTTGCAGCAGAAGAATTAACACGAGGATCACCAGCCAAAGACTTCCGCTGAACAGTTTTCCCATATCGTAGAAGATCCAATCCAAACAGTCGAAGCCTCCTTAAATAGATCAAATGTCGAGTATTCTCCAATTTCAGCGTAGAGTGGATTCATCAGGTTATCTAACGACGCTTTTATAGAGAAAATTCTTCTCGTTTAAAATCGTCCAGGTGTTCTAATTTGAATATCTATAATGGCCTAACTTAGATGTTCTTATTCTCTACAGTTTCGTCCGCTTGTAGGCCTATCAGGGCTAAGGCGGTATAGTGGATATACTTGGAAGCGATAATGGTTGATATGTAGGGTCTATCTAGAGTTTCTAGACCCTACATATTTATGAGCTTCAGATTTTGCTTTCTGCTGTTTTGTTGAAATTAAATAATTCACGTAACATCTTCTGCGTCGTTATAATAATGACACGCTCGCCCTCAATCACCACGGACAAGATCACGACTATGATTATTTACAGAAGCGACCATCGGCTGCTGCTGATGTACTACTACAGTGGCGCTAAAGAAGTCTACTACTACTACTACTACTACTACTACTACTGCTACTGCTGCTACTACTGCTGCTGCTGCTGCTGCTGCTGCTGCTGCTGCTGCTGCTGCTGCTGCTGCTGCTGCTGCTGCTGCTGCTGCTGCTGCTGCTGCTGCTGCTGCTGCTGCTGCACTGCTGGGTCTGCTGCACTGCTTCTGCTGGGTCTGCTACTACTGGGTCTGCTGCTGCTGCTACTGGGTCTGCTGCTGCTGCTGCTGCTGCTGCTGCTGCTGCTGCTGCTGCTGCTGCTGCTGCTACTGGGTCTGCTACTGCTACTGCTACTACTACTACTACTACTACTACTACTACTACTACTACTACTACTACTACTAGGCCTACTACTACTACTACTACTACTCAATCATTGTTTGCTTTGCAATAAAATCGCCGTCAGAAATCGTATGTAGGCCTATGTTAATTCTTAGTCGAAAATCCTTGGTTCAGACCGAAAGTGGCAGGTTCATAATTAAGATGACCCACCGTAATACAGCACATTTTCTTAAAACCGTGACTTATTTTCTGACCCACCGCAACCCAACCCACCCTTAGCATGGAAACGTCATACCCAACCCAGTCCAACCTAACCCAACCCAACCCATGGACATCTCTGCTCACTCCCACTCTGACTGATCTCTGGAGTTGGCCTGATCTTTTGCGTTATAAATTTCCGTCGAAACCTGTTAAATATTATATATCGAGGATTATTAAATATCGAGCATTCTGCTGTTAAATATTAAATAGACCTATCGAGTATTATTAAATATTGAGTATTCTGCAACTGCATTGGCATGCAGTTCAATTCATAATATCGATGTACACTTTTGTAGAGAACATTTTTTCAGGTTTTCTGATTTGATTGCCACATACATGTATGACTGTTGAGTCAAAAGACGATGGATGATCATGTCTCCTCCTTTTCTCATCCTCGGCTTGCAAACCAGCTAAAATGATTTAATAGGCATTTTAATTTTCTTTAAGTTTTATCTAAAGCGGTGTTTTGGATTGAATTCATTATGGTTGACGAGCATTTTGCTTCATGCAGAAGAGAACGAAGCACGAAGCGGAAAGGAAGATGGCAAATCAGTCACTGCGATAAACATGAGCTTCAGTGAATTTCAAATGAGAATAGCAATAGTCCAGATGTTAAAATTTGAACAATTATCTCTAAGTGATTTAATTTGCATTTTTATCTAAAGGTAACATCTGTCGAATAAAATTCATTAATTGATTTGCCCATAAATTTGTGTAACTGAACTATTTTTTCTGAAAAATACAGACTGAAATCTGTTGATAGCTATACACCTAAGCCTTGATATACAGCGCTTGTGTAACTGAGTGATATAGGATGATGATGATGATGATGATGATGATGATGATGATGATGATGATGATGATCTTGATGAAGATGTTGATGATGATGATGATGATATGATAATTATAATGATGGTGATGATGATGATAAAATATTTTCATCCGCTTCCAGACATGCAGAAATGCAGACTGCTATAAAATTTCTTGTGAATGTTCAAGCATTTTGTCCAATGACATCATCATCATCATCGGCAAGCTCACTGACGGAGCGTATAGCCTTTTCCACTAAACATTTCCAAGAATCTCTGTTTTGAGCCGTTTTCCAGGCAGTGAAAAGTTCAATGTTACCAAGAGCCGGGTCAGAACTCAGAACGAATTGTTCTGGTCCAGGTAGTTCTTGGGCGACCAACTGGTCTTTTCCACGATTTTAGGGGGCCTTTAATTGCTTCCTGTAGGGCTCTTGCATGGTCCATGTTCAGTGTTTATTTTAGGGCTTCTTTGGTGGGAATCCCCAAGCTTAAAAATTCCCCCCAAATTTCTATATGTTGCATTGGGGAATGGAAATCCCCCCAAGTGTGACGAGTGGGTGGTTTTCTTTTGAGAGGGTGTTAATATAAGGATTATCATGTTTGTGCTCATCAGAGTATTGGAAGAGGATATGAAATATAAGTAAGATGACCTTTTTTGCTTGTCACCACGTCTAGGGAAAAATGAAAACATAAGGGTGACGACCTTTTTTGCTTGTCAAGAATTTTGGGAAGACAAACCTTTTCTCCCCCCTCAAACATTTCAAACAACCCCCCCAATGCCAAGGTGGCTAGAATAAACACTGGTCCATGTTTGAGGCAGCTGCTCTCGCAACATGCCCAAAGTAGTGGAGACGCCTGTTTCGTATTTTTATGGATATGGGTTCCTCTACTCTACGTCGGAACACTTCTTCATTTGTTGCATGCGAGGTGTAGGCTACGATATTCTAAGGATTCTTCTCAGGCACCATTAATGGAAGGCATCTAGTTTCCTGATCATGGATGAGGTCAGAGTCCATGTTTCCAGAGGCGTAATTTGGGGGGGCTGGGGAAGCCGTGGCCCCCCAAGGAAATGAAAATATTAATTTCTAATGTATTAATGTGCAAAAACAGGGACGTCATTTGGATTGGGGGGGGGGGGCATGTTTGTGTTATGTGGATGATGTCGAGCAATCTGAAGAATAACTAATCGTCGTAAAAAGGACTGGCAAGCAAAAAAGGTCGTCAACTTCTTTTGCAAACTGAAACTCGTCAGGTCAAAACATTGCAAAAATTAAAAAAATTGAAAAAATTTGAAAAATTGAAAAAAAAATTTTCTCGCCCCCAAGAAAAGAGTGAAATGACGCCACTGCATGTTTCTACTCCGTAGAGCAACACCGGAATTATATAAACAGCATACAGGCGAAGCTTTGTGTGGAGGCGGATACTCGACCGCCAAATATTTCTTTTCAGCGAGGCAAAACATTCCCTTGCAATACCAATTCGCTTCAGCACCTCTGATTCACTGCTTCCGGCGTTGTCTGCTAACGAGCCCAGATAGACGAACTCCTTATTAAGTTATTAACTACTTCCACGTTATTGCCAGCCTTCTTGTGTCTTCTGCATTGTGATCATGTCATTCAATTGGTCGTAGAATTTTCTTTTCCCAGATCTTCGCCGCTTGCCGTTAGCGCATATGTTTGTATAACAAGTAAGTTTTGTGGTTTAGCTTTTAGTTTGACAAGTGTTACTCCTTCTTCTAATGATTGGTGATAGATGACTGTATTTAAAATTTTGTTTCCCAGTATTATTGCTACTTTTTTGTTTTGACTTCCTCCTGAATATAGCACACGGTATCTTTAGTATTGGTATTACTATATCAGCATGTGACTGTATGCCACTCAATTAGTGCTACATAATTTAGAGAACTCTGATCTTTTCCACTGAAGTATTAGGCTATTTGCGCCATAGTATTTATTGCAAAGAAATCTGACACGTTTACATCATCACTTTCCTGATATGGTGACCAATCAATTTAAAACTATACTATCCATCAGTCATCCAAAATACCTGTATGAAAGCATATAATGCAACATTAACTAAGTTCTTTGTTAAATAACTAAGTTCTCTGTCAAATATAGCCATGGTCTCAAATAATCCCAACATCTACTACAAATTGACTAATGAAAATACCGTCAATTCAGCTAGTTTATTCATACAAAATATTGTAAATAAATTATGGTACTATCTACAGAGTTGATCTATGGCATCGTGTCTTCTCGCACCAATTATCCCGAAACAAAATTCTCTGCATTTTGGTTTTCGGCGTCTTCGTCAATGTCAACATCGGGAACCATCATAAAGAGGTCGTTCAGATTGCCGATTGTCAAGGTCGTTTCATCGTTCTTGTGACTTTCCAAAGGAATTTCGACGGTTTCCAGCAACGAATGCATACGCTCCTCGATTGTTGAGCGCACGAGAAAACGATGGACTTTGATTGGTCTAAAAGAAGAAAATTTCCTTTTGAATAAATGCAGGAAATGATTTAATTACTAAAAATATATATCAGAAGAAGCAAAATATGCCAGTAGTTTCTCATATACTACTGTATGAAGCCTCTGTTCTTCGAAATCGCCAAACATTTTCAGTACGTCATTTTGGCAGTTAATTCAATGCCAAGGATGTCAGTTAACATCCTGCCATAAAGCATTTTCCACTTTCTCAACCATCTATTCCTTTTTTTATTTGTCAATTCTATGTGTCTTTGTAAGCTGGGTTCATTAAGTTGTAGAGATGTTTTCTGTGTTTACTTTGTTGTCAATTATTTCTTCAATGCCTTTTTTCTGTCAATTGTCATCCAGGTCCTTTCAGAGATGCATTTTGTCTTTGAGCTTAACGTATGTCTTCTTCCTACAGTTATGTTGGTTGTCTCTAAGATTTTGTGAATTTTGCCTGTCCAAATGACAGTATCAATATACAGGGTGGTGCAAAAATAACCGGACTAGTCACATTTAGGTTTGATATTTAATATAGGCCGGTTTTTTGCACCACCCTCTAGAGCTACAGAAAGTTGATCTTTTGTTTTCCCAATACAAAACCGCAAATGGAGCCCTTCACACCTTCCTTAATGCCGCTTCCATGAATAGGGCGTTATATGTCCTCGCATATGAAAATATATATAAAGCACTATCAAATTCTATTAGATATAATGATAATGGGACTATCAGGGTAATCAAACTTCTTCGATCAACCTGATGAAACTGTTTCAATGTTTAGTCAGAATGACTAAACTAAAAATCATCCAATTAAAGGCTAACTTTGTCAAAGACTTCCTAAGTCAAAGGATTCCTATGTCAAAGGCTTACCTTGTCAAAGACTTCCTATGTCAAAGGCTTCCCATGTAACAGGTTTACTTTGTCAAAGGCTTCCCATGTCAAAGGCTTCCTATTTTAAAGGCTTACTTTGTCAAAGGCTTCCTATGTCAAATGCTTACTTTGTCAGACTTCCTATGTCAAAGGTTTCCCATATCAAAGGCTTCCCATGTCAAAGGTTTACTTTGTCAGACTTCCTATGTCAAAGACTTCCTATGTCAAAGGCTTCCCATGTCAAAGGCTTCTTATGTCAAAGGCTTACTTTGTCAAAGGCTTCCTATGTCAAAGACTTCCTATGTCAAAGACTTCCTATGTCAAAGGCTTACTTTGTCAAAGGCTTCCTATGTCAAAGACTTCCTATGTCAAAGACTTCCTATGTCAAAGGCTTCCTATGTCAAAGGCTTACTTTGTCAAAGGCTTCCTATGTCAAAGACTTCCTATGTCAAAGGCTTCCTATGTCAAAGACTTCCGATGTCAAAGGCTTCCCATGTCAAAGGCTCCCTATGTCAAAGGCTTACTTTGTCAAAGGCTTCCTATATCAAAGGCTTCCTATGTCAAAGGCTTACTTTGTCAAAGGCTTCCTATATCAAAGGCTTCCTATGTCAAAGGCTTACTTTGTCTGGCCGATTCTGTGGACTCTTCCAATCGCCTGGAGTTCCTGTGCCGGATTAAGAATTGGCTCAATTAACAGAACGTGAGAAGCTTCTGTAAGATTAAGCCCATTCGCACCTGAATGCACAGGTAAAAGTAACACCTGGATTGAGCGGTCGTACTTAAAGCTCTGAAGATTCTCCTGAAACAAACAATAACTGGACGTCAATTAAAAATGGATATTCTCAAAGAGAAGCAATAACGAAAGAATTACACTCCGTTCTTAAAAGAAAGCAAAAATTATTTTTAATCATAGTGACACAAAATATACCGAATGATTAACATGAAGCTGTTTCAATAAACAGTATTCGAAAGTTCCATGAAATACTGAACCAAAACTAAATTGAATCATGAGATCAACTGTGATCTAATTCAATCCTATCTTACACTTCCATAGTCCCACTTCATAATGCATAGAATCATTGGGCAGTGATAAGCCAAATCACAATCACACAAAGACCAGATCAAATCCAGGATATGAGCTCAGATAGATATATATATATAGACAAAAAAATTAAACCTCTACAAACATTAAAATAATAAAACTACATTGAATGCCAGTTCCAATTTGCCTCTCAATAAAATAAAATATCAATTCTCTGTTTTCATAATAATTTCTGTCACTTTAATAATCAGAATAAATCACATCTCTCACTTGGAATTTATTATGCGAGTGAAGTGAGCGGAAAGATATGTCATTGTCCCTAAGAGCCTGAGATAAGATATCAAGTACATCCTGCCACTGAAACACATTCACAGAACAAAATCACATCAAACAACAACTCTGCAGATAGATTCTATCTATACCTTTGGCAAAATTCAATGCAATCAGAGAACATCACAGTAAGTCTAATGCAATGTTTGATATTTTGAAAAAGCAACAAGGGTTGGACAGCTATAAACAACAGTTTTTAATCCCACCAAGAGGTTGGCCTCAAACAACGGGACAATTAAACCCCTCAACCCTCTGGACAGGGGCGGTTCCAGGATTTCTTGGTAGGAGGGATGAAATGAATTTATAGAAAGTTGGTGGGGGGGAATGAAAATAGAAAGAAAAATCTATAAACTTTGCCAGAAAATCTGAAAAAGGGAAATTTTATCCCTAATTTGACTATGCTTTTTCTGAAAAATAGGTTGACAAACAAAAAAAGGCCATTCACAGTTAGTTTTACTAGACTTTTACTCAAAAATGGTTTCACAGGCAAAAAAAGTAACACCGAAATCTGGTGGGGGCATGCATCCCCACTCATCCCCCACGTGGAACCTCCCTGCCTCTATAAATCGTATATCTGAGTTAATATACCAAAATATTTAATCACAAGCAACTCAAATCATTAATTAAAACAATTAAACTAGAGTCAGTAGGGGGCGGAAGACAGCAGAGTGGGTTGCATGCTGGAGTGGTAGGCTGACAGAGGGGTTCAAGCCCAGTTAGCACCCCTAGTGGCTTTCACACAGGCAGTAATGCATCCTAAGCCACTCTAAAATCACACTATAGCTTTTTCATAAGAAAAATTATTAAATAAAAAAAATAAATTCTTCTAGTGTTTCACATATAACTAAGTGTCCAAAATTTCAATTCCTTTACATGCCGGTAATAAAAGCAGTTAAAATCCTTGTAGATTCTTACAAAACAAGAAAAGTCAATAAGTCTTAGAAACATAATCACATTCATTCTGTCTTGATAACTTGTTCTCACTTTAAAGTCTTCTAAGTTTTCTGCAACTAATACCATCATAAACAGAAAATTAAACTGTTAACCCTCTCACCCAATAAGACTGAAATTTTGCTTTCATAATGTAATGTATATAAGGATTTGAATTCAGGACGTTTCATCTCAGGACGATTCATCTCAGGATGACTCAACGCGGACGATTCATATCAAGGACGATTCATCTCAAGACGTTTCATCAGTAGGACTATTCATCTCAGGACATTTCATCTCAGGACTGATTCATCACCCTAACCCTAACCCTTATAACTTTATCCGAGATGAATAGTCCTGAGATGAATAGTCCTAAGATGAATAGTCCTCCTGATGAAACATCCCAAGATGAATAGTCCTTGATATGAATTGTCCGCGTTGAATCGTCCTGAGATGAAATGTCCGGATACCAAGGCTTCCTAAGGCAGAAGGGTAAAGGCTTATATGTGAACCTTAATGACCTGAATGACATCGTAGGAACATGAACTTGACTGACCGTTGAAAACACGAGCACCTTTGCATTACTGTCCATCCGTTGGATTTGCAGCAAACAGCGGATGACACCGTCAACTTTTGTTGAATGATCACCCTACACAAAGAGAATCACATGCTGCAGTAGTGCAGATGCACTGAATCCATTAACAAATAGATATAACGCTCCGTGAGAAGAAATGTATCGACTTAGAGAAGTAGAAGAGGGGAAGCTGGCAGTGGTGGTTCCACTTGGGGGATGAGTGGGGATGCATCCCCACCAGACTTTTTTTGCTTGTGAAACCTATTTTTAGGTAAAAGTCTTGTAAAACTACGGGGAAAAAACTGAGGATGAACTTTTTTGGCTTGTCAACCTATTTTTCGGTAAAAGTGTAGTAAAATTAGGAAAAAAAATTCCCTTTTGGCAAAGATTATTGAATTTTTTCCTTCGCTTTTCATCCCCCACCAACTTCCTCTGAATTTATTTCACCCCCCCCACCAAGAAATCCTGAAACCGCCACTGGAAGCTGGCAGGGAAAAACACAAAACGGGTGACCAAGGACAGTGACGCTAGAGTGGATGTTCCACCATACAGCAAAGAACCAGTACAAAACGCTGAAAAAGAAAGCTCAAGATCGGAAGGAGTGGCGATGCTGGAGAATGGAACAAAGCACCTGATGATGATGAATAAATACCTGGATGATTTTAGCCATGCACATTTTATATGAACTGTTGATTTATATTTCAAAGCAGAAGTTACCGGGCACTCAATCAAAACTGCCTGTCACTCCTTTGTACGATTGACAGTCACTCGTTCATAAACAAGTCACTCCACTTAAATTGCACCCACGGCCAATGGATGAGTGCTGTTTATTACAATTCTTTGTTAAGTCACAAATCAATAGGGTTCAGGGTCACGATGGTAAAATTCAAGACTCCAAAGTCACAAGTGAGAGTCAAACTACATCTTCTCACAAAATATTGAAACCACTTCATCACAATGCACATTAACAAATGACAGTTTCCCACAAATGACAGTATATACCACAGTTCATAACCTACCCAAATGATCTAATTAACCCTTACACCACAGTGCTGACCTCTAGATTTCACCACAGACAAAATCACAACTATGATTTTTTAATGAAGCGACCATCAACTGGTGCTGATGTACTACTACAATGGTGCTAAAGAGGCTTATTACTACTACTGCTGCTACTACTACTACTACTACTACTACTACTACTACTACTACTACTACTGCTTATATCCCAATCAACTGACCTTATTTAACCCTCATATCACATTGCATATCCCAATCAACTGACCTTATTAACCCTTACACTACAGTGCATATACAAATCAACTGACCTTAATAGCCCTTATACAATAGTGTAATCCCAATCAAATGATCTCATTAACCCTTTTATTCCAGTGCATATCCCACCTTAACTCTGATCGCATCTTCGTCTTCGCCGGCGGAGTCCGGCATTCGCGTCGACACGTACGAGACGTCGGCATAGCGAGTGCGCTGTCGGCAAATGGCACAGCCGAGGGTCCGGTGAAGACCTCCGAAGCTGTAGCGGTCGATGAGGATTCGAATGCACCGTATGCAGAAGCAGTGGCCACACTGCAATACGCTCCACTTCAAAACACAGAACGCCATGGATAAACAACAATGTTTCCAACTCACATAAGCATACAATAAAACATCATTAGCGGGTCTGTGAAATTTAGTACATTATATCCTAAGTATATCTTAGGTACATTATATTATATATATATATATATATATATATATATATATATATATACACACATACATACATACCCGTGTATATATATATATACACACACAAACACACATATATATGTACACACACATATACACACATAATGCCATCAGATACAGTAGCACAAGTTTATTCAACTAAATTTCAAGAAGACCATATTTTTTTGGACTGGTGCCCAAGGGACAGGAAAATATGTCTCTTAGATACACAAATAAAGTTCATAAGTAATAGAATAGAGGTAAGTTGAAAACAAGACATTAATAAATATTTCATAAGTAGTAGGAAAGAGCTATTTATTGTTTTAATATCTTTGTGGGCCATTTTACACCCCTTGTTGGGCCAGGTCAGGCCACTGTTTGAATGCCCCTGTGGTGGCACATCACGCGAGACCATACAATGCTGTACATTATAATCAAGGATACGTTATAACCGAGTCAGTTATAATGAAGTTCTACTCTACCAGTATATCATAGTCTATAGTAGTATTCGTGCATCATATTTCTTTTAGGAATCGTACATGACTGAACAAAAATGTTGTCTCAGTGTTGCTGAGAATGTAAATTTAGCAAATCAATGAAATATTGGTAATAATAATAATGATGTAAATGGATTGCATCAGGTTGGTTCAAAGCACAGCTGCTGAAAGCTATAACTCCAAATATGATGGCTTAGATTGAAAATGACTAAATAGGATATGATGATGGTGGGGTGGGGGTGGTGGTGGGGGAGGTGACAATGACAATGACAAGACTCACAGTTTCAATTCAAGGCTCCAACATTTATTAGTTAAAAGAAAAAAAGAAATCATAAAATGGATATGTCCTCATTTACTAGTATGAAGCGCAGACGTTACAAGTTTAGCTCAGATCAGATGTTGTCTCTTTTATAATTATTAATCATAATTATTACTGGGCAGGAAGTTAGCAGAGTGGTAGCAACGTTGGACAATGGAGCAGAAGGTCGCGGGTTTGAGACCCGCAGGAGTCCTAAGGTCGACTCAGCCTTCTTTCACCAGATGGCGATGGCAACCGAGTAGCGGATTAATCTGCTGTGGAAACGGAGATCAGCGCTGCCCCATGAGCCTTGAGGTTGACCTTGAGAGCACGGGAAGGACTTTATGTTTTAAAAATCATTATTACAAGAAATAAGCGGCGGACCGACCTGAGCTCCCAACTTGTGTCGACAAATTGGACATGGCTCTGGATTGAGGCCGTTGTTGAAAGTGCTGTGAGCCTAAAAGTAATTAATTAATTATCGAGTTAGAAAGCGACAATTGCAATCATACTTACCGACAACTTCATTGAATCAAATATCGGCAATACTGTCGCATATTTAACAAATAAACTTCCACTCCATACATAACTACTAATAAGCAAAAGACTTGTTTGAGGAAAATAACTTATAATATCAACAAGCGCATCCATAAATGCTATTTTGCTTCAGTCAGATCGCAAATATCACAAGTTATGTTTACACTAAATACGTGCTTTGTTCTTGCGTAAGCAGTAATCAAAAAATAACTTTCTGCAATTTCAAACGAAAATTCATCCCAACTTATATACAATAAGTGCTAGTTTCAATCAATTTTTACAAATAAAATGTTGGCAATGCTAAAGCAATAATAACATCAAAGAATTACTTGTAAATGGATGCCTTAACTTTATCAATCCACAGGACACCCCAAAAATGCAATTCAACAATAGTGAAACTATGAAAGTTAAAGATAGCACTGTACTCGAACGAGCGTAGAGTCAAGTAATATTAAGTAACTAGGTGTTTACCCGTCAAAAATGACGGGGGAGATCGGCTGTTTTACCACCCAATTTTGTGCAAATGCAATCAGGGGCGGCGCTGGGTTTTGTTGACTGGGTGGGTCTAATGCAATCTACACAGCCAGGACCCGCCGGCTCAGACTACCCCTCACCCCCCAATCAACATTTTTCTGCGTATTTGAACGATTTGCTTGGGTGCCCCTGCCCGAGGATGGGTGGGTCCGGACCCGCGGACACACCTCCCTAGCGCCGACCCTGAATGCAATAGGATTTTGCGCAATTAATTTCCTTAAATCGCAGCCTTTTCCTTCAACCGAGTTAACGCCCATTCGCGTGAATTTTCTGAAACTTGATAGTCAAGGTAAGTGTACTGATTTGGCAGTGTCGAACGACATGCAGTGCTTGATTCTCTTGTTTGCTGTGCTGCTTTTTTCACGCCGAAAGCAACCGCCTGCTCCTCATTCTCACTTGATTGTCGGAAAGCTCGTGAACGCTGAACTTTTTGTTTTGCACGGACGGTTAGAAAGAGGAATAAAAAAGCTAAACAATGGTGCAGACCTCATCTTCTTAGCTCTTATATAGCCTGAGATATAGCAAAATCAAAAAATTTGGAAACTTTCTCACAATTCAAAACTTTCACGAAATTCACCGATATAATACTTATGTTCAAACATTGGGTCATCGGGTTAGAATTGATAGATCTTTGCCAAATGTCAACCGATTTTCAAACTTTTTGGTTTATTTTGTTCCTCTGACATTGCTTTATAACATTGTCGCTGACCAAAGTGGGGTTACCGCTGAAAATATTTTGCTAGGGGGCTTTAAAAAAATTTTGGGGAAAAGGGTGATATTTTAGGCCGTAAAGTGGACTCTACCCCCAAATTTTTTTGTTTTGCACGGACGGTTAGAAAGAGAAATAAACAATCTAAACAATGGTGCAAACCTCATCTTTTTAGCTCCTATATAGCCTGAGATATAGCAAATTTAAAACGTTGCAGCAATCATTTCTGAAGAACGCTTTTCCAAAAAAATTAAATCCCCAGTACGGTGATAATATCTGAAAATTTAATCCCCACTTGAGGTGTTAAATTTTTAAAAAAATAGGTATTGAGGCTAGGAAGGAATAAATATATGTAATAACGGGGGGCAGGGCATTGGGAGAGGTAAGGGAGGCTTGGGAAGAGGAAAGTGGGTTGTACAGGTTTTCGGAGCAGCGTTGTGTAGGTTTGGGAATGGGGTTTGGGGCCGGTGGGGTAGGGGCGGAGCGGTGATGGGTTGGGGCCAGGGCGATTGGGAGAGGGATGGAGAGAGGTACGGGGTTTGGAGAGGAGGAGAGAGGATGGAACGGGGTTTGGGGCCTGTCCGGCAGGGCGGGTATGGGTTGGGGCCTGGTAGATTTGGAGAGGGATGGGTAGAGGGAAGGGGGGATGGAAAAGGAAGGGGGAACGGGGTTTGGGACCGGGGGCAATTGGGGCCGATTGGGAGAGGGATGGGGAGAGGGGAGAGAGGGAAGGAACGGGGTTTGGGGCCGAGGCCGGAATGGGTTGGGGTCAAAGATTGGGAAAGGGGTGGAGAGAGGGAAGGGGGTGGGAAGGGAAGGGAAAGGGGGTTTGGGGCCCAGGCGGAATGGGCTGGGGCCTGGGCGATTGGGAGAGGGATGGGGTGAGGAAAGGGGAAAACGGGATTTGAGCTGCAATTAAGACGCTTCCGTTAAACGCTGCGTTGTTTATACAGTTTTGATTAAGCAATTTCGTTGTTATGGCGACAGCGTCTTGCAAAATCTGCCGTGTATCGTGACCGACAGACCGATTCGCCGGATTCGCCGGACATCGAGAATTATATAATAAGATTTGCCATTGCTTTCTCTAGACCCAAGTTTAACCCATGCAGCTTAATGCTGTGACCATTCATCCATGTCTAAGCAATGAAAGGCTTGGTTGGCCTCCAGCACCACGACTCAATCCCGGGATGGTCACCCGTCCAAGTACGAGCCGCGCTCGAAGTTGCTTAACTTCGGTGCTCTGACGGGAACCGGTCGCATAACTCCAAACAGGCCAATTAAATCCTAATCAATGATGGAACTACAGGACCTCGGCTAGATTGTGAAGATAATGAAGTTGACTCTTCTTCTGACGGAGCTCATTCTGAGCCAAGAGTCGATCGGATTTCAGCTTCAGCCGCTGTTGACTCAGCTGTCAAAAGACAATTAAAAAGATCAGTTGACACTAACAAAACCCCAAACAAAGAAAGAAAAATATCTCTGAGGCCTGACACCAGCTCACCGATTGGCATTTGAGAAACTCTGTTGAAACTATCGATGACACCAACTAAACATTAAATTTATAAATATACTTACTGACGAAGAATAACAAGATTTATTTCAACAGTCCAAAAATTGAAATTGATTTTTATAAATGTTTCTTTCTAAATAGCATGACAAATAATACTTATCATTACCAATGTATGATAATGTCAACAGATTTGAATAAGAGTCAATGTTAAACAAGATCCATCTCCTTTTCCGCATAACTGGTAATCCAAAAACATGTCATGCAATTCACTGGATTTTTTGCGACCATTGCAAACACGGCAGTCTAGAATTAATTATTATTGCTATGCTGCCAAAGGGTTAAAATAGAAATAGTGATCACAACAGGTCAAAATAGGAATTGCTTATAGAACTCCTATAAACAGCACCCTTTTCTGCTGGAACATTTCAGAATAGCGTTCCAGAACCTTCTTCTCCAGAATTTTATAGCCTTTTTATTTAATGTAATTAATAATTAATATAATATAATTTGTATGCCTTTCAAGTTTTAGCCTAATCCATATCAATGTGCTATAACCAACATTTTAATCAAAGTATAAGCCACAGCGAGATTATGCCTATTGCATTAGTTTAAGTGTCATTTCTTATGACAAATAGACTAATTCAAGTGAAAAATAGGACAGAAAAATGAGCTCTGGTACTTTTTTCCTAGAGAAAAAGCACTGCTACTGAATATAATTCCACTATGGGCTTATGTTTTCCTAATAATTACTGCAGTCAATAAAGAAATGCGATTGAAAAACACAAGGCTGATTTCCAATGAACGTCAAATAACACCCGAGGACGAACATTGTTTACTTACTTACTTAGGGGCACAGTGGAGTAGTGGTAGGAATCTGGGCACACAGCCAGAGGGTAGCAGGTTCAAATCTGACCCTAGCCACTGTGTAGAGACCTTGGACAAGTTGTTCATCCTGACTTGCAAGAACTTACCATTCTTCACTTTGTGAATGACTTAAAAGTGCATTAACAAACACATAATAATAACAATAATAATAATAATAATAATAATAATAATAATAATAATAATAATAATAATAATCTAGTGACCACACACTCTTTGCCGCTTATACCTCGCTTGGTTCGATGATGTTACGCTGCGGTGGGTCTGTTGGCAGTTCATCGCTGAGACGGAGTCTCATTCTTGTGGTTGCCATGTTCAGCTCATCGAGGGATGAAACTTGCTCTCTCAGTGCCAACCACATCTGCCTCAAGAACTAGAATCAAAAACCAACATCAAAATGACCTACGAAAACTAGAACCAAGAACCAACATCAAATTCACCATCAAGAACTAGAATCAAGAACCAACATCAAAATCACCATCAAGAACTAGAATCAAGAATCAACGTTAAATGTACCATTAAAAATTAGAATCAAGCGCCCATATCAAAACTGCCATAGATTCAGTCAGATAAAGTGTACCAGTGCATAACCTGCACCTATGTGTACTTCACAGCCAAACTGCAGGATGTATAGTCATATGGGGATATGGCTGATGTAGCACTTAAGGTAATGTAAAAGGACAATCTATGTAGTGCTCTGTGGCATGAATTGTGCCATATCCTGGTCCAAATGAAGAGGTCTGCACTAATCAATGGTCCACATGATCTGCCTCAAAAGTCTCAGAAATTTACTAAAAAAGGAACTAACATCACACAATTTGGGCATTACCTTAAACTTGCCATTGTAGAGTGTTTATATATCTAGGGCTCACAAGTTATGACTAAGAATATAACCCAAAAACCAAAATAATAATAATAATAATAATAAATAATAATAATTATGCACTTTTATAGCACCATTTCTAACACTCTAAAGGTATCAATCGATGGTACTTCAAATTCATCAGAAAAAGACCGGGTCATTCCAGGTAAGAAAGCAATGCAGAGCTACAGTATGGAGTATAATATACAGTATACAGTATGCTAATTTAAAGAGATGGGGTTTATAGTCTAGATTGGAAAATACTCAATTCTTTGGAAGATCTGACAGCCGAGGGAAGGAAGTGAGTTTCATGTTTCTGGGCCAGAGATAGAGAAAGCTCTCTTACCAATAATTTCCATGTTGGTTCTAGGTACAAGCAGTTAACAAGGAAAATGTCCAGATACAAAGCATGACATTGTGAGGTTACCTAGGTTAAGTAGGTCAAGGTAATCAAACTGACCTTGAACTCCTTCTTTAAGGCTTCAAACAGCTTCAGATGCACATGACCAAACTCAATAAGTCCTTTGCCACCTAATTTCAGACAAGAAACTAATCTGCATCGTCCGAATATAATTATTCTAAAAATCCTAAACATGGCACAAAATAAGACCACAAATTTATACACATTTGGGCTTCTCTTTACTCTTAAACTTGCAAATAAACCAGCAGCAAGTTAGCAATAAGATCCTAGGAAGATAAAAAGCATAACAAACAATACAAAAAATACAAATGCATTAGAGCTTCATCATAATGGACCCGGTTATAAAGTATACTTGGTTATAACCAGTGCTTTTTCAGTGGGAATGCATGGGAACAGTGTTCTCACACCTCTTGCACCAAATTTGTTTATATCGATATGCAATATGCATGATTCCTTACAATCGAGTCTTTTTTCAGTGGGAAAGCATGGAAACAGCGTAAATTACAGTTTAAAAGCAACAATCTACATTGTATATACATATACCAAGTACACTGTTATTCTGCTAATATCTCTATGGTATGCTTCTTGTGACAAAACAGATGTGAAATGAGTTCCCAAAACTTTTTCCTAGAAAAAAGCACTGGTTAAAACATACCACAATGTACTGTCCCATGTAGTAATGTGCTACCATTTAGGATGGCATCGGATATAACATACCTCAGATATTATGTGCTAAATTTTACAGAGCAGCTAAGTACTTACTGTACTTATATTATATTACATTACATTATAGCGAAGTTCTACTGTAAATTAATTAAAAAGTTTAAATCCACTGACCAGAATACTTTGCAGCAAAGGCAATGATCGACTTGAGTGACTTTTCTGTGTCACTCTCTGCCCAGGTACCTTGTCTCCTGGTGCTCACCTGGACACCAGATTCATCATCGGAGACTGAATTGTCTTCCATAACTCCTCTAAATAGGTTGGAATTCAATAATAATTATTTGTGATGAGATATATACTGGACAATAGCCTAAGATTCGAAATTCAGAAAGACACTTACGACTGACGAATAGCTCTCAGAACCACAACATGTCCTTTCTATTCAAAGATCAAGAATGAATAAGGCAACCATGGGCTCATTAGTTCACCAGAAATAAGAGATACAACAATGATGGCAGTGATGATGATGATGAGGAGGAGGAGAAGGCAAATGAGGATTAGGTGAAGATGGAAAAGAAGAGGAAGAAGAAGAAGATGATGATGATTACAACAAAGATGATGAGGAGGAGAAAGATGAGGATGAAGAGGATGATCATCATAATCATCACTGAGTTTCTACTCCTCATCCTCCTGTTTCTCCTCAACCTCATCTTCCTCTTCCTTCTCATCTTTCTCCTCCTCATCATCTTTGTTGCAACCATCATCGTCTTCTTCTTCTTCCTCTTCTTCTCCATCTCCACCTAATCCTCCTCTGCCTCCTGCTCCTGCTCCTCCTCCTCCTCATCATCATCATCATCACTGCCATCATTGTTGTATCTCTTATTTCTGGTGAAATACTAAGCACAATAACAATAGCAAAGGTTTTCTAAAACTTGCTGTCAGTTAAAAATTTAAAATCTTGACTAACCAAGACCTCACCTAAGTCAACTGAGTATGAGATATCAAAACATGGTTAATCTGAATGACATCCAATCAAAATTTTATAAAATAAATAAGCGTTTAGATTAGAAATTTTTATCAGAGACAGTAAAGAGCTTAAAAAGAAACAGAATTTGAAAACAAAAGCAGAAATATCTTACTTGTCTACAAAAGAGAACAGTTTGTCCTCATATGCCTTGAAGAGCTTGTCCGAATGACAAAATGGACAACTACACGACCAACAAATATCATCCACATGAAATTATCACTTAAAATTATCCCATAAATATCACAACTACAAAGCTATAAACTTGCATCTTTAATTTCCACAACTGGTACAACACATTGTCTTAACTAAGAAGTGGGACAAAGATATACACAGTACAGTACAGAGATGTTAAGTATTTTGCATACATGGACAAAGGGTGAACAATTCAGCTACAGACCCTAAGTGAACAAGGTGCCTGTGCGTAGCTAAGGAACTGCTTCAACTTAAATGGTCAAGCTTAAATACCCTGAATAGAATCAGTAGTAGTAGTAGTAGTAGTAGTAGTAGTAGTAGTAGTAGTAGTAGTAGTAGTAGTAGTAGTAGTAGTAGTAGTAATAATAATAATAATAATAATAATAATAATAATAATAATAATAATAATAATAATAATAATAATAATAATAATAATAATAAATAGTAGTAGCTGCAGTGGTAGTGGCAGTGGCAGTAGTAGTGGTAGTGGCAGCAGTGCATTTTTCAGTTCCACTCATTTTTTGTCAGAGTCTTGAAGTTGATGTAAACACTAATACCAGTATTCTGCATAACTTTTACTCTGGACAGTTTAATGATATATTAACTCCTTGAGTCATTTCAGTTTCTTGTAAAATACATTTATTCCTTTAAATATCTTGTAAATTATAGTGTTCAGTGAGCAAATCCAATTTTAAATTCTTTTGACAAAACAGATGTGAAATGAGTTCCCAGACCTTTTTTCCTAAAAAAAGCACTGAGTAGCAGCAGCAGCAGCAGTAGTAGTAGTAATAATAATAATAATAATAGTAGTAGTAGTAGTAGTAGTAATAATAATAATAATAATAATAATAATAATAATAATAATAATAAATATTTCTCTTTACCATGACTTCTAATAGGCATAGCTTGAATAATGTCAGTGACTTTGTATACCTGTGCGTCTGACTGATTCCCGGTCGAAGGCAACATTCAACAGTTTGATGGATGACTTCGGGCGTCGGAACGGAGTCGAGTTGGACGATGTTTGAGACGAGTGACTTGTGGCACGATCTAAGCATATTCAACTGGTCATGGAGCACGAAACGCAAGCCCTCAGCACTGTTGAATCTGAGCACATGGTCAAGAATAAAGTGAAAATGACAATAAGATCGAAAACGCAACAAAAATATCACAAAAAATCTGACAAAACATTTTTAGTGCAATTCGATAACCTACATTTGGAGTAAAGGTAAAGGTAATCCCATACTCGATTTTCGAGCGTTGGGGCCGGTGCTGATCTCCGGTTACTAGGCAAGCAGCAATGCAGGTGGTTTGCACCATTAATCTAGAGTAGGTTGCCATTACTTTCTCCAGACCCACATTTTACCCTTCGCAGCTTAGCGCTGATTTATCGACGCCTAAGCGATGAACGGCTTGGTTGGCCGCCGGCATCACGGCTAGATCCTGGGATAGTCACCCATCCAAGTACTAACTGCGCTCGACATTGCTTAACTTCGGTGTTCTGACGGGAACCGATCGCACAGCGCCAAGTAGGCCGGGTAACATTTGGAGTTGCATTCCCAAATCAGCCTCGCTTAAAAATTGTGCTTGTTACCAGGGTCGGTGCCAGGCACCCACAAAGTCCGCAAGTGCAGGGACCCGGCGATCACAGGGGCCCATCGAAAAGATTTTTTTTTGGTATTTATAGCTGCATTCCTCACAGATCAATTCTTGGAGGCCCAAATATTTATTGTGTGAAAAATAGGAAGACCGTGCAAGGAATGGTGTGATGATCTTGAAGAATGACATGGAAGCAATTTACAAGATCTGAATCAAATGAACAGGAAAGAATGGCAACAAACTGTACAGATGGCACTATACAACAAAGTGCATTGAACCCACAGATAATGATGATGGTGATGATGATGATGATGATAAGCAAAATAGAGAAAAAAATGGATGAATGACACAATGACTGAAAACCATGTCATAATCATTCCCTGAATATTTAATTAATCTACTGAGGATTACTGTTGTTACTAATATTGTATAACTATTCATCAAAGCATTTAAGCTACGTATGATGCTAAGGGTATAGTGTTCAATGGCTGCTGTGACAGAAGACATCATCAAAATCAAGACAGATACAGGAATGACATCGCCAGAACAACTGCACATTCATAGTATTCATAGTGTTCTAGCATCATCATAGTGTTCTAGTGTTATCACAGTGTCCTAGCATCATCACAGTATTCTAGCATCATCATAGTGTTCTAGTGTTATCACAGTGTCGTAGCATCATCATAGTATTCTAGTGTTATCACAGTGTTCATCATCATGGTGCTCTAGCATCATCATAGTATTCTAGTGTTATCACAGTGTTCTAGCATCATCATAGTGTTCTAGCATCATCATAGTGTTCTAGCATCATCATAGTGTTCTAGCATCATCATAGTGTTCTAGTGTTATCACAGTGTTCTAGCATCATCATAGTGTTCTAGCATCATCATGGTGCTCTAGCATCATCATAGTATTCTAGTGTTATCACAGTGTTCTAGCATCATCATAGTGTTCTAGCATCATCATAGTGTTCTAGTGTTATCACAGTGTTCTAGCATCATCATAGTGTTCTAGCGTCATCAATCATCATAGTGTTCTAGCATCATCATAGTGTTCTAGCATCATCATAGTGTTCTAGTGTTATCACAGTGTTCTAGCATCATCATAGTATTCTAGTGTTATCACAGTGTTCTAGCATCATCATAGTGTTCTAGCATCATCATAGTGTTCTAGCATCATCAATTCATCATAGTGTTCTAGTGTCATCCTAGTATTCTAGCGTCATCATAGAACAATGCTGTGACAGAATACACTGTCAAGTACAAGAGAGATATAAGAACAAAAACAACAATGACACTCTCAGAACAACTGTGAGTCCCAGCACACAAATGTGAAATATCAGAAGTTCTACCTTCTAATTGTCGCACAAACTGTTTTATTTTCTGAAAGGTCCAGCTTCACTTTCTCAATTAGATATTCATCCAGATGAATGTCAATGACCCACTGGATAAGATCCGACCACCACACCTTGCCTTTCTCTAGCTAAAAGATAAACAGATGACGGCAGAAAGAATTAAATAATAAAAGTGTATATTCTAGGAACAAGAAATGTAAATGAACTTCATCCAATTGACCAGAGCGGCAAGAAACAGACAGAAGTGGAAGGAACTCATTCAGACCCATTGTCCAACACAATAGGGAACGACAGAAGGAAAGAGAGAAGAAGAATATAAATTTCTCTCCAACGGCAGCAACATGCTAAGCTCGGAGAATTTTAAACAATTACAAATACAAAGGAGACAATCATTTATGCAAATTGTTCATCAAATTAAGCAGCAGCAGCAGTAGCAGCAGCAGAAGTAGCAGTGATGGTGATGGTAGTAGTAGTGGTGGTATAGTGGTGGTATCAGAACCTGTTTCTTCAGTGTAGAGACGCTTTTCCGATGTGAGCTCCAGGCCGCCCTGGCAGACGTCACCTGTCCTTCCATCTTTGCCATGTAGCGCTGACGAACTTCCACCTCCTGGAAAAAGAAACTCACATTACTCGGCTGATTCATACACATAGTAGCAATGTCTGCCAATTAAAATTATGCTTAGCTCATTTAAATTTTTTTTTTTATAATATGCAATGATGCTCGGTTGCAATGTTCTCTCTCCAACTTCTTCATTTGTTATATGTTCTTTGTATCCAATCCTTAGCATTTTCCTTTTGAGCTTAAAAACCTTATAAGCCAAATTCTCTATAGATGTAAATTAAAATGTGTGTGCAACAATTGTCAAGCACTTTAGACAGTGAAGGAATTAAACCACATAAAAATCACAATTGCCGTCACTTGGTTAGGCCTACAAATATTGCATTGCAGATTTTCAAGAATATTCCTCCACTGCTTTGACTCCTTCCTCACTGGACTGATTCTTTCCCCCCACTAGTCTGATTCTTTCTCCCCGGTCTGATTCTCCCCCCACTAGTCTGATTCTTTCCCCACTTGTCTGATTCCTTCCCACTGGTATGATTCTTTCTCCACTGGTCTGATTCTTTCCCCACTGGTCTGATTCTTTCCCCTCTTGTCTGGTTTTTCCCCTCTTGTCTGGTTTTTCCCCACTGGTCTGATTCTTTACCCCACTGGCCTGATTCTTTCCCCACTTGTCTGGTTTTTCCCCACTGGTCTGATTCTTTCTCCCCACTGGTCTGATTCTTTCCCCACTTGTCTGGTTCTTTCCCCCACTGGTCTGACTCTCCCTCTCCCACTGTTCTGTCCCTCAAATTCAGTTCCACAACGGATCATCTACAGGAATTAGCAAATGGCATCGACACATGCAAAATGTTTCTCACAATTCACTAAGGATTCGATTTCCCGCAAATGAAACACAGCAAATTGCCGAACCTGGTCCTTGAGCTGTGAGTCGCGCAGCGTGTGTCCGATGCCGGGCGGTGCGAGCGCCAACATCTCCTGAAGGTTGTGGACCGTGTGCAGCAGTTGAAGGTCATCCGTTCTCACCTGACCCCTGTGCTCTTCCATCAGCCGCAGAACCTCCCGATACTCTCCGACGGCTGACGCGTGCTACGGCGTTTCAGAAACATCAGATAAGAGTCCATACTTGGCAATTTCAGAAAAATAAATGCAACACAACATCATAGGCATATGCTTCTTCTTTTTAAACCAATTTTAATGTGAAATTTTTGGTAAATCTGTTTTAAATTATTTACCATTGTTTTAATAATCATGCATCATCTATGTCTGCTATTATTATATCACATATAAACATTTTTGGTTACTTCCTTAATTTGTTAATTTTTGTTTGAATTATTTTAAGTACTGTATTACATAATTACTGTAGGTAAAATGTATGACAAAGAAGAAATAAAATAAACTTTTTAAAAAAAATTAAATTAAACTAAAATAGGCATATGGTTCTATTAGGCCTGTAGGCTTGAGTGCCCCACTTTCTGAGAGGCTACCATAATGAAGGGGGAAGGTATAGGAGTTGACCCCCCACTTTTTCTTAAAAGTTTACACCTATGCATGCTGTGCCATCCCATCGTTACCATCTTTCAGAGCTGATCATAACACTCTGTCACTCACAAAGGTGAGTAGTGTATTTCTAAGTAGACAAAAAATAAATAATTTCCAGCAAAACCATAAAGACATATTAAGCCATATTTAAATTCCATGCTATAATTACATTAATTTCTATAGAATCAAATGCAGTAGTGAACTAGGCATCAGTCTAAAAACATCAACACTCAGCATAGATAATAAGCTCTATATTACAATGTTCCTCATTAACTCTTTGAACACTAGCAGTCAGGATTTTAGGCATGTGTTAATGTGTTTAACCCTTTGAAAACGGCAGGCCGCTAGAGCCTAAAGAATGTTAGATGTTTTGTGTATGTGTGCTTGTCTGTGTGCCTGTTTGTGTGTGTCACACACACACACACACACACAAACACACACATATAGGCATCTAAGATTCAGAAGACAAAGCAAAATACACAACATTAAAATATTCCTAGCATCAGGTCAGGTCTTCATCCTCCAGCTGTATCCAGCTATCAACTTTTCCATGACATCTCTCCAAAGTTCTCTGTCCTTTGCTATTTCTTCCAAAGTCATTCGGTGTCTTCCGTCAGTTTTTCTGTTGAGATTCAGCCCTCCTATGTTATGTTCAGATCCTCTTCCAATCTGTCCACCCATCGTCTTTTCGGTCTTTATTTTAGATCTTCTTCCCTCTGGTTTGTAGTTGAAAATTTGTTTTGGGTTTCTTATTTCTTCCATTCTGAGTATGTGTCCGGTCCATTTCATTCTTCTCTTTCTGATTAATTACTTCCATGATACTCGGTTGCAGTGTTCTTTCTCTCTCTAACTTCTTCATTTGTTATAAGTTCTTTGTATCCAATCCTTAGTATTCTTCTAAGCCATTTATTTTCTGTTGCTATTATTTTTTCCAATTCCTAGCATACAACATTAAAATATTAGAAAGGTTATCCAATATCCAGTATTAATGCTCATATAGAATAAGTGTATCCAACCTCTTTGCAGATGATATGCAGGCCAGCAAGGCCATTGGAAGCAGCAATAATCTGCCTCTGGGCCTCTTCGCATTCGACCTTTGCCTTCTTTGAAAGCTGAGTGAGGAGTTCCTCCATTGTCAGCGTACTGAGTTTTAACAGAAACACTCAACAAGATGAAACCAAACTGAAGAGATAATATTACAGAATACCGAAAAGTAATGATCGTAACCAGATCGTAACCACCAATAGCAGCAGGCAGTAAATTTATCCACAGTTTGTGAGGTCATTTTATTTTGGGGGAAAATGACATAAATTCAAATTCTGCTTGGAAATTGAAGTATATAGGCCTACAAAGTATCCCTCCACTGTTGACCGCATAGGTAAACACCTTTAAAACATGCATGTTATATGCATGAATATATGGTAAATTTAAAATTATGTATACATGTTTATGTACATAAAATTGTATGCACATAAAATTGATTCCTATGTATCATACGCACCCACACTTTGCACCGATTTTTTGAGGGAAAAAAGTGCGTCTTATAGACGAGATAATACGGTAAATGCCATGCAAAGAAAGACATTAAAATATATTAAAGCTGATAATCCCTTGCCTTTTATTGATAGGAAGGAATTCACACGGACCGCCTGAGGATGACAGCATGCCTGTCGAAGCCTCAGCAATGGATTCAACAACTGGAACAACAAACAAAATGCAACCTAACTTGTAACTTGAACTGCAAAATGACCGTGCGATTCAAAGCAGTAAGTACATAACCTTTAATCATAAATTAAGGTTATCAGACATCTTAATATGATTATTATAATCAATAATGACTAATATCAACTAAAATAAACTGTAGTGATAATTATAATAGGACGGAAATAACACTTTAGAAATTGTAACCTTTGGCAATAGTCAATGAAACTGAGTTATGCTCTTGATGTCAAGCAGATATCAAGATATTTGACACAGTGTGGTGGGATATCAAAGATATGACTATCAAGATATGTATCTAAATACAGGAAAAAGAATCATATCTTGCATCTACCGGGTAGATATGTTTGTGTATAAGTGTGTATCTAGAGGTAACTATGACAAAGTAGTATCTGTATCCTTGATAAATTTCATATAGGGTATCTATGATACTTAACATACGTATGTATCTTATCCAACACTTAAAGAGGCATTCAATAAATAAATTATCACTGCCATTTACTGTACCTTTTGTAACAACAGCAAAGAACACAAAGCACTACAAGTTATTCTACTGTTACATTCACTGTTTTATTAAATATTTACAAGTTAATTACATATAAGACTCCAATATGTCATATGCATACAGTGAAGATTTTAATTAAAGCAATAAGACAGAACAGTTAAGTGAAACCAACTGCCTACCTGCTGCAATGCGTATTTATCCAAACTGTTCAATTTAACATTACAGTCGGTCCATTTACTCAGATTCTATGAAAAAATCCAGGAGAAAAACATAGAATTCACCTTAAACATAAAAAATTATTTCACATCACAGTCAGTCTATTTACTCAGATTCTATTACCGGTAAATATGCCGCAGAAAAACATAGAATTCACAATAAACACAAAGAATAGACCAAATCAAATCACTCAACAGCAGGCACGTAGGAAGTGGGGGTGCAAGGGTGCAGATGCACCCGCTGGAAAAAAGAGAATGCACTGCACCCCTTGGAAGATGAGGCTACTTTTTTGCTTGTCAGGATTTTGAAAAGAAGATAAAGGAAGGGCGATGACCTTTTTGCTTGTCAGGTTTTTTATGATAAATTATGATTTTTTAGCAAAGCCCCTGAAAAATGCACCTTGTGCTAAAAATTCGTTCCGACATGCCTGCCCAACAGCATTTGACTGTAACTTAATGTCTTCAACCGAAAAGTAAAGTAAGAAATTAAACTGCTGAGAAGTATCAATGATACAAGCATCAAGATATGCATCTAGATACAGGGAAAAGTATCTTGTATCTAGATAAGTTTCTCTTCCAGTTTGTGTATCTTTCTCTGTCCTGTGTTTTTTGCTCCAAGATGGCATACTTCTTAAAGATATTTTCATTTTCCTCCTCCTAAATTCAGTCAAGAATCATCATTCCTGGTCTTCATAGTGGGTTCTTTCCTTCCATTTTGTCCTCTATTGCTCTCCTAAGCTTAGAGTCCCCTCTTTGAATACACCCTAGTCTGTCTCATTGTTTGTTCGGATTATGCTGATAAAGCATCTATTTCTTTCAACTATGCTAAGAACTTAGTTCAATTTTTGTTCAGTCCAGCTCATGTTTACCATTAGATTCCACGTCCACATCGCCAATGATTCCAATTTCTTTATGTCTCTTGTCCTTATTGTCAACATTTTTCATCCGCAGGTAATACGGGTCATGCCATGATTTTAACTCTTTCTTTAGGACTCTGTTGAGACCTCTTTATGGCAGTTTCTTACCATTTCCAAAAAGCTTTATTTTACCCATGTATGATCATCATCATCATCATCACCACCATCACTACCACCTCCACCAGAACAAGGGAAGTGGGCAGGAAACCAGACTGAGGCAAAGTCTAATGCCCTGAGAACAAAAGAAGTGGGCAGGAAACCAGACTGAGGCAAAGTCTAATGCTCTGAGAACAAAAGAAGTGGGCAGGAAACCAGACTGAGGCAAAGTCTTATGTCCTGGGAACAAAGGAAGTGGGCAGGAAACCAGACTGTCTAATGTTCTGAGAATATAGCCAATGGGCAGAGAACCAAGCTCCAAGACCAAATTTATTTACAAAAACCGCAAAATTATACCCATCACCTCAAATAAAGGAAAGGCAACATTGCCTTGCTGAAAATAGTTCTGCAAGTCGCTGTAACTAACAAAGAGCGCTTACTGCCATTGCCTCCTGAGCGCATTCCTGATACAGTCTTCGATAGAAGTGTTCCTCGATTGGTGAAAATGTCAGCCAATGAATTTCTATGGTCTGCGGCGGCAAACAAATCTTCAACACAAAAATCACCGTGAAATTCAAACACGAACAAATCCTCATTTCCCTTTCAAAGCAATCAAAGTGGTTGTGCTTATGAGTATAAAAATGCTACCAGAAAGAGTGGTTTATTCATAAAGGTGGGGGCTCATATTTTTATTCATGCAGGGTCACAAATAATAGATCAAAGGTATAATGCCTTATGATGAATCCACGACTCTTAATCCCCCGACATTTAGTCCTGGACAGATAAACCCGCCGACAGAAAATCCCACGACACTCAGTATCGCGACACTTGATCCCTTTAGTACCCATACATTAACTCTTATATATCTTAATCGGTATCTGAATAATAGTCATATTTGACAAGTCAACAGACAGTTAACTTTGACAGCCAGTAGAGGCAGAATATAAGCTCATTTATATTGCATTGTTAATGATTTCCATTGTTACTTTCACGTTGACTGCCAATTAGCATTTTAAATAACAAAACATGTTTTCTTCAATGTTGTCACATTTGGCGAAGGATTAAGTGTCACGGTATTACGTGTCGGCAGGATTATGTGTCATGATACCTTGTGATACTTTATGATAGAACAGAAGCAAATTCCTGAATTCAGTTTGGAGGGTGCCACTTTGTGTGTTCCATTCACCATTCAGCTTTGTCCCATCCTTTCCATATGGACTGATGTGCATTGTTAACCCCTTAACGGTGTATTTAACTGTCACTCAATGTAAAATGGACGGATATATCCGGGATCCCCAGTTAAGGGGCTAAAATAACTGAAAGGGAGGAAAAGCTGGCAGTTGCTTACTTATTTGTGTCTTTATATAACTTTTCAGCCCTCTGCCATGATGAGAAAATAGCAAAACAAAATATTTTGTGGGTGAACTGGGGGTACATACATGACCTCCGTAGATCCACCCTGTGACATCATACAGCCCATCATTATAAACAGCATCGAGAAGATCAGAAAAGGTGAGACAGAAAACGTGGTCTCTGTGTTATTACAAAAATACAGCAGAGACTGTAAAAAAATAAGTAAAACCCGTAAAGCGTAAACTCGCTTTTATTACTGACCTGGTCATAAACATCTTTCTTGGAGTTGCGCCAAAGCACTTTGGTGACCGCCGAGTACAGCGGCTCACGTAAGCTGTAACAGTACGGCTCGTACAGAACTTTGGCCCACCACAAACGGAACCAGTACGGATCGACGCGAAGAAAAACAAACAGGCCAAATAGATCTGCGTAAAAAAATATAGCAAAACCTCAACGAAACCTCAAAAACGGAAGAAAATTACACCATTTAAAATACAATTATGCAATATATAAAGCGAATCTAATTCTTATCACAGTAAACAACGTAACAAAACATGAGACAAGAGCAATGTTCCCTCTAATTCTTGAGTGTCCGCATGTGCGCATGAAATTTCTCTTTGGCAACAGTTTCCCAGTTGACTAACTTTTGAACAATATTGCGTCGTGCAAAGGAACAAAATCACATGTGCTAATATAATTAAGTCCACAACCATAATAAACCACGTCCTGGACCAAAAGTTGTCTCTTAAGTTGAGTCGCTGAGAATAAATATTTATATAGCACAGCACTTGTTGTGACTTAAGTTGAATATTGAATATTTCAATATTTATTAATTTTAAATAAAAAAATAAAAATTCCTGCAAATTTTATGGGCAATAGGAAAATTTTTGGACACCTGTCTTGCCGTTTTTGGATGCATGTCCACCTTACAGGGAACATTGACAAGAGTTAAAACTAAGACTGAAGGAGTTCTCCAAAGCATAACTTTTATTATAAGACTTAAACCGTTGTCCCAATTTTATAACTGACAACTTTGACCTCTAACCTGATTTACATCCATAGGGTAATTATTCCCTCATTTTAGGGTAATTCCCTCTTTTAGGGTAATTTCCTCTTTTAGGGTAATTCACTCTTTTTAGGGTAATTATTCCCTCTTTTTATGGTAATTCCCTCCTTTATGGTATTCCTCTTTTTATGGTAATTATTTCCTTGTTCCCTCTTTTTTCCCTTTCCCTCTGACTGATCACTGGAATGACCTGGTCTTTTGCGGATGGATTTAAAGTACCATCGATCAAACCCTGGGTATTTGAACTGGTGCTATAGAAGTGCATTTATTTATTATTAATTATTCATAATTTCATCACTTCGATCTCTACTATATTCCCTTCACTGAATCAACTTCATGCAATGCAACATTGAAAAGATGACACTGTGCTGAAATCTACCGTCAAGGCCTCGCTGTATCGGCGTTCCAGTCACGCACCAGCGATTGATTGCACTGAGACGAGACGCCATTTCTGCAGTCTAAAATGACAATTCAATTCCGACTGCCAATATTCAAATAGATAACAAAAACGCTAATTAGCGATCAACATCATAAGGGCTCATCCACAAATGACGTAACGTGCCTAGGAAGGAGGGGTCCGGACATTTGTTACGAAGTGTGATGAGGGGGGAGATGGGGGTTCCGTAAATATGATGTGACGCAACACAAGTGACGACCTTTTTTTTGGCTTGTCAGGGTATTTGGAGAGGGGAAAAAATAGAAGGATGAATAACCTTTTTTTGCTTGTCAAGACTTTTCAGAAGACAAAAAGGGGGGTCGGCCCGTTGTTACGTCATATTTTAGAGGGTCTGACTTTTTGTTACGTCGCGTTACGTAGGGGAGGGGTTAAAAGAGTGTCAAAATCGTGTTACGTCATTTATGGACAACCCCTAAGATGCATGCACATCAACTACTGCTACATTCTGTACCATTACCACAATTAAATCGATTTCTACTGCTAAATATTAATGACCATCATATCAAATGCATGAAATTTAACCCCTTTACGGCGTGACCCAAGATAACTCGGGCAGCGGAAACCAAGTGCTAAGGATGGGACCCTGAGATAACTCAGGAAAACCCTATTTATGTCCAATAAATTATTTTAAGTTTCCAATCATGTATCACGGATCCCGAGAATGCCGGGCTAATCGTCAATGACTAAGCAACTCAGTGAAACTAGGTCATGCGAAAATAGCCCAATATATTTATTTATTTATTGACAATTTATATAGCGCAGTAGAAAAAAAGGCTAAGGCCTACAACAAGAGCGCTTAACACAATATAACAACATAACACGACACAAGCTGAAGCCCCACAATTTCTTCCCCCAAACAATTCCGCGTCTGTGAGGAGTTTTCGAAAAATCAATTACGTCTTAAAGAGGCTAATCAAAATACCGCTAAACAAAGTTCTTGATTCAAAATGGAGTACTCGATGTTGAGTCACATCACACATAAAAATAATAACCAACCTTTGTTGTTGTACATTCGACTTGTTGAGCTTCGTCCAGACAGACCTACGAATATCAGAAAGAGTTGCTATCACAAAAAAATTGCCACAACAAATTTACATAAAAACACAACATTCATCCACTTCAATTTCTTGTTGAACTTGTAATCTTCATAAAAACACAATCCATACACCAGGGATGTTAACAACGACTCAACCCTCAAGGCAGAGATATTTTTACACCCCCCTAACGCCCCCACAATTTGAGACTGGCACCACCAACACCTCCCCAAGTTGAGACCGAAACCCCAAACACAGCTATCTGACCTTTTTGATGAGACTTTTTTGGCAGGGAACCCCCAGAGTTTACTGACACCCCCGAAATTGATAATCATAGAAATAACCCTGCCTCAAGGCCAGGACCAGGATCAAGGACTTGTAACGTGTCTTTAAGGAGTCCTCAAGGCCGGGACCAAGACCAAGGACTAACATCTCTGCCATACAATAAGAATTTGTCAAAGATTCAATATACTAACTCTCCACCATTCAACAGCTGTGATGGGACTTGGAATGGCCAGGAAGCGTTTCGGATGTCGAAACTTTCTGTTGCCTTCATCTGCGATAATGCAATTAAAATTTGCAAAATTTGCGATAATAATAAAACTACGAACAATGATATACTTCAATGCATCAATAAAAAAGGTACACTCCATAGGCTCAGCACCCGTACGGAGAACCGAAGGGTTAGCGCCTGCCCTTCAGTTTTACATAGCAACAGTTGAATGAGGGTGGATTGCCAGCCTTTCCCTCGCCGCCTTTCCTTCCACCGAGTTAACACTCGATGTACTCATTCACAACTGAGTCGACTGGGGGCGCTTGGGACAGAAACAACTGAAAAGTTTCTGCCGCGGCCGGGAGTTGAACCACGGACCTCAAGATTGGCAGACCAGTGTGTTAACCACTGCTCCACCGCGCACCCTATGCATCAATGACTACCGTTAATCCTTGAAATAAAGTAATTATCAACAACTTTATTAGACCCACCAAAAAGAATTTCACAAAAGCATTGGAGGGGCTCTGTCTCAATGGCTCATTTGGTACAGCATCAGCCCTGCGTGCCATTAACCTGGGTTCAATCCCCATGTATTCACATGTCCACACTGGTACAAAGTGGAAATTAATGTTAAACTTTTTCTAATTTTCATCACCAGTAAAAAAAAATTGTAATCACTCTGATGAATGTGTTTAAATATTTGAAATAATCTGTATTTTTAGATATTTTCTTCATCACTCTGTGTATTAGTTAATATATAACAGTTGAAATAAGCTTCAGTTCAGTTCAATGTAATCTGTGTAGTACTATAGGCTGATGATGATGATTATTATTATTATTATTATTAGGGCCCAAAAGTGTAAGATCTACAGAAATCTACCATATGTTCAATCATATAACATGCACACAGGTATTATCAGGGCCCAAAAGTGTAAGATCTATCTACTGAAATCTACCATATGTTCACTCATATGTTTACTCGTATAACATGCACACAGGTATAATTCACGGCAAATATAAGGAGAATCTATCAACAAGAAATAAGTTTAAAACAGGCAAAGGTAGGTCCTGTACTCCAGTCCGAGCATTGAATTCCAGTGCTTATCTCTGGTCTAGGCAATCAGCGACTTACCGGTAGGTGGTATAATCCATTAATCTGGGATAAGTTGCCATAACTTTCCCCAGACCCACACTTTATATACCTTGCAGCTTAACGCTGCTCCTCACTTAAAATTACCACCGCCCTCTAGCAAGAAATGCTGAGTCAACCTTAGGACTCTTGTGGGTATCGAACCCACGACCTTCTGCTCTATCATTCAGTGTTGTTACCACTCTGCTAGCTCTAATCTAATTGTCAACTTCTATGGCACCACTTTGTATGCACAGAAGCATCGCCCAATGGCATACCAAATCATGAACACAAAATTCAGGTCAAATTCAGGTTATCAGGCCGGACACAGGCCCCCAGGGCGGATGGGGGCAAATGGCAAATGCCCAGGGGCCCAGCTATCTGCAGGGGGCCCGGGTAGGTCCGCAGTTAGGGTTGAAGATGCAGGAGCGTTTGGGACACCCGTCAACCGTCAACAAGGCAAAAGACAGGCTTTAAGTTTTATCTGCTTCCTGAAAACACTGACAAGCAAAAAAAGGTCGTCACCACTTTAGGGGCCCGGTGACTGTTCTGCCCAGGGGCCCGGAATTTCTCTCAGCGGCACTGACTGGACGTAATATATCCATGAAATTACAGAAACACCACACAATTGTTCGAATAGCCAGTTAACTAGGAGCTAGATAATGAGCAATTACCATACGTATGAGGAAGATCAACGTAGTCTATCTCTTTGCGTAGAGTCTCATACGTTACTATGACGATGTCATGTTTGGCAAGAGTGCGCGGCTGAACAAAGCCCTTCTTGTGTACACCGGTGTACACCTAAAGCATACAATTCACCCAAAAGCGTACGATCTACAATAGGAAAATTTGTACACAAGCATTGCATATCCTAGCAACCGTGCGTGCAAAACATTAACCAAAATGGTTTTAACTGTCAGATGACATTTGAGAATCCTTGAAATAGTTTCTTTCAGCAGAAATCAAAGATTATATATTCAATTTCATGTTGTCATTCTTTAACAAGAATCCAACCAAATTGCTTTATCATCTTAGCGTCAACACTCACAAAAAGTTTCAGAGCCTCGACTTGCGTGTGCTTCTGAATTTCCTCGATCCATTGGTCGAGTATTGAGAATGGAGCTATGATCAGTGTGGCTCCACTGGGCACAGGAACCTAAATCCAATAAAGAAAATAGTCAAAGTTTTCAACAGCATCAATCAATCAGACTGACTGAAAAACAGACTGACTGAAAAACAGACTGACGACTGAAAAACAGACTGACTGAAAAACAGACTGACTGAAAAACAGACTGACTGAAAAACAGACTGACTGAAAAACAGACTGACTGAAAAACAGACTGACTGAAAAACAGACTGACTGAAAAACAGACTGACTGAAAAACAGACTGACTGAAAACAGACAAACAGACTGACTGAAAAACAGACTGACTGAAAAACAGACTGACGACTGAAAAACAGACTGACGACTGAAAAACAGACTGACGACTGAAAAACAGACTGAAAATCAGACTGAAAATCAAACTGACTGAAAAACAGACTGAAAAGCCATCTGCTTAGGGAGTCATACCCCCTGTAAAGTGCCCTTGTTTTTGGTTATGCTATGCTTACAGCGCTTTATAAATAGTCCAGTATACAATACAATACAACACAATCAATCAATCGATAAGCTTCTATGGTGCCACTATTATAATGCTTTGAGGCATCAGTCGATGGCGCACCAAATCCAATCCGAATAAGAGTCAGGTTAAGCCAGAAAGGTCAGTCAGATTGGCAGGGGAGCAATCCAAGGGAATAGGTCAGGCCAAACAGGTACATCCTAAGGGAAAAAGTAGGGCCCAAACTTGAGTTTGAGCGTTGGGTTCCAGTGCTTATCTCCGGCCTGGGCAATCAGCGACATAGGTGGTATAATCCATTAGTCTGGGGTAGGTTTCCATTACTTTCCCCCAGACACACGTTTTACCTCACAGCTTAACGCTGCTCCTCAGTTTACCACTGCTCTCTAGCGAGTAAGGCTGAGTCAACCTTAGGGCTCCTGCAGGGATTGAACCCGCGACCTCCTGCTCCATCGTCCAGTGTTGTTACCACTCTGCTAACTTCCCACATCTTAAGACTAGATACTAAAGACAATGATGTGATGGTTATATGAAGTGATGCTGATATAATGAATTCCAGAGAAACAACTGGAGGTATTTTGAAATGGAAAATTCCCACCTCGGCAACAAGGCAGTGCGGACACAGGTAGCAGCCGCGGTACGAGTCGCTCAGGTCATAGTTAACGCAGCTCGCGTGCTGACGCATTCCGCACTTCTGGCACCGGACGACGCGAGACTTTATTCTCGACACGTCGTACGAACCGCAGATGCACTCGAGAGTCAGTTCCGAGCTGTCAACGCTGCTCGACTCCAACGAATTCTCCATGAAACACGGCAAACCCGGATCAACGAGCGACCCGCTCAAGGCTCCGTCGACAGCTGCACAAGGATCGGAGCTCAAAGTCTGATTCCCGGAAGAAATTTCGACATTTTCCGCGACGTCGTTTAACGTGTTGCCATCCTGAGGAAGATCAGACGACGGACTTTCGACGAAACTATTTTCCGGCAAAACCAGACGTTCGTCGGCAGACGCCGATCCTGTAACTGAGGATCCCGAAGGCTGATTCCGCTCAGAGGAAGTGGGACAAGTTCTCCTGAAGTAAGTATGATCCTGGAAGGCAGTTTGAGCGCTCACAGTTGATCGGGAAATTCCCCGATCTCCGTTTCCGTTGAAAATGTTCTTGGTGCCGCCAGGCACAAAGCTTTTATAGAGGTCATTTCTTCTCTGTTGTGCTGTGCTGTATTTTCCCAATCTTCTCTTCTGAAATACACAAACCTTGGTCAAGCCTTTACATACAGGATGGTGCTAAAAACCAGACTAGTCACATTTAGATTTGCATTTAATAGAGCCCTTTTTCTTGAGCCACCCTATGCATAAAAACCAATTACTCATAAACAGTTTCACAACACAGAGATATTGGATGGAATGATTAAATTATTGGAAAAACATAAATACAGTAGAACTTTGTGCGTTATATCCGAGGTACATTATGTCCAACCAATACTTCCAAGAGAGTAGCGCATCACATGGAACCATACAAAGTGATACAAAGTGATACATTATAATCAAGGTCACAATCAAGGTCACAATATAACCGAGTTCATTATAACGGAGTTCTACTGCATTATTATTATTATTATTATTATTATTATTATTATTAATATTATCATCATCATCATTGACGGTTTATGAAGCGCAGTAACATAGTCATAAGCCAAAACCAAAAGCGCTGTACAGCCAACAGTCAAAAACAGTCAGCAGTCGCTACATATGCTACACCCAGGATTCCTGTACAGCTGGTACATGAAATCCTCACAATCCTAAGTCCTTGCTTCAGTCACTAAACATGTTCCAACATTATCTACTCCAGTTTCAAAACTTGCAATAGATCTTTCCCATGGGTTACACGTGTTCTTACTCCCTGTATGACCACAGGACATTGGACTACGGGAATTAGGTCCAAAAACACGGCACCCAAGCCGCACACACCTTCGGCTTTTGCAGATCTGTCTCGTACACCGGGAGAGGAGCAATGGACGGAAGACTGGAACGCCGGTGGAGGAGGATGCACGCGAGCACTTCGACCGTTTTGCCGAGCCCCATCTCATCCGCTAAAATTCCGCCGAGAACGCGATTCTCCGTCTGCGGCATTTCCCTGAGAAGTCTAAAGCGGCAACAATTTAGCAACACCAACATCAAGCTAAGGCCTGAGGAGAGGGGGTGCAGTCGGTACATTGTTCCGGGGCCCATGGAGCTCGAACGGGCCCGGGTGTGGTGATGATGATGTATTAACAATAGTCTGAACCCGGAAAGACTCTGCAATGGAAAAAAGGTCATCTTCGTCATGAGCTCAGGGGCCCCGGCGAATGTCTGTTTAGGGGGCCCAGGGATCAATCATGTTAAGAGTAATTAATGCCAGAAAAAGACTGACAAACAAAAAAAGGTCATTAACTTTTTCACACATTTGTCAGGTCAGGGGCCCGTGACTATTTTTGGCACCGGGGCCCGGAAATTTTCTCGGAGGCCCTGATCACGCTTCGGTGTGACCGAACATAGTGAGCAAGGTGAAGTAGCGGTGAGGATTCTTGCCATGCAACCAGAGGGTAAGTGAGTTCAAATCTCACTCTAGCACCCTATGCAGCCACCTTTGGCAAGCTGTTCGCCCCTCACTTGCTCCATGCCTACAATTCTTCACTCTGCGAATGACTTAACATGTGTTAACAAACATGTAATACTAATAATGATGACGATGATGGATTATGATAATGTAATGTAACAAAATATTTGTATAGCGCCTCTTCTGAAGAATCACTCAGAAGCGCTCCCACAGAAAATTACTGTATATTGACAAAGAGATAAGTTTTAAGTCGTTTCAAAAAAAGGGCCATAGAATTAGGAGTTGCTAAGCCACGCATACTGGCGTCAAGAGCATTCCAAAGGACCAAATGATTCAAAACCTCGTTTCAGGAACAAGGAAGTTCGTGCTTGGGCACACTGAGAAGACCATTGGTTGTGGACCGATGACATGGCCAACCAGGGATAGAGCTAAGAGTATGGAGTAGCTCTGAAAGGTAAGATGGAGTGGCACCACAAAGAGAGTGCAACCGCTCTCAACACACAGATTATATAAATGTCAAAATTACACGAATTTCAATGCCATCTGCTTTTGATACTCACAATCCTGTATGTCGGTTGTAGAACAGAGTCTTTCCGTCGAGCAAAACGAGCTCTTCAAAAAGATCGGTCAGAGGATCTGAAACGCAAAGATCTAATAACGAATCACTCACAAAGCAAAACAACAAGCCTATGCACACACACACACACACACACACACACACACACTACAAACACTACATAAACAAATATAATAATACAAATGAACAAAAGCAGGACAAACCAAATGAAATCGAACGTCAAAATAGATGAAATTCAATAAATGGCTATAGCACTTAAATTGCAACATGATATTGGATTTCATCATCAATAAAAGATTATCCTCTCTGGTCTTTAAAAGAGTAAAAAAAAGTAAAGTTTTCCCATGCTCAATTTCCGAGCGTTGGGGCCGGCACTGATCTCCGGTCTCTTAGGCAAACAGCGACGCGGGTGGCACACACCATTAACCTACAGTACTGCTCAAAAAATTGTGAAAAGGGTTATACAATCTCTATACTGGAAAGTTAGCAGAATGGTAACAACACTGGACAATAGAGCAGAGGTCGTGGGTTCGATACCCGTTGGAGCCCTAAGGTCAACTCAGCCTTATTTGCTAGAAAGCATTGGTAAAATGAGAGTTTTAACATGTTGAACTCTGGGGACGTCAATTGACGTCCTTATTTTGGTACTGCAGGGCGCTGGGGGTGTCATATTACGTCCTCTGTTCAATGCATCTGAAGCCAGGGAGGTCGCATAACGGCCACGTCTGGCAAAGAAACTGCGCCGCAGTGAATGTATTAAGCTGTGAGGTAAAGCATGGGTCTGAGGAAAGTAATGACAAACTACTCCAGACTTATGGTTTATACCCCATACTTCGTTGATTGCCTAGACCGGGGATAAGCGCCGCAGCCCAATGCATGGACACGAGTACAGGTCCTACCTTTACCTTTTATAACAAGCCAAGGTCAAGTTCTAGGTCAAGCGAAGATAACTGCAACTTCTGTATTTTTTTACCTCGTGGCCAATCGTCCTGTGGCAGGTGGTATTTCTCTCGCGACAGCATCCAGAGGACAGCCTCTTTCTGGTACGGACGAAGTCGAGGCAGAAGTCCAGGATGTTGGATGTTGACCTTGTGGTCACGAGACTCAGCAAGATGGCGACGTTTGACCTCTTCGTACAGCTCTTCGATGTTGTGTTTTTTCGTAAACTTCAGGCCAGTAAAATCTTTCAAATGAAAAGAAACAATGTCCATGTTGTTATGTTATCTAGCCAGGCAGTTCTTGGTCTTCCGCGTGATCATCTGCCAGATAGTGTTCATTGAATTAGCTCTTTTTCTAGACATTTCTAGACAGTATAATAGGCGATATTATTATTATTATTATTATTATTATTATTAGCTAGATGATTTCTATAGCGCAATAAGCATGGCAAAAGTGGCCAAAGACAAGAGCGCTTTACAAAACTACGAATATCTGATGGTGAATAAGTAAGTCTTAAGATTACGTAGAAAAATTCCAAGAGAGACAGAGTTTGTGACAAAGTCCGGTAGTGAGTTCCACAGTCCTGGATTGCCCGTGTAACCGACCTGCTCCCGAACTTAGCCGTTTTAGACGGGGGAGACACAAGCAGTTTAACGCGACTGCCAGATCTTAGCAGCCGACGTCGATAATAAAAGAGTATCGCATAAAAAGTATCGCAGATACTGTATCTACAATACAGTATCGGTGATACACTGATACTAATGACCCTGACATTACATATATAACGAAAATAACGAGAAGACGTGCCATTAATTCTGAAGCCCACAAATTGCGTGATGCAATGAGATAAAATTTTCCACTCTAATCATCAACAACTGAAATTCTTATACACACTATATCTAAATAATGTACCTTATCTATGCAGTTATTTAATTATATTCTAAAATAAAATAAGAAAGCTTTTGTAAGCATCCGTTTTAATGGCTGTTGGTCACTAATGAGTTAATAATCAATATAAATTTACAAACCCAGGTGATCCAGTCCATAGAATTCCTTAACGAGCTGCGCGACAACTGCGTGGCATTTCCTCAGCTTGACGGCAGTGCTGCCGATCCTCGACGGCATCAGAATCTGCTCCACGACAAAAACATCGACGGAGATGGTGCAAGTCGCCTTGTGCCAGGCGGAGTATCTAAGCCAGAAATCCTTCAGCTTCATACCCTCCAGAACGTCCAGAGGCAGTCGAGACTCCGCCTCGAAATAGACGGCTTTCTTCTGAGCGTCCCGCTGCATTCTACCGCCGCCGCCACCGTCGCCAATCTCCATGTACACGAGCAGCTGGTCCGAGTACTTGTTGACATATATCCAGAATTCGGGAATGGTGTCAAGCAGGACCTCCATGATTCCGACGAACGCAACCGAGACGCCGAGAAGCTGGAATCTGATCGTGCAGAGCTTTCCGTTCCATCCCGATGGCTCGTTCTTATGGATCGTGAAGTAGAAGTCGCAGTCATCGATCATGAACTGTAACTGCTCATCCAGGGTTGCAGCTGTTTCCCCGGCTATCTTCGCGCGTCTCAATCGAGACTTTATTTTCTTATTAGGTGACGGAGCCGATGTCATGGAAGACGGACTTGCTTCCTCCTCGACACTGTTTTTAGTACCTCCACTGTCTTGATCCGATGATTCAAAAAGATCTGACATATTCCATGACATGAGTTGTTGTTTTTCTTCATCAGCCTTCTGTGGAAGAGAAGACTTTCTCTTTCCGGCCATTTTCTGCTCTCAGCTGAAAAACTATTAACTAGAAACACAGAAACAAAAAACTGCGATCATTGGATATTCGATAAACTAAAAGCTCAGTGTCAGCAGTGCTTACTTTCAAAAAAGGTTTGGGAACCCATCCTTTTTACTCATCGATTGAGAAAACCATATTATATTTCTGTTCCTTAAAATGCACAAAGACTCAGTGTCAGTAACCCCTAATTTGTCATACCTCAAAAATAAGTGCTAAATTAACCCAGTATTCTAAAAGCAAAAACCATTTAAATTTCTCAGCAACACTCGAAACACTTAAATAAAACTCGTTAATATTATAAAAGTAAAACGCTAATAATTTTTAAAATATAATGGTCATACACACTAGACAGCATTGTTAATAACCATCCAAAAAAGTCAAAAAGTCAATGTGCTAACAATCAGGGCATATCTCTCATATGGCGCTATATAAAATGTTACAATATACGAAGCAAAAATAAAAGAGACGCTATACAAATGCTACATTGCATACAATACAAAGTACAGTGTCTAGGTTAAATGACAAAACAGAAACTCGGGCGTTACCAATGTAAAGTAATGTTTTCAGCAATAAACATTAAAACATCGATAAAAGAATCGCCAGATTCCAGCCGAAATCATCGAATCCGATTAAATCAACGCAGAATTTGCAGATAATTATTCAATTTCTTTATCATTATATCCATTTCACGTCAGATTTAAAACACTGCAAAACACATAGACTTTAATTATCACTATGGCAAAACAGAATAAATGGTAAATGCCGTTTAAGCATCGATCTATAAATTGAGTGTTCAATTAGTTAGATAAATGGACGCCATTATTAATCCAGCGGCATAGAGCTTGGGACCCAGTTACTGCGCTAAGTAATCTTATTATATGATTTCCTTTGTCCATTAATTATGTCAGTCACGCTACATGGCAGATGTTGGACGTTGTTGTCATAGGCAATCAAGCTGTATAATCATTGCAGCTTGACGAATCGTCCTGATTGCCTGAACGTTGCACGGCACCACTGGGGGCGCAGTACACCGTGTGGCGCCGTAAGCGCTACTGGGGACGCAGTCCCCCGTGTTGGGCCGTAGCCTGTAGACCCTACTGGAAGGGGCACATCCTCCCGTCGTAAACCATGCCCCAGACGATGTGAAGGCCGTAGGCCCTACTGGGGCGCATCCTCCCGTCGCAGACCAAGCCCAACCCCCCCAACCCCGAGGGAGGCCGTATAGGCCCCACTGAGAATCGCAGGTCCACGGCCTCACATGGGGCGCAGCTTCCCGTAGGAGACCAAGTCCCAGACCCCGTGGGGGCTGTATGCTCCACTTGGGCACAGCCCCCGGGGAGACAAGTCCTAGCCCTCCGTGGGAGACAAAACCCTTTAGGTCCGTAAGACCAAAAGGAGCCGTATGCCCAAAAGGGGCCGTAGGTAACACTAGAGGGTGCACCCCTCGTGGGAGACCAAATTCCATTCGAACCGTAGGCTCAAACCGTAGTCGTAGGTTCCTTTATGGTGTGAATGGTGTGCAGCCCTCTGTGGTGCTGGGACAAGACCACCCAGTGAGGACATATGAAAATTTTTAAATGATCTACTAGTGCACATTATATTTTCAGATTTAAAAATTGCTATAGGCCCTATGTAATAATATGAACTTTTGCAATAAATCGGGGAAACCACTCTTACCCCTCATTTTTGTTTCTGAACCAGGTCTGCACTCAGTCGACTCAGCTGTGAATGGACGTTAAGGACATTGAAACAACAATAATTATAATAACAATTGCTATAACGGGGTATTAAGAGGAATAGTAGGATCTGGATCTCTCATGTGTTAAACACCAATGGCATTCATGTAGCCCTCTCTTCCAGCTTCCGTCTTTCTCTGTAAGTAGGTAAGTAAGTAGAAACGAAATTTTTATAGCGCCAAGTATTTAGGCCTACAAGTAAGTAAGACGAAATTTCTATAACGCTGCCAGAGGCGTAGAGACGGGGGGTATATCGGTATATAGGCCTATACCACCCCAAATCAGTCTACCTTAAAGGTCTGTATGTGATTTACATGTGGTTTATATGGTTTAAGTGTTTTATAGTTCAAATTTATACCAACCCAAAATATTTATACCCTCCCAAATCAAATTCCTGGCTACACCTCTGAACGCTGTCCGAAAGCTTGGCGCAGTGCACCAGTTTATTCACGAGCGCTCAATCTAGGTCAATCCATAGTCCGTAAGTAAGTAAGTAAGTAAAATCTCGTTAATTTCTTACCGTAAAATGCGCTTCCAAAAGATGCACCGAAGTAGCTCCTTATTCCTATGCGCTCAATCTCAAATGAAGTAGCTTTTTAGCCAAAGGTGGGTCATTCATGCCGGGTCATTTAATCAAAAAGGGCGAGTGGGCAGGACGCTATAAAAATGGAGGAAATGATTTTATAAAGAGAAATGATTTTAGTTTGGAAAGAAAAACATGAGGAGATGTTGCAAGAAGGGGAGAAAATTGTGACTCAGAGTTTGTTATTTGGCTTTGATGTTTCAACGAAGGGATATTGGAATTGAGTTCCAAAGCTCAGGTGCCACATATGAAAAAGCACGATTGCAAATTTTGAGAGATGATTGATTCAGAGGTCGAAGGAGAAAACATGAGAAAAAGGATCTAGTAGATCCAGGTTGTTGTGGAATTATCAGATTTCTTAGGTAGACTGGTTTTGATCTGGTCCGTAGTCCGTGGTGGTCAAGGTTGTAGATCCAGGTCGGCAGTCGCAGCAAAGTATTTTATGGAGGATGATGATAACAAGATTTGCAGTGGAGTCCTATATAGTATATATGCAGGTCTATAGTTTCTATAGGTTTCTATAGTTTCTATCAGGTCTATATGCTTCCGGTGGGCGCCGTCATGGCCGGCCCGCGCACGTTTGTGTGCGCTTCGGATTTCGTCACCGTTTTGGTTTTATCCGATGTTCTACGAGCGGACTTTTGCATTGACTCGTTGGTTTTTCGAGGGTCTTCTGCAGTTCTTCGCTTTTTAACGTCGTTCTGAACGTTTCGAATCGGTCGTCGTTCGTATAAAGCTCGCCAAGGTCAGCCGCTAATGGCTGCCGCGTGGTACAGCGCGACCGTGAAGGGATGTTTTTCGGACTTCGTTGAGTCAATCTTCGTCGGATTCGCTGATATCGGCGACGAAACATTTCTCTCGGAAGACCGCTCTTGGATTTCGCCGCCGGGGAATACTTCTGACTGGCTGGGGCGTCCGTCTTCGGGTCCGCCCATCGCCGTCGGTCTCCTTGCGGGAAATTCTTCTACCAATCTCGCGGACCAACAACATCTTCCGTTCTGCGCTGACAACATCGTGGTGGTTGCAGTTCTCCAGTGAAAGACCGCTTCTTACGACTGCACCGGACTTCTCGTCGCCAGTTTTGATTTTCTTCATCCGAGCGGACTTCAACTTCAACATTGCCATCTTCTGTCCACCATTGACATGTCAGCGTTGTCAAAGCGCTTTTAACTTTGGTACGTAACCATGTTACAGCGCTATAAAAATTGTCTTAGTAATAATAATAATAGTATAATTTCGCCATAAGTAAGAATTTCGCCATAACAATTTTCGCCGTAATATTTCTTGAAAAGAATAGTTTTAATTTGTTTTCGGAAAGTTTTGTGGAGTGATGGCCAATGGTGACTGATTTATTAGTGGTCAAGCTAGGTAGTAGATCCAGGTAAAAACACTGCAGTCCGGCCAACCTCAATATTTGAAATCTATGCTAGACCACCCAAAATATTCTCATTCAACAAGATTCGCTAATTAGTCATCGATCTAGTCTAAAAGCCCATTTCTACATATTGGCATATCCTCCATATATAGCCTATCTACTAGAATGACCCGGTCTTCTGTTGATGGATTTGAATTACCAACGATTGATACCTTTAGGGGCTGTCCATTAATTACGTCAACAATTTAGGGGGTTGAAAAAGTTTGATAGTTGTTGACAGGAAGGTCAAGAGAAGTTGAAGTCAACAATTTAACTTTTTACAAATAATCAAAAAATAGGAAATTTCATTGAATACTACTTATTACAATGGAAAAAACATGGCAAAAAAGGTCATCACCACCACATTTTGACACTCGATGAGCAAAATAGGGAAACAATTGTAAAAATGGTCATCACCGCAAAAAATAATAACCTTGTTATTGGAACCTGTCATTGATCTTGAAAAATCAAAGTTTTTGACATAATTATAGGGGGTTACTGAAAGTTGACAGTTGTTGACAAGGGGGGGTCAAAATTGACCAAAAATTGTTGACATAATTAATGGACAGCCCCTTATAGTGCTCTTAATGGCGCTTTAAAAGGGCATAATTATAATAATAATAATTATTATTATTATTAGCCTATGCCCCTCTAAATGGCGCTAGCACTGGTGGCCACTTAACGTCGTATTTTATATAGACTTCAAGTGTAGGCCTACAGTAGAACGCGATAAAATATTTCTGTGTGTGACCTCTGTCTGTCTGTCTGTCTGTCTGTCTGTCTGCCTGTTTTTCTCTGTGACTACCCTCGATTTTGCCGTTGTTACGCTTGCCATCCGAAAAATGCCTCATGCAGCGGTCTGACCTGTGTTGCCAATTTCTTGATTGGACTTTAGTTTTTGGGTCTGGAGTAAATCTGCCACAGAAACGAATAGCAGGAACGTAGCGACGGGGGTATATCGGTATATATACCCCCAAAAAAAAAAGTCTACCTTAAAGTTTTTTAGGTGATTTACATGTGGTTATAGGTTTATGTGTTTAGGTTTTTGTGGTTTATAGGCTATGGTTTATGTGGTTCATAGTTAAGATTTATACCCGCCCAAAATATTTATACCCTCCCAAATCAAATTCCTGGCTACGCCCCTGACGAATAGGCTAATATCAAAGGAAAGCATTGTTTGGGACGACATTTTTCAACAATCAAAATGATCGTGATATTTCCACAAGTGCACATACACACAGTGTATCATGTATCAATACAGGACATGCAAACACAAATATTCTAACGCGACGGCATGTGAATGAGTATGATTATAATTAAGACAAATATATTGGCTGCTATTTAGAAAGTGAGAGACAGTAATAGCGGCACTTAGCTACCAGAATTGTTGCCTATCAGTGGCGGTTCCACGTGGGGGGATGAGTAGGAATGCATCCCCCACCGGACCTTTTTTTGCTTGTGAAACCTATTTTTGGGTAAAAGTATATAGTGAAACTACGGGGGGGGACTGCGGATGACCTGTTTTGCTTGTCAACCTATTTTTCGGTAAAAGTGTACTAAAATTAGGGGAAATCTTCCCTGTTGTCAGCCTTTTTCGGTAAAGTTTATTTATTTATTTTTCCTTCTCTTTTCATCCCCTACCAACTTCCTATGAATTCATTTCAACCCCCACCAAGAAATCCTGGAACCGCCACTGATGCCTATCATCAGCTCGAGCGAATACCGTAATTGACAGGACGCTCGCTTGCAAAGACGACAATTACCGACGCCCGTTCTTAATAAGGGCGGCTGGGAGGACCTTGGACCCCTCGCGGAAATAGTCCAGCGCCCAGTCAGCCAACCACTCGGGCAGCGGCGTTATGAAGGTCGCTATTCTTCCCTGACTGCCGACCACGTAACGGGCGCGAGGATAGCGACAGAACAGGGCGTCTTCGTAGGAGTCGAGAACCTCGTCAAGATTCCTGTCGACCTTAATGTTCTGACTCGATTGAATGCCTGCAAGAGAAGATCGAAAGAGAAAATAAGAATTGATAATAATTATTAGGCACTTCTATAGCACCATTTCTAATACTCAAGGGTATCAATCGACATGGTACTTCAAATCCATCCGCAAAAAACCAGGTCATTCCAGAGATCAGTCAGAGGGAAACAGCAAGGCAGACTATGGAGGAAATGCTAATTGGAGGAGATGTGTTTTAAGCCTAGATCTGAAAATACTCAGTTTATTGAGAGATCTGACAACCAGAGGGAAAGAGTTCCAGATTTTTGGTCTAGATATAGAAAAAGATCTCTTACCAATGTCAGGGTTTGTTCTAGGTACATTTAACAGCGAATCAGCAAATCTCGTTGAATGATAATGTTTCGGATGGTTTAACATAGATTTTAAATATATTGAGGATGGCCAGAGGACTGCAGTATTTTGAAAACAAAGACACCGGTCTTAAATACAATTTCTAAGAGCAACTGTGCAGTAGAACTTCATTATGACGTGCTTAGCGGGTCTGTAAAATTTAATGCTTTATATCCGAAGTACACTAGGCCTATATATGTCCTATGCTACCCAATACGGTAGCGCATCACACGAAGCCGTACATTGCGGGGCGTTTTATAACAGATTATACGCTATCAGATACGTCGAGAGGAATAATCTGCGACCTGGGTAGAGCAGTAACGGCCCCTAACGGGTCCCTAAAAATTGTTTAGAAAAGTTGGAAGCGAATTTCCAAATTTTCGAAAATATACAAAACGAGTGTGAAAAAGTGGTGATCTTTTTTTCTTGTCAGACTTTTCAAGACTTTAAATGGAACACCGTGTCTTTCCTTCATTGCCCCCTCCCCGAGCCCACCAACGCGCCCACAGCGTTTAATAATAAATAATATTTGCATGAGATAAATTTATTGCGGACGGACCCGCCACGGCCCCTACTTATCGTCAGTCCTCTGGGCATTTAACGGACTAAGTTATAGAGGCTCCTCCTCTCGGCAGACCTGCACGCTATAACCTAGGCTAATCCGTTATCATCATCATCATCATCATCATCATCATCATTAACCGTGGGCTCATCGCCCGTTGGTGTATAATGCCATCTCCACAGTTTTCTGCCATTCTTTCCTGTCTGTTGCTCTGTGACTGAGATCCTGTAAACTGCTTCCACACCATTCTTCAATATCATCACACCATTCCTTGTGTGGTCTCCCTCTCTTATTGGCACCCTCCATCACTCCAAACATTAGAGCTTTGATCTTTCTGTCCTCTTTCATTCTGCATATATGTGTCCGAAAAGTTGGAGTTTCCTTTGTTTTACTCTTTCCAGCATGGTTTGTTTGGGCTGAATTCTCCTGTATAGTTCTGTATAGTTAATCCGTTATGCCGAAGTTCAACAGTAGGCCTACCTATATTCCGTCAAATAGACAACAAATAGATAACAAATAGATAATCGAAAGTTATAATGGATGACGACGACGATCATGATGATAATGATGATGATGACGACGATGGTGATGATGATAATTAATTGATGATGATGACGATAACGACCAGGGTGCGATTTGTGACCTGGAGCAGTGGAGGGGAATATGTCGAGTTTGGGGGGATGTAGTTGTTGGAAACTGTAGCAGTGGGAGATGTAGTGGTGGGGGATGTAGCAGTAGGGGATGCAGTTGGGCAGTGGGGGAGATTCCTCCCTTCCCCACAAATCGCGCCCTGATAACGACGACGATGATGATGATGACGACGGTAGTGGTGGTGGCGATGATATGGCAACAACGACGGTGGTAATGATGATGATGGTGCTTACTGAAATTAAGGTATTCGTCGCCAAATTCTTCCTGTATTTCCTTAGAAGAATTCCTGAATGCTGCCGCTGTAGTCTTCGCAATGATTTCAGAAGTGTTGATGTTGGTTTGAAATCCTCCTGGTTCTATTATCGCAACCTTGCATCCGTAAATGGCAATGGAACGTCTGCGGTAAAACGGCAACGATCTTACAAGTGACGTAGTGGCGGCTCCATGATTTGGCAAGGGGGCATGGGCGCCCGCACCTTAGGGCGCGTTGGTGGGCTCGGGGGGGGGGCAATGAAGGAAAGACATCACTGTGCTCCATTTAACGTCTTGAAAAGTCTGACAAGAAAAAAAGATCACCACTTTTTCTCCCCTCCTCCTGGAAAATGCAAATACAAAAATTTTCACCGTGAAATTTGAAAACCGTGGTAAAATATTAACCGTGACCATTGCGTTTTGCCTCCTCCTGGAAAAAATCTATGTGGCGTAACCGTGTTTTGCCCCCCCCCCTGAAAAAATGTATGCGTGCGCCCATGGTGAGGGTGGTGGCCGTTGGGGTGGCAACTTCTAAGTATGGGGCCCAACTATTTTCATAAACCTGGACTATAGTCTAGTTGCTTAGAATGAGCGCCCTAAAGTATGGAGGTCATTGGGGCAGGGGACAGGCATTCTGAGGCGAGACGTTCAACCCGGCTTGAGTTATCGGGTTTTAATCCACCCTTCCCCCACTGATCGAGGACCAAAATTTTGGGGTTAGAATAATTAGGGATAGACGGAAATCATCACATATGATGATACTCAGCTAGTGCATGACAATCGATGGTGCTTCAACTGAGACAAACATTTCAATTAAATGTATTGAAAATGAACTGATCAGTGATGTAGGTCTATAAAGGTAGGCCTTATGGTTAAAGTAACGGTAAAGGTAAGACCAATGGCTGGAAGGAATACCACGTCCACATTTTGCCAATTTGCCCTTTTTGTTCTTCTGTTTGAAGACTGGACAGAAGTCAGCCAATAGTGACCTGAAATTTCCTCTGTCCTTCTATATACAAAAATACACGCCGTATAATATGTCGGTGGCCGGAAAGCTGGAGAAAGTACCGCAAATCTGCGAAAAATTTCGGGGTCTATTTCAAAATTTCGTCATACCTTTACACGCGTTTGTATGAGGTGGAAGATTTCAATCTTCCGTAATTATAAAAACTAGAAATTGGGAGATGAACATTGAACAGCAAGTGATTAAATTATATAGCACAAATTTCGCTTTACAGAGACAATTTGCTTTTAATGTGTTGATATTAAGTCATTACAATTACAATTACAAGTTCCCCATGACCTCACAGAGAAATTCTCTCTTATACTTGCATAAGGGAACACACACACACACACACACACACACACACACACACACACACACTATAAATGTTGCGCAATTCAGAAAGTTGCTAACTAAGACAGGTAGTCTAGGTAGACCATATGTAGGCTATGCGGATGTTGTATCGTCCTGTTCCGTGCAGTGCAGCGTACCTGAGAACATCGCTGAAAGCTTCTGCCGCAAATTTTGACATCGTATAAGGCGTGCCGTCCGGCATGGCCAGCCTCCCTCCCATGCTGCAAGTGTTGACCACCCTCCCCCTCTCCCTCTTGACGAGCGGGAGAAACGTCAGCGTCATGTCGACCAGGCCGTATACGTTGACGGAATTCACGAAGCGGTAGTCTTCCAGCGTCGTCCATTCCAACCTTCCCCTTGGTCCGCCCACTCCGGCGTTGTTAACGAGACCCCAGAGACCTGCATTTAGATGAGGTACGAAGCACTGTCACTTGGATGATCAGAGATGTCCAGTGGTTGGGTTAACCCATGGGTTGGGTCGGGTTGGGTCAGGCTATTCCATATTTTAATGGAAAAGTTGGGTACCGGTTGGGTCAGAAAATAAGTCAAGGTTTAAGAAATTGTAATGTATTACGGTGGGTTGGGTTGGGTTGGGTTGGGTCAAGTAGTCCGATTACCGGCATGGGTTGGGTTGAGTTAGAGATTTCATGGGTTGGTTTGGATTGGGCTATAAAAAATGGACCCGTGGACAACTCTGACTTGGAAAAACCATCGTCTATTGGCGTAAACTTGGATGAAAATGTTAGATTCCAACAACTGCACCTTTCCCCGTCCCCATGGTGCCTCTCAAAAAGCGGGCGCCTCCAGTGTTTAATCTAGACTCCTGGACTCTGGGGGAACTGACAAAGCCGGGGGGAAACTGACAAAACAGGGGGAATTCTGCTAGGGGGCTGCTGTCAGTCCATGTAGTATGCAAAAATTTCCGGGGGGATTTGAAATGTCCGGGGGGGAAAGGGCAATTCCCCTCCCCAGAAAAGGCCTAGATTAAACACTGGGGGCCTCGAGTCTAGAGGCCTAATAGAAGTTTACGCCTATGACATTGACCCACACTAAGCGAGCAACAAGAATCTGATTTGCCCGCATCAACGCTTTAACATGCATTCAAATTGCGCACCGATATTCAGCGGCGTAGCCAGGAATTTGATTTGGGGGTATAAATCTGGTATAAAATTGGGAGGGGCTATAAATCTAGACTAGTAATTGCTTAACTAGTCATTGCTATTTCAATAAGTTGAACCAGTGGCGTGGCCACGGGGTTGTTTGGGGTTGTTCAAACAACCCCATTTCAAAAAATATGACCAACACAACTGATGTAAATCCGTTGACTTTTTGTTGAAGGAGGAGTGTAATGGGGTCGACCGCCGCCCCGCTGGTGTTCAGTTGCATAGTGCCTCCAGTTAACAACCCCACTTTGCATAAGCTGGCTACGCCATTGTCAACAAACACATAAAAACTTTAAGATAGACTGATTTTAGGGGGTATATACATGGGCGCCCGCACATTAGGGCAAGAGGGGAAACTTGCCCCGTGGAAAATGCAAATACCAACAATTCGCATTGAAATTTGAAAACCTTGCTAAAAATTAACCGTGACAATAATTGTGTCAAAATGTGTTTTGCCCCTCCTGGAAAAATTTCTGTTGGCGCCCATGGGTACATATACCGATATACCCCCTCGCTACTCCGCTGTCGATATTCTGGAGATTTAAATTGTAAAAAGCGTCAACGCAGATAACGAGTCCCCTTTGCAATCGCTGGAAAAGTGGAGGCGTAGTTCTACCTTTTCCAGGTGGAAGTTTACTTTTAACGTATTCAAACGCCCGTCGGACGCTGTCCGACTTCGAGACATCTAGTCCGATTGGACGAATTCGATCGGAACACGTCTTCTTCAGCTCATCCTCTCCCTTTTCGGTCAGACATCCGGCGAACACGTGACAGCCGAGCGCGTCGAGGCGCTGCGCCGACGCCCGCCCGAATCCACTGTCACACCCGGTCACGAAGACGTAACGCCCGCCATAGTTGCCGACCCTCGGTCTCCTCAAGAGTCGATCGATGACTTTGTACAGAAGAAAGAGACCGAACAACCACACGGCTGGAGAACAGAGAAACGCCATCTTGTGTTTCTAGAAGTTGCGAAAATCTAAAACGAACGAATTCGATCGGAAGTCAACGCAGTCTCGTGAATATAGAAACAGTGGCGGTTCCACGTGAGGTGGATGATTGGGGATGCATCTCCCCGCCGGACTTCCGGACTTACTTTATTTGCTTGTGAAACCTATTTTTGGGTAAAAGTCTAGTAAAAGCAACTGCGAAGACCTTTTTTGCTTGTCAGCCTATTTTTTGGTAAAAATGTAGTAAAATTAGGGATAAAATTCCCCTTTCAGCCTTTTCCGGCAAAGCTTATTGATTTTTCCTTCTATTTTCATCACCAACCAACTTTCTATGAATTCATTTCATCCCCCACCAAGAAATCCTGGAACCGCCACTGTACAGAAATAAGGTAAATCTTTCAATCGCCAGTAGGGATATGTCGTAATTTTGCTGAAAATGCAATAGAACTTCGTTATATCGGAATCGGTATAGGAGTATCCAGAACAATCTCTAGCTATGGTCACTGATCTATGCCCACCAGCAAGAAATCTGCTTCTGCCATTGGCGTCTATTAATAGACGACAATGGTTTCTATGGTTTCTGCCCACCAGTGGGCGGAGCAACCGGACTTTGTTGGTAAACACTGGATACCCCTATATAACGTACTTCGTAGGCTAGCAAATTTTGCAGACCCAATCATTAGGCCTACGTTATAACGAAATTATACCTAATCGAAAGGATAAAGAAAACCTGGATATAATGGCATATTAGAGCAGGCATTTGAAGATGCTGGATTGCTTTACATGTATAATGAAGTACTAAAATTTAATTTGAGATCTGTTTTGACATTTTATAGTGCAAAATGGCCCGAAGCAAGACAGCAAATGTGTTTATAAGGAACAGAAATTGAAATAAATGGCTATTTGAGTCAGTGGTTCGTTCACGTGTAAGCCTACCACGGCAGTACCATAGCTACTATAGAGACTTCGACGGGTGGTTTATTTTATAGCACAGGAAAGATCATACTAAACCTTTTGAAACTATTATCATTATCATTATTATAAAGCAAAGGAATTTCTCATTTTACTTGCTTTAATGTTGAATAAGAAATAAATAAAACGAAGGACTTACTAGTTTCTCTGTTTGTCCGTTTTAAATGCAAGAAACCATTTAAATGCTGCGGTTTTTTAAAATTTTCAATCACTAACCGATGAGGTTGGTTTGAGAGACTGTTTCCTTCTTTAACCAGTTCTATCTGAACGTTGACTGCAGACTAAAGAACATAGACGCTATCAGTTGCCATCTAAAACTGCTGTTGCTGCTGCTGGACTTTAGCAAACTAAGACCAAGCCAACACAGATATATGGTCCATTGTCCAAACCGATTTCAATTTAAACAAACTGAACCTCGTTTCATTTTGCCTACATTGACCTAATGAACTAGGGGCCGAGGTGGATGTGTCACCGTCAAAGTGTGAAATCAGGCAACGTCAACGTTGCCTGAAATTTTTAGGCAATGTCAAAATGTCCTGATTCACTCGGCCAATGTCGACACTGGCTAAAATTTTCAGGCATTTCTTAACAATGCCTGAAATTTGCTAAGATTTTCTACACACTTTGCCTCAAGTCTTTATTCATGATGGAATATGCAGCAGGAAAATGATTGACGGGCATCTATCTATATTGAGAAGTAGTTGTCAATCTCTTTCCCGCTGCCATATAGGCTACTCATTCCTTTTGCAACATCCTTGAAGATAAAGGTAGCCCCGTTCTCAAACGAGCGTAGGGTCCGGCGCTGATCTCCATGTACTAGGCAAGCAGCGATATGCATGTGGCTTATACCGTAAATCAAGAGAGTCTGTCGTTACTTTCTCTAGACTCACGTTTCGTGTAATTTCTGTTATTAAAAATCTATCCACATCATAAGCGCAAACCGGACCCATGTCCTCGTGTCCTGACATGAGTATTTCTTGCACAGGTCAGGTCCTTATGGCTGTGTACGTGGGTGTTTTCTAGCTGTAAAATTGAATTTCGCTTTTTATGTCAGAGCTCCAGCATAGCGTTACCAGGGGCAACGCACTGGCGCACTCAGACATGGACATGGACTGGGTTTGGTTGGTTTCGATTGGGTTGGGTCAAAAATAATGTCCATTTTTATGTGTTTTTTGTAAAAAAATAAGTTATGGTTTACTAAATTGCAATGTATTGCAGTGGACTGGGCTGAGTCAAGTAAATCTTTTACTTTCGTGGGTCATTTAAAGTTGTTTTGAAGGTTTATGCCTATTGTATTCGCTCCACTGAGTTATTCAGTATAGAAATTCTGAAATAATTTCTCATATTCTGCCTGCCAATCACGTTGGAATCCTTTAAAATGTAAGAGACCCTCCATAAAGTACGTCACGCTCGAGGGCGGACGTGTGTGAGAAAGCGTGACAGTGTGTGATAGTTGAGGGGTAAATTTTACTGGTAAGGTCACGCTTTCCTTGCATATAAATCCTGAAGTATGAGGGTGAAATTTAAATTTTACTATTTCTTCTGATCGATACATATTTTATCAGAAGATGTCACTGGTGCCTACTAATCAGATTGTGCTAGGTAGGCCTACTTGGAATTTCAAATCACAACAAAATTCGTCATCATTGCCGGAAGATGAATATCTCCATGTTTTGCTTTTGTGGTTCGAAATTTTTGACAGGTTGTGACAATGGGTGGGGTGAAAACTGTAAAAAATAGTGTGACGTAGGCTACTTTATGTATGGATCGTTCCTAAGGAATGGCATAGGGCAGGGGTCTCTAAAGTACGGCTCTAGGACCCGATAAGTCCCGCCAATATTTGTAATCCCGCCCGCGACAAAAAAAGAACATGCCAAAAACATACCACTGTAAATATCTTTACTAAATTTAATTTCTTGTACACCCTGAACCTTCATAAATCAGAAATGCGGTCCTGGCTAAAAATGTTGGAGATCCCTGCATAAAGCATAATTGATGAGTTGATCTCGGTCTCAATTTTGGGTTGTTAGAATCCTGATAGAGGAATTCGCCTTTAACTTCAATGTCTTAAATCTTGGTCACAGTCTTAAACAATTGAGTATTGTCAACTGATTTAAGCTAAGATTCTTTTCACACGCCAATGAACAAATTTTTAGCACATCTTATTTTTGCCCGCAGTCATTTAGAACCTCTGATGAAGAATTCAGATTAGTAAATCAATATGGGAATAAATGTTAGTAATTATCAAACGTTTTTGCTAATATTGGTTAAATTTCACAGTATTTAGACATAATTAATTTTGGTTTTGTAATGTCGAATAAATTCTTCGAACTCAACGGCAAAAATATGAAAGCGGCTGGATCATTCGGTCTGTCGTGGTACTTTGAATTCAACCAATAATTCATTAATCCTTTAAACGAAAAAATTAAATCAATCTTAAATTCTGTTAATATCCCATATGGATGAACATGAAATCGCCTAACTATCACACAGTCTCGGCAACTAAATAACGTTATTTTCACATGCAGAAAGATGCATATGAGAAGAATTTGGAATATTGCTATTTTTCTATAAATAATCTATTTGCCCTTGAACGTAGCATTTCTATCGAGTTCAAGTCTCACACGAGTGACAACTTAAGCCAAGCTGATCGGTGATCTGATCTTTCTTGCTTATTTAACACAGAAGCCCACCTGATCTTATGCTCTCGGATCATTACATTGAAAACATATGCAAATGAAACTCAGATGGTTATGCTATCCACTCTACCCAGTGTTTATTCTAGGCCTGTTTTGTGGGGAGAGGAATCCCCCACAGTTTTAAAATCCCCCCAAATTGTATATGTTGGCTTGGGGGATGGAAATTCCTCTCCCAAAAAAGCGTGGAGAGACAAATCTTGTCCCCCAAACATTTTAAACTCCCCCCCAATGTCAAGGTGGCTAGAATAAACACTGCACTCTACCAAGGCTCGGATTTAATGTCCTTTAAACGAGATAATGATTTATCTTGTCTATTCAACGCACACGTATGCTATTCTCAAACGATTGAAATCACATCATTGCATAAAATGCATTCTATATGCGGATGACAATCAGGTTCTTGCAAATGAATGGAAAATTAATGATCATACAGTTTTAAGTGAGCCCAGACATAGACATGGGTCCATTTTCAAAAACCCAAACAACACCAGTTCATTAGTATTCAAATACCAACTCAGCCCAACCCACGAAAGTAATGGGATTAGTACTTGACCCAACCCAACCCGCCGTAATACAATAGGATTTAGTATACCATGACTTATATTCTTACAAAACCCACCAAGCCAAAGGCAATAAAAGTCAACAGACACTGTGAAGAAATGAAAATAATCATTGATGGAGTGGAAATAGAACAGGTAGAAAACTCTGCTATCCGGAAAACCTCTGCTTGATAAGAACGCCAGGTGTCATAAAGAAATAATAAGAATTGCCACGGGGAAAGAAGCCTTTACGAACAGAAGAGAACTACTGTGAAGAAACTTTAACAGAAATCTGAAAAAACGATTGGTCTAAACACTGATCTGGCCAGTGACACTTTATGGATAAGAAACTTGGACGCTCAGAAGGGAAGACATAAAGAGACTGGAAGCATTCGAAATGTGAATCTGGCGAAGAATGGAAGAATCAGTTGGACGGAAAAATAACCAACGAAAAAGTCTGGAAGAGGATAGAAGAAAAGAAAAGGTTAATAAACACTATTCGTTCTAGACAATAGAAGAATCATGCCTATTAAGAGAAGCACTAGAAGGAAAGATGAAAGGGAAAGTACCAGAAAGGGCGCCCACGAACATCGATGCTGGAGTGGATGTCCGACATTGCGGCAAAAAACAAACGCTGGAGTATGGAACCTGTTCTTGGAAAGCGCACCTGAAGAATTTTCATATTCATATTCATGGTTAAGCGCAAATAGACTTAAACTAAATCCGTCAAAGTCTGAACTGATATGCTTGGGACAGAGGCGGCAGATAAATAAAGTGACGCTTGATGAAATTAAAGTCGGTTCAGATCTGATTGTGCGCTCAAAGGTCGTTCGGAATCTGGGTGTGATTCTTGATGAGAATCTGACGATGGCCGATCATATAAGCAGGGTTGTCTCATGCGGCTTCCTGGAATTGCGTAAACTAAGAGCAATTATAACTTCGGTGACGCGGGAGGTGGTACTGACGCTCGTTTACGCGTTGGTCTGTACACGCTTGGATTACTGTAACAGCCTACTTGCTCAAATCAACATCACACAACTAAAGAGACTCCAATCACTACATAATGCATAATCATCATCATCATCATTGCTTTCTGCCAACCCATTGGTGGCAATAGCTGGGCACAAGACATTTCCAAGAGGCATCGTCACCATCCTGCCCTCTGCCTGCTCTTCAGTGGCAATAGTGAGACACAGAATGTTGATCCGCCTCCTGTTCCCGTCTTGTGTCCTTCCATGACCCTGTTTTCGCCGAGCACTGATCATGATTTCTCGGTATATCGAGCTGGCCGCAATGCCCCATATACAGTAGTTGGACACGCGCCCTCTGCTGGCACGACAGCGTACGAAAATCTTCCGCCAGTGATGCTGTTCTTCCATGATGCTTTTCTTCCATGCTCTTCAGTTGAATACATCCACCATCCCTGCCGTTGTCTTCTGGTACAGTTGGTCCACGGCACCTTATTCCGTATTATTCGGTGCAATCCCAGGAGGTTTCCCAGCCCAGGACTTCCCCCCATCCGCCACCCGGGGGACGCGCATCTACGCCGTTGTACCCCAGCGCGATAATGCATAATACAGCTCGCTTAATAACAGAGACGCGAAGAAACCAGCACATTTCGCCAGTCCTTCGCGAACTGCACTGGCTTCCGGTGATCTCCCGAGTTGAGTTCAAAATTATCTCACTAGTGGATAAATGTCTTCGTGGCGATGCACCGGAATATCTTAGAACTGACTGCATGCTTGTCCGATCATCAGGCCGAACCTACGGACTACGATCATGTGACACTCGATTACTCGTTACTCCTCGGACTAATTCAAAGTTCGGCGATCGCGCGTTCTCGAAGCTTGGCCCAACCTTCTGGAACAAGCTTCCATTGGAACTCCGTGATCGTACTACTACACGGGACATTTTCTTATCGAGACTGAAGACATTTCTTTTCGAGCAACCAGCAGGGGCGCTTTAGTGTCTTAATGCGCCTGTAATGAACTATCTATCTATCTATCTAAGAAGAAGAAGTAGTAGTAGAAGAAGAAGAGGAGGAAGAAGAAGAAGACAAAGAAGAAGAGGAAGTGAAAGAGGAAAAGGAGGAGGAAGAAGAGGAAGAGAGGAAGTGGAAGAAGAAGAAGACGAAGAAGAAGAAGAAAACCCACCATACACATGGACATTCCTGACCAAACACAAAACCAACACAACCCAGAGGAACACATGGGTGGACCAAATTGACCAATATCAAAGTCTGACTGAGCCAGTGTGTTACCCCTGTGTCACTGTACGCGCGTCTACAAGTCAATTACAAAAATTGATTATAACATAACTTATGTGATATTCTTAATAGACGACTTTTTATTTTCTTCTTGAAAGACATCGCGCTGTCTTGTGGTAGAACATTCCAAGATAAGCTGCTCCGATGAAGAGACGTGGTAAACGAGAAAGATATACTTCAATTTCTTCCTCATTGTTTCCAAAACTCTTCATTGCAATGATCACATTCATTTGAAACAAAACCACTGGAATCGACCGGGATTTGTTGCGGTAGTCCCTGATTTTTGTGCACATTTTGAAGTGGCGGTATAGAAGTTGATAATTGAAGTGGTCCGCGAGAGGGGTCTAGTGGTCCGCGGCAAATTCAGAAAAAACGTTAACAAAAATTAGACATATTTTTCCATGTCAGTGGCGTAGCCAAGGGGGTTTGGAGGTTTAAATCCCCATTGGGTGCCGGACCCAACATTGTTTAGAGCAAGCAGCACAATTAAGCAAGGTGACAACCTATTTTGCTCGTCGGGGCAATGGTGATGGACGAATATCACACGCGCTGACCTTTTTTGCCTGTCATGATTTTTCTCATTTTCAGGTGTCCGCGAGAAATTTTTGATCTTCAATAGTGGTCCGCGAGGCAAAGGGGTCTGAGAACCACTGCTTTAAAGATTGGACAACCACAATTGAAAGGGTGATATTTGGAATTTCAAATCTCAACTAAATTCGTCATCATTGCCGGAAGATGAATATCTCTATGTTTTGCTTTTGTGAATTGAACGAGGTATTCGAATTTATGGAATAGAAAACCTGCGTGACGTAATTTTATGGACGACGCTTTATCGAGTTTCGAAATTTGTGACAGGTTGACAATGAGTGGGGTGAACACTGTCAAAAATAGTGCGACGTAGACTACTTTATGGATCACCCAAGAACATGCGAAAAACGCACTACTGTAAATATCTTCTAATAGGCCTACTGTAAATTTAATTTCTTGTACACCCTGAGCCTTCATAAATCAGAAATGCGGTCCTGGCTAAAAATATTGGAGACCCTTGCATAGAGCATAATTGACGAGTTGATCTCGGTCTCAATTTTGGGTTGTTAGAACCTCGATATAGGAATTCGCCTTTAACTTCAATGTCTTAAATCTTGGTATCGCTAGTCTTAAACAATTGAGTATTGTCAACTGATTTAAGCTAAGATTCTTTTCCCACGCCAATGAAAATTTAATGAACAAATTTTTAGCACTTCTTATTTTTGTCCGCAATCATTAGAACCTCTGATGAAGAATCCGGATTAGTAAATCAATATGGAAATAAATGTTAGTAATTCTCAAGCGTTTTTGCTAATATAGGTTAAATTACACAGTAATTAGACATAATTAATTTTGGTTTTGTAATGTCGAAAAATTCTTCGAAACTCGACGGAAACAAATGTGAGAGCGGCTGGATCCTTCGGTCTGTCGTGGTACTTAGACTTCAACCAAAACCCCTATTAGGCCTTTAAATGAAACAAACGAAATCAATGTTAAACTCGGTTAATATCCCAAATGCATGAGCATGAAATCATCTAACAAAATCACTGTCTCGGCAACTGAATACCGTTATTCTCATACGCGGAAAGATGCAGATGAGACGAGTTTGGAATATTGCTATTTTTCTATATAGGCCTAGGCTAATTAATCTATTTGCCCTTGAACGTAACATTTCTATCGAGTTCAAATTTCACACCCGAGATAACTTAATTAAGCCAGGCTGGTCTGTGTATCAGTGTATTGTGGCTTTAATCTGCAGCGGCGTATTTCGTTCCGAACACCTAAAAAGGCCAGATTCTTGAACATCTTTTAACATTCCGGATATAAAGAGTAGAAATAGAACAGGTAGAAAATTCTGCTATCATGGAAGCGGCCTGTTTCATATAAACGATAAGTGTCATGAAGAAAAAAGGAGAAGAATTATTGCAATGTGGAAAGTCATGAAGAAAAAAGGAGAAGAATTATTGCAATGTGGAAAGAAGCCGTCACAAACAGAAGAGAACCACTGAGAAGGAACAATAACCGAAATCTGAACGAATTCGTTTCCACAGCTTGTGTCATCTTTTGTCTCTCGCCTATCCATTCTTAATTGTTATCCGTGTTTCCGACCTGATATCCTGATTTGGAGTTTTTTCTCATGCGACCGGGATTTGTTGCGGTAGTCCCTGATGTTTGTGTACATTTGGAAGTGGCGATATAGAAGTTGATGATTGAATTGCACACAAGAAGACGTTGTGTTAGAATCTGACTTAATTAGAAAAACTTACGTGCAACAATCTTTGTCACTGCAATGCTCAAGCATTCCGCAGGGATTGTCACCGGAACAGTGACCTAATCCACAGAAAACTATGACATTATTCATCAGTTATCGCCTATATACGGATAACTGTGTCACAAGCTCCTATTAAGCATGTGAGGGTTCTTTTTTATTCAATGTAATATGCACTTTTACAGTGTAGAACCTCTTCGTCTTAATGTATGACAAATAAACAATGCACTGATCAATAAATGAATTCCTTTTCTTCAACACAAACACAATTATATTCACAACTGTTTCTCCAACATAGAATATTCTACTCAAAACAACGCATTTCTATAGTTTCTCAAGTGCTTCTTATACTGTTCATTTATACTCGCGTAAATCTTTCTATATTGTCCGTTTGAACATCTTCAAAACCGCATACAATATCGAGTAAACGTTTTCTATGAATTCTATATCTCAATCATTTCTTAATTCCTCTCAATTCTCTCATTATCACACTTCTTGACAACGCCCCCTTTCATATTTCATTTCTCTTCACCATCACTCCCAACCGCGACCACACCCGACAGCGATCTCCGCTCGACTGTACCTATCATTAACCTTACACGTCCATTCATTCACTCCCAAGCCACCATACCACACACATACATAACCTCCTTCACACCTCAAACATACACCAGCTCACCTCCCACACACACGCACAAACATACCTAAACACACATAAACATACACCGACATTCTTCCTAAATATCACTTTGTGACAAACTGTACAGTTTATTAACAACGACACATACTTTTACACCACAAAGAAGGATTCATGGTTCGAAAATTCTTGGACAAAATAATACATTTGACTTTCTGTATTCGATCATCATGCCTAGTTATAGAGATATTAGCACATCCAGTATAGAGCCAAAATAGATCGTATTAATGATGCCTATCAACGCTGAATTCTAAGCCCTTATTGCTATAAGATGGAAGATTTAGTATTCCATATGAAATTGGCATTTGGGGAAATGATTAAATTATATAGCACACACTCCCGTACTACTGCCTGCTTGTAGCTGGGCCATGTTCGCAGTTGCGAATAGAGAGAGAGAGAGAGAGAGAGAGAGAGAGAGAGAGAGAGAGAGAGAGAGAGAGAGAGAGAGAGAGAGAGAGAGAGAGTAAGCGATCGAATGAATGAACGAGTGAGTGAATGAGTGAGCGAGCGAGCGAGCGAGAACCATGTTTCAGATACGAGCAGACAGAGTATTAAAAATAGGCTGGAGCCTTTCCTGGAAGGCAGCCCTTCGCTCTATCCTCATTACCAAAATTGGGAATGTGGAACGGACTGGGCAGCGGTCAGCTGAACTGGCTAGCCGAGCGGTCAGTATCCCAGTTCGCATCAGACCTAGAGCAAAGGGTTACCCACCCCACCTGTGGGATCCTTTAAATACCCTAGGATATTTCAATCTGGGCCGAGGAGTGCAGAGGGTCAGTCCTTACGAAGAAGTCCTATGCTCCGAGACGAGTCTTCATTCTGCAGGTATTAATATAGTTTTTATTCATTAAAAGCAGACTATGTAAATCCTGGCCTTATTGATATAAAGTTCCCCCTTATAATTTGGTGGAGAACCGGGGTATTAACAGAAAATCATCAGAAAATCATCAGAAAATCATCGAACCATCATTCAGCGTCTGGTCATCCCCAGTCCTCCTTGTCGCCAAGAAAGGAACCACTGAACCACGCTTTGTGGTCGACCTCCGCAAACTAAACTCCATCACGCCAACTCTTGTTCATCAACTGCCCACCATGGACTCTGTAATCGACGCCTTATCCAGTTCCACTCCCCGACTATATTCGAGTCTCGATTTACGGAGCGGATACTGGCAAATTTTGCTCGATGATACCTCGAAGGAGAAAACCTCTTTCTCAACTCAGGATGGACAGTTCTGCTTCAACCGCATGCCGTTCGGACTTAAAAATGCTGAAACAGTAATGATGTCACTTTTGACTGGAATTTTCAATGGAATTCTGTGGAAGTATGTTTTAGTTTATGTTGATGACATTTTAGTCTTCAGTGAGAATTTTAGTGTACATATGGAACATTTGACCGAAGTACTTGCAAGATTGAGATCTGCAAACTTACGCCTACATCCGCGTAAGTGTTGTTTTGCTATGAAAGAACTCACATTCCTCGGACATGTCTTCAGCGAGAATGGCGTAGCTGTCGACCCGAAGAAAGTGGAAATCATCAGGACGTATCCACGACCTGAGAACGTCAAGCAGCTAAGATCTTTCCTCGGATTCATCAATTATTTTAAGAAGTTTATACGAGGAAATTCACAGATCGCTGCACCCTTAAACCAACTGCTCCGCCATGATGTTCCATACAATTGGACTCCTCAGTGCGAGGAAGCTTTTCGGAGTCTAAAGTCTGCCCTTATGGAGACACCGACCTTGGCATTCCCTGACTTAAATCGACCCTTCCGTCTCACGGTCGATGCATCAGGTCTCGGTCTGGGATACTTTCTATCACAGAGAAATGATCAAGGTCACGAGGTTCCCTTGGAATTCTCTGGTCGCGCTCTGAGAGACAATGAAAAAAAAATTCTCTGTCACGGAACAAGAAGCGCTTGCGGTTATAGAAGGCATTCGTAGATTTCATCCATTTTTGAAACATAGAGAGTTTGAAATTATCAGCGATCACTTCTCCCTAAAGTTTATAAACGATATAAAGGCTAGTTCTGTTGGTCGTCTAGCTCGATGGGCTCTACTTCTACAAGGATATCGGTTCACCATTACTCACCGTCCGGGCCGGAAGAATGAAGCAGCGGACGCTCTCTCGAGGATCAACCACCCTGAACCTCCGCCAGCTGACCCAAACGACGCTTTCTTAAATGACGATATCTACATCTCCACGATGTCTGAAGAGCAACCATCTCAACCAATGATACAAGTGTCGTTTGAGTATGATGACAGAGACTCTAATTTCAACGTCATCGCTAATGCTTCAGACGATCAATCCTTACCGCCTGCAGGTAACGATTTTGATCTCTTTCAATCAACCGACATTGTAAAAGAACAACGCCAATGCCCTGAGCTGGCACCTATGATCGCTTATTTGGAATCCGCAACATTGCCCGTGGAGAATGCTCGAGCACGATCAATTATACTGCATGCTGATCAGTATACTTTGATCAATGGAATCCTGTTCCATCTGTTTCAACCTCGAAGCAAGAAGCCGCCACAGTCCAAACCTTTCATTCAGCAGTTAGTAGTACCTAAAGCTCTTAGACCCCAAGTCCTCGAGGCCTGTCATGACCACATGGCACATTTGGGCGTAGAGCGTACCTTTCTCCTGATCAAAGATCGATTCTTTTGGGACAGACTATTTAGTGACGTCACAGACTATGTTACTTCTTGTCATATCTGCCAGTCTTCAAAGAGAGCAACTCACATTACGAGAGCTCCTCTGATACCACTACCTGCGACAGAAGAGATATTCTCAAGAGTCCATATAGACCTTGCCGGTCCATTACCCAAAACCAGTGCAGGGAACCAGTATATATTATTAGCTGTCGACAGTTTTTCCAAGTGGCCAGAGGCAATCCCGGTCCGCGACATGTCTTCCAAGACCGTGGCAACCGCGCTCTTTACCGAAGTGTTTAGTCGTTACGGAGCACCGCTCCAAATCCACTCGGATCGTGGAGCAGCCTTCATTGGATCCTTACTCCAAGAGTTGTGCAAGCTATTTCGTATTAAACGTACCTTCACCAGTTCCTATCACGCGGCTGGAAATAGTCAATGCGAACGAAAGTTTCCGAGTTTATGGCAGAGCCTCAGAACTTACTGCTTGCAACAAACTGAATGGGACTTGCATCTTCCTGCAATTCTCATGGCCCATAGAGCGGTCCCGAACTCAGCGTCAACGAAACATTCAGCACATTTCATTTTGTTCGGACGAGAAATGCGTTTGGGGATTTCCGCTTCCCTTCAGTCTTACAGACCTACAGGAAAGGTGGATACTGATCGTTATATTCAACAGTTGTTACCTCAGCTCGAAGCAACCCGAGCAGTCGCCAAAGACAACATTCTGGAAGCACAAAAGGCTTACAAGCATCAGTATGATAGGGCATCAGTAACTCCGAAAGATTATCAACCTGGTACATATGTTTGGCTTCATAGCACCGCTCTGAAGCGAGGTGAAAACCCCAAATTGCATCGTCAATTTTCAGGTCCATACTACATAGTCAGCTGTGGACCCAACCTCACCTATTACCTTCGCCATGCTGCTTCTAAAAAAAAACATCCGAGTCCTGTACACTATAATCGACTTAAATTGTGTGATATGAGCAGAGAGGAATTTCTCTCCAAGTTTTTCATGTGCGAGGACGATTCCGAAGTACAACTTACAGAACTTCAAGATGTGCTGGACGATCCAGTCTCGCTACGTGATTCCACATCACCTGAAAACAACCATGTTGATGCTACTCACCATGGAAACCAAAGAGAAAATGACTCTGTTACTGTATCTGATCCTACGAATTCACCGAATGACATTAGTCGAAGTGCATTGGACGATAATTTATCGCTGTCTTCGCATCCCAAATCCCCTTCACCGCCAAATGATGATAATTGTATAGATAATAATGTTTCAGATGTCGTACAAACAGACGCTGCTTCTGATAGCGATGATTCACAGTCCACTACGAACTCTCACAAAGAGCCCCCTACCTGTGCTTCACCTGCACAAGAATGGTTTGACGTCGATAGGCTGTTAGGTACCAAAGTCGTTGGTGGACAACGCTATTACCGAGTCAAATGGGCTGATTCAAAATTTTCCCCGACATGGGAAAAAGACTCTGATATTTCAAATTATTTAATTCATAAATATCACATTGACCACACGTTGACTGGTAAGAAGAGACGCAGAGCTCTCAGATCCATTTTACCCAACCCCGCATTTTAACGTATATCTTATGCTAAATTTGGGTAGATTATAACCTGCAAATTAATATTTTCTCTACCTTGAATTGAAACATAATTTTATAATCGTGCCTAACTCTTCACAAAACTTAGCTGGCCAGCTTCTTCTTAAACATCATCGAAGAGTTATATCCCATCACCCAGTCACGCATTATTGTTATGCCAAATTTTCAATTCATTTCTGAAATATGCCCTACGCACATATTTCATACATGCGCATTTATTATTACCATTATTATTCATATTCTGAGAGTAAAATATGCAATTTTGACAGCAAAATGGCATTCAGTGCAAATTTTAAAATGTATTGATTCTGAACGTATTTACATGCAACCGATTCAACCATGAATCCTGCCCCAGAGAAATGATGCAGTGTCGTAATAGTTATTTCTTATATGTCATGATGAGTCTATTGTTGTCTTACGTGTGCTTTATTATGAATGACCGTGATTGCATTATTTGACATTGATTACCGTATTTTACGTGATTGCATTGGTTACCATTGATTGCATTAGTTGTGCGAGGTCATTGATTGAACTGATACTAACACAGAGTATCCTGCATTGTTGAACTGTACTAACACAAAGTACTCCAGGTTAATGAAATATACCAACACAGGTATTATGTATTCTTGTAATGTAAGGAATGTTCGCAATGAATTATGAACGAAATTATGTGCTAATGATGTTACGTGATTACTGAGATTTGGTCTAAAATGGTCATTTGTCTTTTGTTCAGAAGATGGCAACCTATTACGGTGTCGCTCATTTGTCTATGATCTCCATGATTGTGATTTTACTTGTACACTTCATGGTTTGTCCTGAACCGCCAGCAGTTAGACGTCTACATTACGGAATTCATTTTCGACCCCTTGGACAAACAAGTGCAAAGTCTGACATCTTCTACCACACATTTTATTTCCATCTACCGAGTCTACCTGAAAGACCACCTGCTCAACATACATGTTTTCTGGTTGACATACCAGATGTATGTACTGAATACAAGATTATTAATGATATGATTGTACTATTTGTTAATGAAACCTATACTGAGTTTAGAGCTCTTTTGCAAGCAGCATATGACTTACTCCCCAATAGTCCTCCACCTTCCAATTTGAAAAAGCCTAAACGATCCCTCTTCCCTGTTATAGGTACTATTTTCTCATCCTTATTTGGTACTGCCTCCGAGAATGATATTCAAATACTTAACCAACATATTAAAACCCTTGGGGATAACCAATATAAGTTAGATACCCTTCTAGAACAGCATATCAATTCGTTTTCCTCGTATATGACCCTTAACCAAAAACGATTTAATAAAATTGAGTCTCTATTAAACTCCACCTATGTTCATATGCGGGAATCATTTTGGGCCCAAACCAAATCCATTAATACTAAACATACTATGGATATACTAGCTATGTACCATATTTTTAATAAACTTGTCGAATACCAACAACTTTATGCTGAATTATCTCAGTTTTATAACGCAATAGAACTATTGTCCATGGGATATTTACCATCTAATCTTATACCTGCCACTAACCTTAAATCTGTTCTTGATGATGTTGCTAGTATTCTTAGATATACTCTTCCTCATTTTAGCCTTGTTCATAGTGATCCTGCTTATTACTATAAACATGCCCAGTTTCTTGCCTTACGTAATAATAATGACCTTTATATTACCCTTAAACTACCTATTACAGTCCTTCCCTCTTTATTATCAGTGTATGAAGTCATTCACTTCCCTATCTCCTTTCCTGAAAATTCATCCTTATTGACAATTCTGGACCAGCATCCACGATATTTCTTAGTTGCAGCTGATTCTTCATTTTACTCTGAAACAGATGACCTCATTTTCCCTTTAGAGAATCTCCAAATATCTATTTTTAGACTTCCTTCCCAACCATCTTGTCTAATGGCTCTTTATCAAAATGATTTTAACCTCATCAATGCCATATGTAAATACCGAGTTATCCAAGATGATCTTAAATCTTCTATCATTCTTATCGACTATCCCTTAGCTCTATTTAGACATATTGATTCTTTTGAACTCGTGTGTAAAGCTAACACTTCTTCCCATGATGGATGCTTATACTGTTTTCACAATATCCCTTGTGGATGTTCCATTTACACTTTAACTTTTGTTATTCCTGCTCGTGTTAAGACATGCACCGTAGACGTAACCTTTGATTCTGTGTCTATAACACCTCAGTATAATTTAAATCTACCTCTCCTACAATATTTCTTCAATAATCTAACACTGAACCCATTTTTAACTAACGAATTGCTTTCTACTCCTATATCTGTTGACCTCCCTCAATTTTCTATATTCAACCACACCTTTGAATCTGAAATAGCATCCTCCCATGAAATCAGCTTAGAACTTGATCGTGTTATTAATGCCTCAAAATTTGATAAACCCATTTTCCGCTCAATGATTGACCCACTTGTTTCGGGTGATCTAACCTTACCAAACTCTCTTTTCTCTTCGTTTGAAAGCTATTTCACCATAGCCTCCTGCATCCTTACTGGAATAAATTCACTTATAATTGCATGGATGTTCTTCAAACTTAAGTTCATTTTAGTTACTTTACCACTCATCATTGGCCATAAGTCCCTTGCCCACGCACAGACTTTCCCCGCATCTCTGATTTTTACTACAACCCCTCACCCTATTACAACCCCTCATTATATTTATCAGTATGTTTCTTCTGTTAATACCCCAGTTTTGATTATCTTTCTCTCTCTAATTTTTGTCTATTTTACATTTAAATGTTATAAGCAAGCAAATCAACATTTTACTTGTACTTCTGGATTTGACTTACAACTCCATATTCAAGGCGTTAATCAATGCTTCATTTTTAACATTCAAAACTTCACAGGATGTCCCCAAGATTATGTGATGAAAGGACATAAATTAATTACTACCATTACTCTTTATGGTTGGATATTTCCTAAACTATGCATTTCCTGGAATAATTTTACTATAACCCACAAAATGACTAATGTGTCCATTACTTTAAACACCCAATGTGCTGTCCCATTTGTTTCAAGATTTAAACTATTCACCATCCTTCGTCAACCATTTTCTTACTCCTTGTATATGCTTCATGGAAATCATGTTGTCATGGTGTCATCCCCACAACACTATGCTTACCCTAATCAGACTGTTAATGCTTTGGTCTAGTAATATCAGGATGCGATCAACAAAGAAGACCATTTCTTTGTCAACTGGCACTTATCTCGACTGAATTAACCTGATCAATTTTTTCGGTTGACTTACCTAGTCAGTTGCGTCATCCCCTCTTCAACCTTAATCATTCTCCTCCCCTGATACTGACAGAGGACACCCATGAATACTGACTACTTAATACTGTATAACACTGTTTTCCCAGCCTTGTTTGTTCAAGAATATACTGTTGTCATGTGTTTAAAAAAAAAACGATTGGATTCGTATTTTAATTTGCCGGCACGAGATAGAAATGAACTTTGCTTAACCTTAGTAATAATGTGTTGAATTATGACTACGTGCGAATTGTTGTTTGATCTTGTGAACTCTATTACAATGCTTTACTGAAGTGAATGTTATTTGAACGCTCTATGTACTTGTTGTCAACCACCGACGATATACTCTGATGTATTTCAACCATGAAATTTAAGTTGTGCACAGTCAGTTTATTTTAATGCGTTACTATAATGAATGATGATTTGTGACTGCCATGATTACTTTTAACTGTTTTACATAAAGTCAATTTATTATGCTGCATACCAGGCAGTCACGCCAAGTCATTTTGCTTAGAACTTGTTTTATTATGTGCTATATAGAGACTTGCAAAGTTAATCTACTTCGTACATTATGTAGACGTACTGTAAAGACCATTCGTTTTAGTTTCTCGTTATTCAGTACTATGTATACAGACACTATAAAGGCATTTTTGCCCTGTTCTAATTATTCGCTGTTCTATCATATATGCTTATTCGATGTGTGCTGCTTACTGCTTTGTCTAATTGGTCTCCATCATTGACTGTGTTCAGACTTTGATACATATTCTGGAGACATATTTATGTTAGTGTGCTTTTACTTGTATTGGTAGCTACTATTGTTCATTGTATACTGTTAAGTATTTTTTCTGTCCCGACTCGGAGCGTCGGACTTCAGCCAAGACGGATTTATAAGATGGAAGATTTAGTATTCCATATGAAATTGGCATTTGGGGAAATGATTAAATTATATAGCACACACTCCCGTACTACTGCCTGCTTGTAGCTGGGCCATGTTCGCAGTTGCGAATAGAGAGAGAGAAAGAGAGAGAGAGAGAGAGAGAGAGAGAGAGAGTAAGCGAGCGAATGAATGAACGAGTGAGTGAATGAGTGAGCGAGCGAGCGAGCGAGAACCATGTTTCAGATACGAGCAGACAGAGTATTAAAAATAGGCTGGAGCCTTTCCTCTGGAAGGCAGCCCTTCGCTCTATCCTCATTACCAAAATTGGGAATGTGGAACGGACTGGGCAGCGGTCAGCTGAACTGGCTAGCCGAGCGGTCAGTATCCCAGTTCGCATCAGACCTAGAGCAAAGGGTTACCCACCCCACCTGTGGGATCCTTTAAATACCCTAGGATATTTCAATCTGGGCCGAGGAGTGCAGAGGGTCAGTCCTTACGAAGAAGTCCTATGCTCCGAGACGAGTCTTCATTCTGCAGGTATTAATATAGTTTTTATTCATTAAAAGCAGACTATGTAAATCCTGGCCTTATTGATATAAAGTTCCCCCTTATATTGCTACGCTTTTGCCTCAAAGTACCATCATCATCATCATCATCATCATCATCATCATCATCATCATCATCATCATTGTCATCGTCACCTCGCCGTCCACCAGCGGTGGCTTCACGATTTGTCAAGTGCGGGAGAGAGGCGTTGGGGTGGAAACTTCTAAGCATGGGGCCAACTATTTAATTGTTGCTAGGTATGTAGTAGTAAGTATAGAGTCCCAACAGACGGGTTACTAGGGGCCAGGAATTCATTCCCAGAGCCCCCACGTGGAGCCGCTGCCATCCACCCATCACCCATTGTTACTTTTCTATTGATGTGGATACATTGAAGCTACGCGCCAATACTAAGCTAGGTCAATATAGCTATTGTGTGTGTGCCATAGTAGCTAACATGGCGGGGACAGGGCCGCAGAGAGGAGGCAGGGGGCAAATGCACGGGGTCCGGCGGTCTGGAGGAGGCTCTGGCAGGTGATGAACATGTATTATTAACAGTTCTTACAATAATAGCACCACAAAAAGGTCACCATGCACACATTGCACAGGGACCCCGGGGGAGTAAAGGAGGACCCGGGCGATGATGACATCATAAAGAGCGTAAAACAGTGATAAGCAACAACAAATGGTCATCGACAATTTTTTAAGACTTGTCAGGGGGCCGTCGGTTCTTCTGCACAGGGACCCGGAATTTCACTCGGCGGCCCTGAACGGGGATCTTCTGGTCAGACGCTGAGATAGAAATGCCAGTCTATGTCATCGCAGTCTACTGAGTCATGGTAGATGCTGCGGAACTAAAAATAGTCTAGTATTCAGACTCCTAACGCATCAAGTCTTGAACCTGCCAGACCGGCTGGTTGGTTATAATTTATAATGGTTCAAACTGTTTGCTTACAACTTTTCGCGCCATGGCAGACTGGCGCGAAAAGTTATAACCAACCGGTTGCAAGAACCTGTACCAAACCTGACCTACCCCACCCAGTCCCCCAACAATTTTCTCATCGGATATACACGATTTGCACAAGTGACTGACTCTGGGTGGTACGACTGGAGCAATTGCTCCAATTTATACCAACGGTTGCATTGGCATCGAAGTCTACATCAAATGACTTGTTGCTTTAAATTGTCAGTTATATAAGCATACAGTAAGTAATGCTATATTTCAGAATCTTTTGAGATCGATGCTGATAAGAAAAAAGCTCTTAATTACGACACATTTCGACCAGTTGAAGTAGAAGAATGATCACAAGTATCATCAGCCACAGACTTCTCTTGAATGCGTTTCCCATCTCAGAATCAATTCAAACAGTTTAAACCTGTTTAATTAGATTAAATTTCGAGTATCTGCATCTTCGAAGACACATAATGGCATTCGGGATGTCAAATGACGCTTTTTAGAGAAAATTCTTTCCATTTCAAATCGTCCAAGTGTTCAGTTTTGAAATTCTATAATGGTTTAATTTACATCTAGTTTAGCATAGATATTAGATAGCATAGATTTTGTCTAAGACGGTATTCTCTTATCATTCTTCGGGAGGAATAATGATTTTTTGTAATATCTTTAAAGAATTGATTAACTTTTTAACGATATGCTGTAATGTTAATATAGCCTTATTTGCCCAGTAGCTTGCAGAATGCAGATTTTCATACATATCTGTCGAATACCAATAACCTTTATGGATCAAATTAACTCACTTTGTCGCAGTTGCTTCTATCATCTCCGCCAGCTTAGAGTGATTCGACGTACACTAGACATGCCATCTGCTTCTACTTTGACTCATGCATTTAATTTTATTCGCTCAAGCCTTGACTACAGTAGTTCACTTTTTGCTGGTCTTCCATCGGTGCGACTTGATAAACTCCAGATTGTTCTTAGTTCGGCAGCCAGGGTGATTTCTGGTCAGTGGCGTAGCGTGACTTTTGGGGGCCCGGGGGGCATCTTTGCTATGGGGGCCCCAGAGTTTCGAGCTGAAGAGCAAAAAAACGTTATCGCCTTCTTTTTCATCCTGACGAGCAAAAAAAAGGTCGTCAGCACATCATTTCTAGGGTTAGGGTTAGGTTAGGGTTAAGTTAGGGTTAACCCCTAACCTAACCTAGCTTAGACCCCTCTTCGCCCCCGCCCCGGGCCCCGGCTGTTAACAAAGTGCCCCCCCGCCCCCTAGTTACGCCACTGTTTCTGGTGTCACAAGACGCGTGATCACATTAGTGAATATATGATGTCTGTTCTACACTGGGTGCCTTATCCTGCTCGAGTTGAGCTTTGTGTGTTGAGAGCGGTTACACTCTCTCTTTATGGTGCCACTCCATATCTTACCTTTCAGAGTCACTCCACCCTCTTAGCTCCATCCCTGGTCGCAGGGGCTTCTATCCCTATTTAAGGCGGGCGCGGCTGCGCCCGGGAAAAATGAGGGGGGATATTTTGCTACTAATCTGAACTGAACCGAGACTGTTGTTGATTAAAAATAACACTGACCGTGAAGTAATCAATGATATCTATATGCCTAACACAAAGGATGAAAAGCTGAATATAATACTAAGTCTACAAAAGAGCAACTTAACAGGGGCAAATTGTAATTTGGAGGGGGGAATTTGTAATTTCGGGGAAATTGAGCCCGGCTGCAAGGGAGGATAAAAGCCGCTGTGCTACAGTGGGCTATATGTATGCAAATATTCAGAAGAGTGATGAAACGAATTAAAACCACATATTCTTGTGTCCCCATCTTTGTTGTGTCAAACCCTACTAGAATTGTCAATATATTCTGTCTCATTTTTTTCTAGAGCTTTCGAAATGCCACGAAAAATAATGAGCCGTTTGAAACCGACACTATACAAAGTCTTTCAGAAATCTATTCTCTATCAAATGTCTAGAAAATCAATCGAGAGATAAGATGGCGCTTAAGAGAGCTGGTTTCTTCTAATACAGGTTTTATAGACCACAAAAATATTATAAAATTGATACCCTGTTTGTGCTGCAGAAGGCTACAGATATATAAAATTTCAGAAGAGTGACGAAACGAATTAAAACCACATATTCTTGTGTCCCCATCTTTGTTGTGTCAAACCGTACTAGAATTGTCAATATATTCTGTCCCAATTTTTTTCTAGAGCTTTCAAAATGCCACGAAAAGTAATGAGCCGTTTGAAACGACACTATACAAAGTCTTTCAGTAATCTATACTCTGTCAAATGTCTAAAAAAATCAATCGAGAGATAAGATGGCGCTTAAGAGAGCTGGTTTCTTCTATTACAGGTTTTATAGACCACAAAAATATAAAATTGATACCCTGTTTGTGCTACCAGGGGTTTCTATCCCTATTTAAGGCGGGCGCAGCAGCGCCCGGGAAAAATGGGGGAGGGAATATTTTGCTACTAATCTGAACTGAACCGAGACTGATATTGATTCAAAATAACACTGACCGTGACGTAATCAATGATAGCTATATGCCTAACACAAAGGATAAAAAGCTGAATATAATACTAGGTCTATAAGGGAGCAAATTAACAGGGGCAATTTGTAATTGGGGGGGACTTGTATTTTTGGGGGATTGAGTCCGGCTGCAAGGGTGGATAGAAGCCGCTGCCTGGTCGGCCATGTCTTCGGTCCACAACCCATGGTCTTTTCAGTGTGCCCAAAGCACGAACCTCCTTGTTCCTGAAACGAAGTTTTGAATCAGCTGGCCCTATCCTTTGGAATGCTCTTGACGCCAGTATGCGTGGCTTAGCAACTCCTAATTCTATGGCCCTCTTTTTGAAACGACTTAAAACTTACCTCTTTGTCAATATAGGCCTACAGTAATTTAATTGCTGTGGGAGCGCTTCTGTCATGAATGATTCTTCAGAAGAGGCGCTATACAAATATTTTGTTACATTACATTACATTACCAATCAATACTGAGATAATGGTGATAGTTTGCTTTGAAGAGGGACGTTTAAAAGTAATAGTGCAGTCACTGAGAGGAGTTTGCAAAGCAATGAAAGCATTTCGAAATGCTAATAAACGTCAAGTAAAATAGGATTAAGTGGTATTTTAAAAACAATTTCGTGAATGCTACGCTGAATGTGGGCAACTGAAGGGTCTGCTTACCCAAATCTACGACATACTGTCAGTGGCGGCTCTAGGATTTGGCAAGTGGGAGGCCGTTGGGGTTGCAACTTCTAGTCATGGGGGCAACCATTTGTTGTTTAATGTAAATGGCATTAATATCATCCCAACTGGGGGTTACTGGGGGCAGGCACTCAATAGGGGCACCTGATGATAAATTTTCCGGTGGAGCCGCCACTGCATACTGTAGCCTACAGTATAGCACGTCCATTGCTTAGCATACCGGCTACTTCAGGCAGTGTGGAGAGGCTGTTTTCCATCATTGGGGCAATTATATAAAGTGGTTTAATTATCGTCAACAACTGTTGAATCTTTGTTGCTGAGAAAGCAACAATGCGATCTAAAACAGGGGTCGGCAACCTACGGCCCGCGGGCCGCATCCGGCCCGCCAAGTGAATTTATCCGGCGCTCCGGTCCCACAGCTTTTTGTGTAAAAAGGTCATCACCCATTTTTAAAGCCTGACAAGCACAAAAAGGTCAGCATTAATTTTTCGCACTTGATATGTATATTTTTGACAACTTTTGGACTTTTTCCACGACAAACTTTCTTTTTAAAAACATAAACTTCAAAACTGTTGCGGGGCCTGTCGAAAAAGTTAAAAGGGATGCCGATCCCTTCTCTAGAAATAAGACAAAGTGAGACTACTGGCAGTGTCAAGCTTAGCATTATCACATATCTGGTACATGCAGATTCTGTCATGCATTGAAATTCAACCCCAGCTCAAATTTCACAACTCCAACACTGCTAATTAAGTTGTGTATATCAACAATGTAGTAATAATTGAGAGTTGAAGAACAATATAAGAAAAATGACCATAAGGTCCATAGGCATAGCCCATTATAAGCAGTGTTTATTCTAAGCCTGTTCGGGGGGAATTCCTCCATTAAAGTTTTAAAATTCCCCCTCCCCCCAAATGTATATGTTGGCTTGGGGATGGAAATTTCTCCCCCCCCCCAATGCGTGGAGAGACAAATTTTGTCCCCCCAAACATTTCAGACTCCCCCAATGTCAAGGTGGCTAGAATAAACACTGCTATTAGGCCTACTATATTGATATATATATATATATATATATATATATATATATATTATATATATATATATATATATATGCATTTTGTGCCAAAAAACAATAATTTGCATATTATAAGAAACTAGACCTGACGTAGCATTTTCATGGTCATATTTAATTTTTCGCACTTGATAAAGATAAATAAGAAATGACTATTTTTATTTCTGTTAAAAACTAAACCTCAAAACTTAAAACATAGTCGGCGGAATTTGTCGTTGATTTTGTCGGCAAACAAATCGACCGACGTTTAGTCTTGTCTGGAAGCAAAAAATAAGCCACGCCTACAAACGCTCATGTAGCTCACATTTTAAGGATGACTGATGATGAATTTTTCGCTTTATTATGTGGTTTAATGTTGACGGTTATTGCATCCGCACATGCATTATCGGGAAGTTTCCAATTATTACTGACATAAAGTTACATGTCCATGAATTCTTGTCCAACCACTATTTCTTAACGTTTCATGTAATTTTATATTTTTTCTTCAATGAAGAATATTTATGTCAAATTCACATTTCGACATTTTTCTTGTAATCTTTAAAAACTCGCCGATTTCGCACGGGGATGGAAATTCTCTCCGACAATGTGTCGTTGTTATTGTCAGTTGGCGCGCTGACCTTTGGACTAAAACCTGATTGGCTGAAAAGTCAAAATGTCCGCCGACAAATCCCGGCAGATTGTATATTCATATTATCCGGGGCTTTGTCGGCGGACGTTTGCTCCCCGCCCCGAACGTCCCGCGAACAAGTCTAGCCAGTCGGGCACCTGCCATTTGAAGCCGGCTTATCATTCAAATAGATTTGCCCGCCGATAAGTTGGTCGACAAATTTTCCGACATAAATCCTCAGCACATAAAGATAAATAAGAAATGACTATTTTTATTTCTGTTACATGACTTTTGTAAAAATGTGTTGACTCAGTGCAATTAGGCCTATTACAGTTTTGATTATAAAGGTGAAGCGGTAACTAGGTTGAGGGAAGTTCAGAGAACTTGAGGAAACTTGAGGAATGCTTTAAATGCTTGGAGGAATAATAAATGTGACTATTTAATTTTAAGTTTATGAAAAATGATTTTAACTCGCGTTTTAAGTGCTTCATTTCGGACAATTAGCGCCGATAAAGTGAGTTTTTCGGCTTACTTTTGTACATTTGGACGATCTTTTGCGGCTGCAAATGCGATCCACAGGCGCTTTTGTAATGGCAACATACTACCCTCAGGGACAAAAGGGTAAGAACCGGGCCAGCGGAATAGTTTATTGCATTTGGTCTTCTTGTGCTGCGTTTTATCGGGGCCCATTCTGAGAAAGAATTAAGGGCTAATTTTGCGTCTAGTCTCTTTAGTTACATTCACTGTCATCTCTTAGATCCGATCTTAAAACGTGTCTGTTTAGCTTCATCTGTCCCCCTTAGATTGCACCCCCGCTGATCTGACTGACCTTACCGACTTGACCTGGCTCTACTTCGACTTAGTTTGAGTGTTCCATCGGCTGACGCCCTATGCATTATTTCAGTGGCGCCATAGAAGTTGATTGATTGGTTCACTCACGAAATACTTACAGAACTCTGCTGCCTTTTGCTTCTTGTAAGTAAATTGATGAGAAAGCGTCATGCAGAGGTTTGTTAGAATGCACAAAAATATAAAGGTTTGAACTCTCTGTTTCATTCAAAGCACTTGATTTGTGGCATTATTGAGTTCATTTGATTTAGACTTGGATGAGTACCTTTATGGTCAAACCCAAGTAATGTCAAATTTATGGACAGTAAAATAGTGTGATGTTAGGTTGAGTTGACATTTAGTGTAGTTGATTTATTACTTTAGTTTTTATAGTGATTGGTGCAAATAATTACGCGGTGGTCATGATAATGACCTAAATCCACAATAAAATAGCAATGAAATCATAGCACAATATAAAAGCTAAACAGACAGATCATCCAACTGAGAAAAGCTGAAATCTAATAAATAAATATTTAATTTTAATTTTAATGATTGGATATAATGGCACATTTTGTGGCAATGAAACTGAGCATGGCGGTTTTATTGGTACTGTATAGGGCTCATCCATATAGTACGTACGCAAAAAAGACATATTTTCAACTCACTTGCCCCGTTTGCACACCATACATGTGCAAAATCTTTTAAATCCAATCTTCACTATCTCCCTCTCAGTGTGTATGTACTATATGGATAGACCCATATTTTCAGACTTTTAAAATTAAATTAGAATCAGAAACTGACTTTGACTTGTGCACTTTCAGTTTTATCTCACTTAATTTGTTTAGCGTTTAAGTTGTGCAAAGATTTTGCAGATCTTTTATTATGTATTTATGTATAACTGCAATAATTTGTATTAGTGCATTTAGTAGTGGCATCCATTTTGTCACTGTGCAGTGTGCATCCAGTCTTGAGGATTACCAATTTGACTGTTGAACTGGTGATAAACATGATGATTTTACTTTGTTTTAGATTAATGAGTCATAGCAGATTATCCATGTGTGCTCAAAATGTTCATTTTCTTCACTCTGAAAATGCTCCATTGACTTATGTATCTAGGTATGTACCATTAATTCTAGAACAATGTTATTTATATCTATTGCTCTGGTATTGGTAAGTTTGACTGCTTGCTGTTTAGAGAAAAGGTTAGAATATTCTAAAATGCGGTTTGGTTAGACGAGTGGTTCTTAACCGGGGATTCTCGTACCCCTTGGGGTACTTGAAGGACATTGTGGAGGGTAATCAGAGTGATCCATAAGTAAGGTCTGTTTTAATTGAATACTTTTACTACAATGTAGTCAGTATTACAGATAAACAAGTCTAACCAGCAAAGTTTATCTATCAAGAACATTAGTTTTTGGTGTGAGGATGACTTGAGGATTTAATCCTTGCCTCAATTTTCGGAGGTTGAAGATTCATTCTGGTGGTTAAGTCACCCTATGCCTCTCATGATCGAAAAAAAGGGAATTCAACAAAGACCTATATATGTGCTTCATTGATTTTGCACAGGCATATGATTCCATCTGGAGGAAAGGCACATGGGAAATAGTAGAAAAATACGGAATAAATAACAAATACATACAACTGATAAAGGCTTTTTAACCTACAATGTAACATATTCAACAGCAATTGGTGAGAATGTGAGAGGGGACAAAGTCGGAGGAATTCAAAATAGTGACAGGGTTTAGACAAGGATGTATTTTGTCTCCCTCACTGTTCAATGTGATATTGGACTACATCATGAGAAGACTAGAAAAAATAGGTAACCTCAGGAAAACAATGCAACCGCAAAATATGGATGACACGGAGTATGCAGACGACACATACTTACTGGCAGAGTGCCTAGTAAGAATAATGGAATTAACGGAAATACTGGCCAACGAAAGTGAGAAGATAGGCATGAAAATAAACTATAAGAAGACAAAGATTATGGCGGCGACAAATCAGCACGGACCATGGCCAAAAGTGGGAATAGAAAACAACGAAATGGATATGGTAGAAAGCTTCGTATGCCTAAGAAGTGAGGTAGACAATAAAGCAAAAGGCGATTGGTGCTGGCAGGAAATGTCTTCAATAGGTTAAGGGAGAAGCTGTTCAAAAGACATGATATAAACATGAAATTGAAATTACGAATATTAAACGCATGCGTCACTCCAGTATTTACATGCGGAGCAGAAACGTGGAATATAACCAGCAGCATGGAAAAAAGGATAGACGCATGTGAAAACAAATGGCTAAGAAGGATCATTGGAGTTGGCTATAAAGAGCATGTAACAAACAAAGAAATCAGAGACAGGACGCAACAACCCCTCGTCAGTAACATCGTAAGAAAGAAAAGAATGGAATGGCTGGGACATATATTGCGAATGGAAAACAAAAGACTGCCAAAAATAGCATTCTATCATAAACAGGAGGGTAAAAGAAGTCAAGGACGACAGAGAACAAGATGGACGGACTGCATAAGCAAAGACCTCAACACGGTGGGGCTCAAGCTGGAAGAGAAAACAACCGGAAAAAATAGGACGACTCTGGAGGAACTGGCGCGCAACAGAGACAAGTGGAGAGAAATCGTTTCAGAATCAACGACTGGACACAGTCAAAGATGACAGAGAGAGAGAGAGAGAGAGAGAGAGAGAGAGAGAGAGAGAGAGAGAGAGAGAGAGATGCCTCTCTTTGACACTGAGACTATGGTTTGATATTTGTGAATGATTCGCCAACTGTACTTTTTGTACATTTTCATTTTTTCAGTTTCCTCCATTTTTTGTTTCTTGTGTCACTCTTATTCTCTTTGTTTGTCTGTCTGCCTCTCCCTGTTTTGGTTTTTATATGGGAGAACATTTTACTTATTTTTTTTATTCAGGGCAGTTAAGATTGATGATATCCAGATGTTTGGAGGGGTTCATGGAGGAGTTTATCTTGAAATTACTGAGGAAGCTGGAGACATGATTGTCAGTCAGCATTATGGCAGGGACAATGAGGTAAAATGCTACTGTATTATTAAAAATTTTCTCTGGTTATATGTATGTATTATATATATATATATATATATATATATATATATATATATATATACCGTGTGTCCACTAAAAAAACTAAGCCAAATTTGAAAAAACAGTTCCAGAAACGGTCTTCGATCAGCAGCTTGGCCAGTAATTTGATTGGAGGAGATATAAATATTAACTTGTCATTGATATAAAAAAAATCAAAACATGTTAATGTCCCACATGTGAACAAAACGGCTACTAACAGTAAAAGAAACATGACACTGGCGCCATATCAAATTTGTCCTGGGTCAAAGAGGAGAAACAACCAAATAAAAAAACTAGGTAGACTGATTTTGGGGGGTATATACCGATATACGCCCCCCTTGGTGCTACACCGCTGTCTCTGATCTTGATGCATGTTCGTCAAAAATAAGACTCTTTGAAAATCCTTTTTACTCTGTCATCGGAGACTTCTCTTCTGATTTGCAAAGGGAAATTGTTAATTTGCAATCCAGTGATATTCTGAAGGACAAATTTAAGAAAGGAAATTTGATAGAATTCTACCAATGCCTTCCGTGGGATCAGTTTGTTAATTGAAAAAGGTTTCTTATGAATTCATTTCTGTTTTTTGAAACTATATATTTGTACAAAAAAACCTTTTCTAAGATGAAGTGCGTCAAATCCTGCTACAGGTCGCCATTATCTGATGAACATTAAAAAATCCTTATTTATTATAGGGACTACACACTGTGAACACAGTTTGATGCAATTTTATCAGAAATGCATAAATTTCGTTTATCTCGCCGTAGTTAAAAAGCCATTACAATTGCAAATGATATTCTGCAGTCTGAATTATGCACTGCACTATAATTCAGCATAGTCTGTTATTCCTTTGTCAATAGTCTGTTATTCAATTCAATTGTCTGTTATTCATTTGCTCTGTATTTGCTGAATTTAATGTCTTGTGCATGTGGCATTTCATTGTTTTCCGTTGGGGGAGGGGCAAGACTTTCGACTGCAAGGCAGGCAGTATTATTTAAAATACCTATGCATTATGCAAATTGGTTTTTGTCCACAGTACATGCTATATGCGATACTACATAGTACATACCAGTGATTGTAATAAAATTCTAAAAACAATTGAGAACACAATGAATATAAAGACACAAAAATTCGTGAAAAATGTTTCCCCTAAAAATCCGGGGAGGGTCCGGGGTAAAGGTCCCCTGACCCCCCAACTGTCGTCCCTGCCGCAAAACCATCAGAAGTCAGCAATATGGCTCGCAACTGAAAAAACTTTGGAGACCTCTAGTTTAGTTGGTACAATTTTGTCATTTGCGTTACTTTTACCATTACAGAATTTGATGAAATTATTACTTGACTATCAGATTGAATTGCACTTAGGGGCTGTCCATTAATTATATCAACAATTTTTGGGCAATTTATGACCCCCTCCCCTTGTCAACAACTGTCAACTTTCAGTTACCCCCCTATAATTACGTCAAAAACTTTTGATGCCCCCCACAAGATCAATGACAAGTCCCAATAACAAGGTTATTATTTTTTGCGGTGATGGCCATTTTTCCCTGTTTTGCTCATCGAGTGTCAAAATGTGGTGGTGATGACCTTTTTTGCCATGTTTTTCCATTGTAATAAGTTGTATTTCATGAAATTTCCTATTTTTTGATTATTTGTAAAAAGTGAAATTGTTGATGCCAACTTCTCTTGACCTCCCTCCCTCCCCCTGTCAACAACTGTCAAACTTTTTCAAACCCCCTCCTCTAAATTGTTGACGTAATTAATGGACAGCCCCTTAATTGTGTTTGTGTGTTGCACAGAATTCGAAAATACCGATGATTCCCGTTTTGATAAAAATTGAGAAATCGCAGTTCATCAACACAGCTAATCTTGGCGAAAACCTGATTGCCGAAGGAGAGATCATCTACACTGCACCTCACTCAGTGAGGGTACTTGTGTCACTTTACGCAGTACCACACTTAGGCAGTAAGTACCGTTTGTTTGTACTCTACTCAGCACCATTGGTGGTACTTGAGCGCTGGAACAATCTGATATTGTATATCGTGATTTCTAAGTCATCCTAGGGTTATAATGGATGGAAAATTAAAAGTTGGTGTAAGAGTCACTCCATAATTATTATGGATTGCTCTGTCTGTGATACTAGTTATTAGGGTGGCCAGTTTAATGTGGCGATTTTTCGGGAAATATGTGGGCTCAGAGGTCCTAAGTATGCTGGTAGAAAATGCGGAAATTTTCAATTTATGCTAAATTTCCAATTTTGTCGCCTATTTCACCTTGCATATTTGTGCAAATTGTGGTGTTTTTCGGGGAAAGGCTGATGAGCTAAACAAGGTATTCCAAACAGACACTTATCCCCTGCAAGTCCATGCCTCTATTAGGAAATTAGCAAAACGTGCTATATGTGTGATGAAAATAACGAAAAATGCGGATAAAATTGCTGCATATTTATGCGGAAAGACCCGGCTAAAATGCGGCACGTTAAAAGATTTGTTAAATATGCGATCTAATTACTAGTAATTAGATGCCCTAACTTATATTCTGAAATCATTCATTCTTTGATATTCAATTGCAAAACAGATTAGAGGCAAAGCACCAAATGGACTGGAGTCATTTTTCTCTCCTTCATTCGATAAAGAAATCTTTGCATTATCGTTCACTTCACAAGATTTGCTCTCTTGTTTTCCAAATTAAGCAAATTTTGCAGCAGCATCAACATTCAGAATAACTACTGGTATCCAAACATTAGCTATTTCTTTATTTAATTTTGCAGGTAACATTTTCCTATGTATAATGCAGAAACAGATGCCTCAGTATATGACAAGCAATTTCTGGATATGACTTAATGTTGCAATTGTATCTTGATTATTGGATTACCCTTTAGTAGTCTTTTGCTTGTTGCAGTGGCATAGCCAAGGGGGATTTGGGGGTTAAAACCCCCTTGGGCGCCGACAAAAACATTTTTTTAATATGTTTCCATGCATTTTTTATTTTCGGACGCGGTTTTGAGAGTCAAAACTCCCTTTGGGGCTGCTGACCAAATTGTTTAAGCGCCATAGGCGTGATGACCTTTTTTTGCCTTGTTAGCATCTGAAAGGAAAATGTTTTGAAGGAATAGATTACAGGATTACAGGATGACCTTTTTCCTTTTTTTTGCTTGTCAAAATTTTTCGAAAGTTAGTTACGGTCAAAAGTCAAAACCAGAGCCCCCTCTTCCGGAAATCCTGGCTATGCCACTGGCTTGTTGTATAAGTGAAACCTGATTTAAGATCTTAGTGAGCAAAGAATTATGCATGAAAGTGTAATACTTGCATTGGGATGGTGAAATTTAAAATGGTTCTCTTGTCGGTATTAAGTCTTGAAGCTTTTGCAGTTAGATCCTTGAGGCTAAGAGAAGCAATTTCATAAACGTCTTCAGAAAAAGTGAAATTCTGAATGTACAGGGTGGCGCAAAAAAATCCGGACTAGTCACATTTAGGTTTGCATGTAATATAGTTCGTTTTTTATGCCACCCTATATTTAGGAAAGTTTTGCTTCAGGTGATGATTGTTTGGTTATTGTCATTGTCTGATGTTTGCTTTATTTTTATTTTGTTGTTGATCTTGAGTTGATTTTATTTAAAACATGTCAATGTTTTGCGACGATGAATGCATAGATTTAAAATTTATCTTAAAACGTTTAAGACTGTAAATTATTTCTTTTTTTAAATGTGAGGTGGCGACAGAAGACTTACCTTGAGGTCTTGGCTGTGGTACGTTCTTCTAAATGGCAACGACCATAACATGCTTTTGCCTGTACGTCCCATGCAGTCAAAAAATTCCACTTTAGAGACTGAGGGGAAGTTAGAACACGAAAGAAACAAGGCTGATAGACAAAGACGCACGGAAGTAAAATGTGAATCAGGTAGGTTGACGCGACATGAAATTATTTTTATCCGATCTTTTTCAACAGCCACGCAAGAAATCCTAAAAGTTCGAGAACCGCTGTTCTGCACGCAGTTCACAACAGAAAGCAATAAAGACCATTTGCACTCTGTAGTGATATGTGTATATTGATTACTCTGCTTACTTACTTTATATATAGATTCGGAGTCTTTGGTTGGACTCTCTCTCTCTCTTCCGTTTTGGTTGTTGCTGATTAAATTATGTTTGCGAGAATAAAATCTTTAAAAATCAACCAAATTTCTCTTAATAATATAGCATCGCGCTCCGAACCTCTAACAACTCCTACATAGCAATGATGGCTTGTAACAGGACGTGACTCAAATTTATCGTGATCTTCGGTATTTGAGAGCTTCAGTGTTAATGTGTGCTGCTTCTGCTTGCTTGGTTGTCTACAGATATGGAATACTCTTCTACGTTTAGTGCAAGTTCGAGTCACTTGATCGGTCGGGAACATTCCGGTTGGAAGGCGTTTAGCCGAGCTGGACCAATCCTCAAGTGGATGGACGAGTTGGCCGGATACGTCTCCAACCGCTTCGCCGCAACGGTCTGCGTCACCGGTCTCTGCGACGACATCAGTTTCTTGTCGAAGATCGTCCCGGGTTGGTTGATGCATTGATAAGATTCTTGTGATGTTTTAAAAATGGTCGTGTGTTTACAAGTTCTCGCCGTTGTGTTCTGAAACTTTGCAACTTCTTCTGCGTCTGCGAGTATTGTATCGACACACTGTGTTTTGACTCTGTCAGTTATTCTATTCTGGGAGAATAATCTTCAAAAATAATTTTGTCACATCTACTGGATTTTATGTGATGATTGTTTTTTCGAATAAGGTTGTGAATGGTTAACCGGTCCTAAGAGCTAGGACCGGTCCTTTTAGCCTTGACCGGTTAACCGTAATTTCAATTTGAAAACATCAAAGCGCTTTGATGTAGGCACAACACCAGGCTGCCGCTAACCGACCGGTTAACTGGTCTTTTTTAAACAGTTAACCGGTTCTTTAAAACCAGCGGTTTTAATAACCTTATTTTTGAACCATGTTACAAGTTGCCGTTTCAAAAACGACCTGCAATTTAGCTGAACATCTCACCTATGGACTGACATCATAATGTCAAATAGTTGAAATATTGCATCATCTTATGCAAAAAGGGCCATGTAATTGTGGCAATAGTTAGATAGGAAATACCTCAATCTTTCTTTATTTAACCTGTTTTTCAGGCTTACGGTCAAGCCTTCATGCCCCTGCCTAGCATAGGACAGATTTGAGTCAATTAAGGTGAATGCTGTAAGGCCAGAGTGCGTGTATGAGGGGAGGAGGAGATAATGCTGAATCTATGGACATAATAGAGTCTCTTATGAATAGGGGTAGTTGATCTATGGACATAATAGTCTCTTGTGAAAGGGAGTCAACCCAGAAAAGTCAACCCAGAAGAATCGAGTGTGATAAAAATTGGTAAGCAAAATACTTATTCAAACTGGATTTGATTTAATTTATTGGAACTGATTTGTTACTTACTCTGTGTGAGATTTTAGGAAGTTTCGTCACATTGACCGCCACTCCTGTGTTTACCAGCAAAAGCACAGTTGACATCCAGTGCTTTGCCGACGTTGAGACAATCTCCGACGGACATATTGTCAAAGAGCGAGCCGTCGAAGCGTTCTTCACTTTTGTCGCCCTCCGCAAGGCCTCCAAACAGGACGTGACTATGAAGCAACTTGTGGTCGGTTGCTTTGAGATTTTCTAGTTGCTTTTAGAAGGTTGTTTGATGAGAAATTGTCCGGATAGTGTGGTATTCGACAATATCTGGATACACCAAATACTTATGTCACGAAACGACCGAATCCGAATAGCCATTGTCATATTTCATGTTTATTTTTTGAAGAGCAACTGCAGTTAACGAACGCACCTGCAAAATTTAAATTTAACCTGAATATGTCACACAAAGAATTAGTTGAGGCTTCACATGATAACCGAGTAGTGAGTATTAACACGTTGAGCACTGGGAGCGTCAATTGACGTCCTTATTTTGGTACTGCAGGGCGCTGGGGGCGTCATATGACCAGAGGTGTCATTTGAGGGGGCCGTGGCCCCCCCCCAAGGAAATGAAAATATTAATTTATAATGTATTAATGTGCAAAATATTGCAAAAATTGCCAAAAAATATCAAAAAGTTGCAAATTTTCCAACATTGGCCCTAAAATTTGCCAAAATTGCTCAAAATTTGCAAAAATTGCAAAAAATGCCTAAAATTTGTCAAAAATTTGCAAAAAAATTTCTCGCCCCTCAAGAAAAGTGTGAAATGACGCCACTGCATATGACGTCCTCTGTTCAATACATCTGAAGCCAGAGAGCAGTGGGCGTGCTGGCAAAGTTGGTGTCACCTAGTGCGTAAAATCGCGGTGTCACCCATTTAGACTTGGGACCTCTTCTAAATCTTATTTTTCCTTCTCAAAATATCGTGACAAGCAAAAAATACAAAGGTCATCCTTGTTTGAATGTCACCCCTAAGATAGTGTCACCCATAACAGGGTTTACAATGGATGCGGTACTGAAAACACCGAATAACTGAAAAAATGTCAAAATTAACTGTAAAAACTGAAAAGTGATTAATAACTTATGTTATAGACTGTAATAGAATAAAGTAGAAAAGTTAAGTAATAGAAAAGTTATCAAAACTGAAAAATAATTTATATGTACAATAAGTATGATTATTAATCAGTAAAATAGGGTCTTCTGTGTTAGCTGTAAATGTTGTCTGGGACTCTGGGTCATGATTCAGGACTAAAGTTCAGACCTCATATAAACAGTAAACACGTATTGTTAAATTAATTAAACCAATTGAACTGGACAAGGTCATGTCTGTACTGCTGAATGGGCAACAGGATATACGTGCACTAACAGGTCTACATTTCATTGTTCAAGTAGTTCACACTGAACTGAGTCCATCTGACCCATCTTTTGGTACTGGTAGTGCTTTTCTGGTTTTGTACTAAATTTTTGAGTTAATAAAAATTTAATATTTTAGTCTAAAAATGTTTAAACCGCATAGTGGGCATAGACGTGTTTTTAATTTTCTGGCGGAGAAAAGAAACAGGCTAACGCAAAGGTTTTACTGGAGGATGTGGCATTTCTTAAGATGAACATCAAATATTATGGTATCTGACTGATTTGGCAAAATGCATAAATATATTGTTTTGTATTTTTTATTAAATAATATGAAATGGGATATGAGACTAAGAGAACTTTAACTGTAACTATAACCGAAAAATCGATAACTATTAACTGTAACTTAAAAATAATTTAACTTTAACTGTAACTTAAACTGAAAAAACTGAAACTGAAACTGAAAAACCATAACTTAAATAACACTGCTCTCGACGCCACTGCCAGAGAGGTCGCCTGAACCCTGAAAAAGACTGACTGGCAAAAAATCTTGTCTTCAGTCAAAGTGTTAAGACTGTCAGACTGCTGGTAACCAGTAACTTTAGTAAGTAGTAAGTTAAGGTTATTGTAATCCTGTGCAGCAATATTCACTTCGGATCCTGTAAATGTTGACCCAAAATATCCGAATCCGGTATCCGATGGAAAATACCCATCTGGCCTTTCCCTAATTTGAATGTCTCAAATATGGATAGGGGCATTACCATAACAGGGTAAAGTATAATCTCTCATTGTAGCATATCATCTCAAAAAAACATACAAAATTCAGCCTATCTGTACAATGGATGCCGAAACTACGCAAGGATTTATGCACCAGAAATACATGAAATCTTTTACAAATGAATGCTATAATCGAAAAATCACATTATCCAAGTATGCAATAGTAGGATTGTACTTAATATCATTAGTTAATGTTTAAGGCAGATAGATCTGTCGTTAGACAAACGTCTGCTTCTTTGGAAATTTGGATTTTCTTCCTGAAAAGGACAGAGGTGGCCAATTTATTAGACTAAAGCTCAAATTTGAAAATATTCAAACATTGAATTCAACTGTAAAATGAGGAGGTGTAAACTGTAAAATGAGGTGTAAATGTTGTCTGTAATTATTCAATTTTTAGTGCAGAATGCATACACTGTAGAGTAATATCTCTGGAATTATAAATATTTGTTTCTGACATGTATTTGAGTAAATGAATTAAATTCAATTGATTTTTACATTTTACAAGTGTCTGTAGGCATTATATGAAGACAGTGTGTATAGATATAAGTTGCAAGGCTATGATAGAGTTAATATACTGCATTTAGTGAAGTAGTTTCTCCAGTTAAAAATAAGCCATTGGGTAACAATCATTCTAATATCAAGTATAACAACTGTATGGTTTTGTATAAAATCATCTTGAAGGAACAATTTTGATCTTTTGCTGGCTTTAGTCTAATAATTTGACCACCAGTGTCGATTGTTTTTCATTTCTGCTGTGTTTTTAATTTTCAGCCGGAAACTAATAAGGAGAAAGCAATTTATGAACGACGACAAAGGTTTTACGAAGAAAGGAAGCAGAGTTCGAAGAATTCGTTGAAAATTAAATGATGTTTTTTCTAAAATTTCTGCTACAAAATACATTAATTTTTTTCGATTTTCTGAAAAGTAGCATTTAAATAAATTCATGGCAGATAGTATTGAGCTGCATTTGAGTTGTTTTATGTATTTGAATTTGCCTCCTACTGAACAGATGCGACTATGAAATTGTTTAAAACTTTATCCCTTGAGCCAGGTTCGGGAGTCCATTGTTTCCAGGGAGGGGGCAATTGCACAGGGGCCCAGCGGCCTGCAGGGGACCCAGGCCCGGTGACGATGATGTATTAACGATAGCCTGAACCCTGAAAAAGACTGACAGGCAGAAAATGGTTGTCTTCTCGTCATGAGAACAGGGGACCTGGGAATGTCAGGGGTCCGGGCCAATCATGTTAAGTAATCTCCTGTTTAAAAGGAGTGAGAAACAAAAAAAAAGGTCATCAACACTTTTTCACACTTGCTTGTTATGGGTAATGGGGATCTGGAAAAATTCTGGTTTGAAAAAGACCGACAAGTCAAAAGAGGTCATCAACTTTTCAGACTTGTCAGGTAAGGGGCTCCGTGACTATATTTTTTGCACAGGGGCCCGCAGATTCTCTTGGCAGCCCTGATTGTTTCCATTCCTCTCTGTGCCTTACCTCTCTTTGACTTGTGCATAGGTTTTGCTCTCTGTGTGCCTGTGTTTATCATGCAGTGCAATATAGCATCTTCTTTGGTCTGCCTTCTTTCTTTTTTCCTGGTATACTACCCTCCATTACTGTTCTAAACAATGATTCTCTGCTTTTTGCTTTTCATGTACTGTAGCTCAACAAATTGCCATGAGCCTGGAAGAGTGTTCAAAGGGGTGCAATTGCATCCCCTGGAAAATTGCGGAGTTATGAAAAATGTAAAATCACTTGTTTCTTTCATCACAAAACCTTGTTTTGCACCCTGTTGGAAAATTTTTTCATTTCTTTCGTCACAAGACCTTGTTTTGCACCCCCCTAGAAAAATTTCTGTGGACGCCCATGCAAATTGCTAGTATTTTGTAACCCTATGAAAACGGCTGGATTAATTTGAATGAAACTTGGATGGATGAATACTTTAGGAAATATCCAATGTTGTTATATTATGAAAATTACTTTTGCCATTGCATATTTTCTGTCTTTCTCAGTATGTGGGTGTAAATTATTTTAAAAACTCGGTGTAATTGATCTTGATGACTAGATGTCTGTTATATAAATTTTGTATGATACATTTTTATCTTTTCCTGTGTCTTAAGTATTATTAGCTAATTATTATTTCATTAATGATAATTGACAGTTGTTTTTCTGTGCAAATTACTTTTGTTGTCGAGTGTTTGAGCCAGATTACAACCATTTCTGACTATTTGATGTGGTGACTTAAATTTAAAGTATTGAATATTTTCATTTCTCATCAGCATTGTTTTTGCAGATTCCTAAAAAATTCAAGAGTTTTTATTATCTGTTTCGAATTACTAAATGATATTTATTTTATTGTTTAAATTAGAGCTGTAAATGAGTGTGAATCTGTTAAATATTTTAATCGCATTAATAGCACAATTAATTTCTTTAATCACAGTTTTATTAACACACATGTTGTATTGCGTTGAACATGTTGAACTAAGTACTCATAGCCTTGTAATTTATTTTTTTAAACATAACCGTGACTTGATTCGCAATCTACTTGTAGTTTGTTGGCAACAGAGAAACATGCTTCTTGCTAGCAATGTCGCCAGCCACAGAGAATAGTAACTCACAGAGCCGCATAGGCCTACTTTGCCAAAGAAACTACATGTAGTTACAGGGGCGGTTCTAGGTTGGTGATGTATCCCCCAGCCGGCCCACCAAGAATGTGTCTTCAATGGAAGATGATCATCTAAACGGATTAGCCTTGATGTACTGTATATCCAAAAAAGATGGACATATCCACAGACAATGTCATTGACAAATTCGCTTCCAGCAACAGAAAACCTGATTTGAACTATGACTTTGTACAACCAGACTAAAATGGCTTTTGTACATTGTAATTTCTGAACATTATATTTTATAAATCAAATCTACAGATTTCTTCTAAACCGTTTACATATAATTCCTTTGACAATTGGTGGGATCTTCCTAGAAATTCATTGCATCCCCCACCATGAGTTCTTGGAACCGCCACTGTGTAGTTATAATCCAAAGCAGCAACTACCCCACCTTTATTATCATATCGTAACAACAGAATATTCTTAACATCGTAAATAAAAATATTTTAAATTGGATGTATTAAGAACAATTATGAGTCCAAATTCTAAAATAAAATCTGCTTAGAGAGTTTCAAAAGTGTTTTATATTATATTTTGACTGACGTAGCCTAGACCTATTTGAAGAAAGAATGGATCAGTCAGTTGTCTATTCTAAGAGATCAACGCTGACAACTCTGGTTCTTCGTTCTGTCGATGTCTTTCTCTACAATAACAACAACATAACAAGTGGATTTCCGAAAATGACTTAAGAGTTGCGACGTAGGCCTACATTCAAAATTAATTGCACGGGAAAAGTTGCCGTAAGAAAGCTTGTCTAGAAGTCGGTTTCCATTCAGACGCAGTGCAGTGCACACCAGCGCAGAAGAAAGGCTTAGGCCTATCACATTCACAAGTAATCTCGGAATTTGAAACTTAATAGCGAGTAAGATGTTGACATTGAATTAGACGTTGAAGTAGGTTCTAAAAAGGCGTGAAAGCCCAGCAGATGCGTTTGCAATTGAATTCATTGCCAACGGGGAAATTAATGAATCTGTTGAATATGATCATGTCAAAGAAGTTTGGTGATAACTCCGCTACGGTGGATACTGTAAATAGGGATCAGTGTTTTATACAGGCCGGTTAGGAGGGGAGATGTTTCCTCCCAAAACCTCAAAATCCCCCTCAAAAAAAATCCCAGCACTTACACAAATTTTGCATTGAACCGTGTCTTTTCCCCTCCAACCAAGTCGATCCCCTCCCGAAAGCCTCAATCCCCCCTTAAGGCCTGGAGTCTGGATAAAACACTGAAAGGGATGTTTGATTTTATTATCATAAAACATCTACCGATGTCGAGATAAATCCGAATTGTGGAATACGCTTATGCTATATAACCCCACTTGTCAAGGACGATGCGATAGCCATGCTCAAGCATTAAAATGTTGGTGTTGGAGCTGTTCTACTCTCATTAGTGTCTTTGAAACGTTAATCACCGACACCGACACCCAGTTAAACAGCCTACACCAAAGATTCAACAGTAATTTACTCCTAAAAACGTCGTGAGTTGTAAATGATCAAACACAAAGAGAGTAGCAAGTTGTAAGCCTACATTCATTTCACTGTTCATAAGCTGACGACTCTCAGTTCCAAGAATCAGTCTAATAAATTATAATTATTGCTCGCAGGTCGCGGTGGAACGTTTGGTCGATTTGGAACTGGAGGTCGATAGCTGGATGGCAGTCTATATATGAAAACATCAACAAATGGAGAGAGTAAATTACTAACAACAGTTATACAAGTCATTATAAAATATAAATATGTCACAGAAAACGTGAAATTAAATAAAACAACTTTTGATGGTTGATATCTGTAGACTGCATGCATGGTTGTAATGGTTCATACGAATTCCTGTGTGAATTAGTTAATGTAAGATCAATATTTAATATTACATCAAAAAGATTTTGAAAATTGGAAGAAGGAAAGAAAAGAACTACTACATTGAAATGCACTGGTAAGAGTAGTATAAGCACTGTTAATGACTATGCATATATCCAGTGTTGAAAGTCTGAGAAAAAAGGAGCAAGAGTTCTCTTGGCGCTAAGGTGTGTTAAGTATAGCAATGGTAGGCCTACCTTTTGTACGCGCACGTACCCTCCTTAAATCTGAATATAATGTCTAAATTTCTATAGTGCTTTTTAAATCTTAGTTTAATAGTTTTGCAACAAGTAGGCCTACATGGCGCTTTTACAATATTGGAACAAATATTGAAGAATTATGGAAAACGATTTTCATGGTCCAAAAAAGTTCCGGAGCTCAGCTCCGCCGCCCACCGGCTGCCTTTCAGCACTGCATATATCAAATTAAAAGAATGAAGTAAAAGACTCTTTCCTCCTTTGCCCCCTCTTGTTTCTGTCTCGTCTCTCTCCTAATTATTAGAAATACTTGCAGTGGGGGCGGCAGTGATGGTTGACTTGATGGTGCCTGGCTCTTGATCAGATGTTGAGGAAGCCGTGTGGACGGATGTGGTGCCGATTGTGCCAGTCTCATCGACGAAGCTTTTGGCCTTGGTGGCACTTGGCTGCCACCATGATATGGCATTGGAGATGACTCACTAAACCAATGGCAACAAGAGAAAACGTGTGCAGATAACGCAATGCTCACGTACCTATTTTATTTATCATCATCATCATCATAGTAGCTTTCTGTCAGCTCATTAGCAGCAATAGCTACACACGAAACTTCTCCATTTATCTTTTCCCGTTGTTAACCATTTTCCATCGATTACTGATATCTGGAATCTTTCAAAGTATTTTTTGATGTTATCCATCAACTTTTCCAGGGCCTTCCTATTATATTATAAAGCCTAATTAGATTCCTCATATCAGGAAAATTGGTCTAGTACAATCATTCAAAAGTACAAAAAATTATTTTAACCAACGGCATTTAGCAGAGGCATATTGGTCATGGGAAATTTCCAATATGGGCCCTTACTTAAGCCGCCGATATAGAGTGTTTAGTAACCGTTCATAATAATAATACTATTATACTCAGTGGCGTAGCCAGGATTTTCCGAAGGCGGGGTAGGTTATGGTTCCCATGATGATACCCAACTTCAGAAAATTCTGACAAACAAAAAAAGTTATGACGGAAAAATGCTCCTGAGTCCTGACAAGCAAAAAAAGTGTCGTCAGCTATTATATTACTTGATTAAGTGATTCATGTATATGTGTATATGAGCGCGTAAAGTGAATAATATAGGCATATGAACGCGTACAACTATATTGACATGCAATAAAAAAATTTTGGTCGAACAGCCAAGGGGTGGTTTAACCCCCAACCTCCTCGGCTACGCCACTAATTATACTGCATTAGTTTGCCTACTGAAATGCATCAAAACTGGACCACGACCTAATAATTAATCAACTTGAACAGGAAGATATGTTGGAAATGTGACTGATAAGCCTCTGATATCAACAATTTCGAGGACCCTATTTTTAACTTTGACTTGTGCTTCTGCTAACGAAACAAAGATTTATGAGCAGTGCAGCATAAACGCACTTCTTTTCGTCGTTGTCGACTATTGGCGGAGGAAGGGGAGTAGATGTGGTCGACGCGATGAGTTCGCTGATGATTGTCAGAGCTTCCTTTGTCGCCTGATACATTCGTATCAACTGGTCACGTCTGCTGGCTTCATCGGCCGACTCCTCCATCAGCTCAGCCTTTCAATAAACAAACAGGAATGCAACCATAAGTACAAAGCATATATCAGGAAAGAAAGGAGAGATCCAAACACTGAACCCTAAGTGACACCACTTGATAACTTTAACTCAGTGAGAAAACTTAACTCTAATACTTACCTTTTGTCTTCTGATCCCTAGCTGCGCAACATTTTAAAGAGTTGAGTATTTTATATTTTGAATGGATTGCATCACATCACAAAAGCGGCTTACCTGATTTCCAGATGAAAAAAGGTGAGCCACCAGATCAGACTCCACATACGCACCAACCTGGCACAAGATCAAAAAGTCTTAATTGAATTTGTCAATTTTATAGAAACACTGTTATAGCCAGATATAACTATTTCTCAAATGAATAATATATGAATCCGCGACATGCATGAAACATTCTTCAGTATATATAGGCCCAACAGTGTTCTAATATTCAGAACACACATAGACCCATAGAACTTATGTCTCTGGTTGGGGACAAAAAGAGCCACTGAGTCTACTTTATCCAATTTGCGCAAATCGACCAGAAATTATCTCAACTGGTTTTCTATTTAAAGCATAACACCAGCGAGGCCACATTTGTTCAACTATTAGATAGGCCTAAGTGTCCTTGCAAAGCCTCCTCCTGCAGGGCAGATCCTACTGAATCAATAAAAGCCGATTATTATTATTATTATTATTATTATTATTATTATTATTATTATTATTATTATTATTATTATTATTATTATTATTATTATCATCATCATCATCATCATCATCATCATCATTATTATTATTATTATTATTATTATTATTATTATTATTATTATTATTATTATTATTATTATTATTATTATTATTATGGCTTAGAGTCGCTAAGAAGCATCTACCCGAATAGACAAGTTCATCTAGAATTCTAGATGGCCATCTAGTTAGTGGCCCCTGTAATTTTGATGTGTCTTGCTTACTTGATTGATGATGATATGCATGATAATCTTTGGCACAAGGTCTCGCTGTGTCTTGTGGACGATCTTGAGGTAAGAGTCAACGAGGTTGCGTATCGTCTCCACCTGTCGATCGAGGACGGGATCTGTGGAACCAATATCATCTTTTGCCTGTGACAACAAATGCGAACGATCATTACTACTATTATACAATATATATATATATATATATATATATATATATATATACTATATATATATGTATATACACTAATTATTATTACTAGTATTAGCAAAGACGTCGATCCACTTGGAATATTGGGGGGGGGGGCCCAAACCTCCGAAGTTAGGTACATGAAAAGTTGATGCTGTCATTTCTCGTTGTCCTGGTCACTCACGACTCGATCGATTACCTTTTTTGCTCGTCAACATTTGATCTTCGCGTCTAGGGCCCCGCAGACCGCCAGGTGCCCGAGGCCTCACACCGGTATAAGACGGGCCTGCTCTTGACAACACATATGGATTCGAGAATTCAACTGGGTGGACGGCACCCAGTAGCGTCGCCACGGGGTTGTTTGGGGTTGTTCAAACAACCCCACTTCAAAAAAATATGACCGACACAATTTATGCAAATCCGTTGACTTTTGGTTGAAGGAGGGGTAGTGGGGGGAGGGGGGTTAGGCCGCGGCTTCAGTGTTCAGTTGCATAGTGCCTCCAGATAACAACCCCACTTTGCATAAGCTGGATAGCCTACGTCACTGACGGCACCTTTGCTTTCCTTTCTCATTCTGCCTTGTTCATCCCTTCCCTTATGGATTGATGCATGTTGTTCACGTAACGTTTTAATAACTTTTCAGCTCTTAGACATGATGAGAAAGTAACCAAATGAAATTGTTGGTGTGGTTTGGGGCATGTGCCCCATGTGCCCTCCTCGGGTCCGCATATGCTTGACAAAGAATTTGGCCGAATTTAAGGAGTCGAATGTGCAAATTCAGATTGAGGATACTTTTGCGTGCAAATAAAGAAGAGCTTATTCTAAAAGGTAATCACCCATAGGACAAACAAAGAACTTTCAGTTTTTCCTGCCATTGGATGAGGGGCAGCTGCCAACCTTTCTCTGACTGCAATTTCTTCCACCGACGCCGAGCAAGGACCCGCTGTATTTCATTCATAAATATATGAACCGCAGACCTCATGACTGGCAAACCAGTTTCTAGCCCATAAACCACAGTGCCCCGACCTATAAGTATAACTACAAAATACAGAACAATTAAGGCTGAAAAATTGAATACAAATGGCGTTTTATAAATCAAAGCTCACGGAATTCATCGTGAATTTTAAACGTCACCCACCTGATTGTCAACAATATCTTTCTCTGAACTGGAAATTCTTTCCGGATAAACTCCTGCCCTAAGGAACGAAGCCTTCCATTGCTCCACATCATCCGCCGTAGAAGTAGACAATTCCAATTGCTTGTATTCCTTGTATACATTTCTGACAGCACAAATTTCCCTTGGATTTTAATTAGTTATAGGAGTTCCAAATCATTTCAATAAAAATAGACAGCATGTCCGATAAAGGTTAAAGCAACTTCCAGCATTGCAGCATCTGTGAAGCAGGAGGACGCTGGGCTCGTCCACAAATGACGTAACGCGCCTAGGCCTAGGGGGAGGGGGTCCGGAAATTTGTTACGAAGTGTGACGAGGGGGGTTCCGTAAATGTGACTTAACACAACACGAAATTTTTAAGTGACGACCTTTTCCCTTTTTTGCTTGTCAGGGTATTTGGAGAGGGAAAAATACAAGGATGGCCTTTTTTGCTTGTCAGTATGTTTGGAGATGGAAAAATAGAAGGACGAATGACCTTTTTTTGCTTGTCAAGACTTTTCGGACGACTAAAAGGGGTCAGCCCGTTGTTACATCATACTTTAGGGGTCTGACTTTTTGTTACGTCGCGTTACGTAGGGGAGGGGAGTCAGAAACAGTGCCAAAATCGCGTTACGTCATTTATGGACGACCCCACTCCATCAGCCAAACACAGAATTTCAAGCTTCATTCCACAGTACATCAGTAGCTTCAACGGGTAGGCTGATCAGCTCTAGTGAGAGATTGGTAGCAATAAATTGACATAAAATTGAAATTGCATAATTTCGAAGTTGATGTATAGATTTGTAATGAGACATAGCAGTTATTTAAACCTGTTCTATCACTAATTTCCATGAAATACGATGCAGAGTTTAATCTATACTCCTGGACTCTGGGGGTAAACTGACAAGGCCGGGGGAAGTCAGCTAGAGGGAAACATGGGAAAACATTAAATTAAAAGAACTACATGTAAGGTCATTATTACGCCGTCAAAAAGTCACAGCCCCCAATAAAACAGCAACAGACTTTTAAAAACAATAACTACTTACTTTAGGCCTAACACTAATCATACACAAAATTCAGAAATTACTTTGAGTCTGAGCTGAAGATTGCAAACAACGATTTGTGAGATTTGGATTCTATGTCTCGAAATTTCAGTTTCTCCAGAGAAAGTGAATGTTTTTTCTCCTTTTCCTGTGCACACACAAAAGACACAACTGAATACATTTCAATCGGTAAAATAAAACAGAAAAACAAATGTAAGTCGTAAAGAAAACACTTGAATAGGAAACGCAAGTGGCCTCAGTTACCTCGTCATCCTTGTACCAGGTGAAAGTTTCTGTCGTCAGAACAAACCAAAAGTCCTTCGAACCTCCCTTAAACACGCTGATGTTGTGCAGTCCAAGGTAACCTTTGCGTATAGTCTGCAAAAGTCATGTAAACTTCGTTTCAACTCATATCAACAGCTTGACATGGTGATTAAAGCAGCTCTAGTAGATAAACTATTAAAGGGACAGGATGGACAAGTTTCTTCCCTTAGAGATGTCTGTCAGGAAGGCAACGAGAAACCATTTCACTGATCTTATCCCTGATAGCTTAGCCCAAACCAGTGTTTAATCTAGACTCTGGACTCCGGGGGAGGGGAAACTTACAAAGCCGGGGGAAAGTCAGCTAGGGGCAGTAGCGTATTTAGAATTTTGGTAAGGGGCCAGCCCATGGCGAGCGCGAAGCGCGAGCCTATAATGGGGGTCTGGGGACAGGCTAGGCCAAGACCAAAGGGGGGGCCATGGCCCAAATGACCCAATGGTAAATACGCCACTGGCTAGGGGGCTGCTGTTAGTTAATGTTAATTTCGGGGTCCTGCTCGACGAGAGTTTAACATTCGCTCAACACGTCACCAAGACAGTCGCTTGTTGCATCTACGAGTTGAGGCAACTTCGTCTGGTTACAGGCTCTCTGACCCCCGAGGCGGGAAAAACACTGGTACATGCCATGATCAGTTTCAGAATGGACTACTGCAACGGACTGCTGGCCTTGGCACCGGACACCCTGATTCGTAGACTCCAGGTAGTCCAGAACTCAGCTGCCCGACTCATAACTGGTACTGGACGACGAGATTACATCACCCCGGTACTAAACCAACTGCATGCATTGGCTCCCAGTAAGGCAGTGGATTAAATTCAAGATTATCTCGTTGATCGATAAATGTATCCGGGGAGACGCACCTGGCTACCTGGTCGATGGTTCTAAGCTCCTGCGCCATGTTCACAGGCCAACCGGCTTGCGCTCAAACGACACTCAACTAGGCTACTGGATATCCACCACACACTCGGAGCAAAATGGGCGACAGGTCTTTCAGGGCGATTGGTTCCAATCTTTGGAACGCTCTTCCGTCAGAACTACGAGACGTCGCCATGTCTAGAACGGTGTTTCTCACTAGGCTGAACTTAAACTTAAACTTAGCATGAGTTAAAGTGGCTTAGAAGGCATTACTGCCTGTGTGAAAGCCACTAGGGGCACTAACGGGGCTTGAACCTGCGCCGTTAGCCTGACGCTCCAGCACGTAACCCACTCTGCCATCTTCCGCTTAACATGAAGACTTGGTTATTTACGTAGCAGCGGCGCATTTGTTTTCTTAACTGCGCCTAAGAAATTAACTTTCATATCATATCATATCATAATGTAGTATGCCAAAATTTCCGAGGGAATTTGAAATTTCCGGGGAGAAAAGGACAATTCCCCTGGAAACGGCCTAGATTAAACCCTGGCCTAAACTAGACCTGCTTAAGATAGGCAACTCATCATCATCACTACCACCGCCACAACCACCACCACCGTTATCATCATCATCATCATCATCATCATCAACATCATCAACATCATCATCATCATCGCCGTCATCCGCATCGTCTTCGTGGTCATCATCATGATCATCATCGTCATTAAATAAGATATTACTGTAAGTTAGCTGCTTTTATGCTATATCCTGCTAGAATAAATATCTTGCATTCTTAACTAGATTAACTAATTTTCTTTTTTGAAAGCTTAGCATTAAATAGTAGGCCTATCTCAAATATGCCATACTTTGTCAAAAGACATTTAAATTTATTAATAAACTGCTTTATTTAAGTGCGAAGACGTGAAAGAAATAGCACCTGAACTTGTTTTCTTTTCGACTGGTTGTCACTGATCACGCTGCAAAGGAAAAAACAAGGCAACGGCAATTATGCCATGCAATTGGTCAAGACGGAATTCTAAGTCAAATCTAATATAATAATTCCCTGCATCTGTTTGTGCTTCACGAATCCCACTCACTCCCGTAAGACGGACTTGGCCTCACCCGGGAGAGTCCATCTTCGCGTTTACGCTGGACGATGCGCTGCCATAGGCAACCAAAAATTGCAATGAGCGGAGCTTGACTAAGCGTCCTGATTAATTGATGTATACAGCGTCACGATATGTTATTGGGCGGAGCTGGATGAAGTGGCGTGATTGTTACGTACATATAATTCAAATGCACAACTGTTGTTCGGCGTTCAAAAGCAGAACATCAAGTTCAGCGTTCAACATCTTTCCGACAAGAAAGTGATACAAAGAGCCAAGTCCCAGCCCTCCCCAGTGGGAGACTAAGCCCCTCTGCGGCCGTGGCCCATAAGGTGCCCTATGCCCACTTGGGGCCCCATCCCCTCATAGTAGACCAACCTCCTTTGGGCCGTAGACCCAAACCGGAGTAGTAGGTTCTGTTTTGGGAATGGGATGCAGCCGCTGTGGCGGAGGCAAGACCAGTTAGACCACCCAGTGGGGCCATAGGAGCATTTTTAAATGATAATCACGTATTCACTTTACATTTTCTTAATTAAAATAGGCCTATTGTTCATGTCATAATAAGAACGTTTGCAATAAATCGGGGTTGGAAATAGCCAATCTCTCCCCGTCATTTTTGACGGGTTAGCATCTAGTGTCGGAATATTTCTTTATCGGTGCAGCATAAAGAAATCATTATAAGCAGATCAAAACCTGTGCATGTGTGTATGCATGTGTGGGTGTGCATGTGTCTGTGTGCATGTGTGTGTGTACATGTTTGTGCATGCAGGTATGTGTGTGCAGCCAAAGCAGTTTGCTACGGTGCATGAACAGGGTCAGAGAGAAGCACAACCAGACCTCATGAACTAGATGTTATGCTCGACAGCCACAGTTTTCCCTCATCTTTTCTGTTTACCACAATGATGAATGCAAAACTAGCCCAAAGCAAAATCATTCATATAAAGGGTTTGACTAGCCACAATAGCAGAATTGGGCCAAAGATTTTCCCAGGAACGCCAGCTGCCTTTGTAGAACGGGAGAATGACGCCTCGTTTCCAATCGTCAAGTGCAACTTTTTCAGGATCGTCACCAGAGGGCGGATGAGAAAGCAGCAGAAACCGAAGCTGACCTATTCTCAGGTCAACTCAATGATGCCTTTGCAAACCTGCGTAGACTCCGCTGTGTCATGCCTTATTGCCTACACAGTGTTTAATCTAGACTCTGGACTCCGGGGGGAAACTGACAAGGCCGGGGGAAGTCAGCTAGGGGGCTGCTGTTAGTTGATGTAGTATTCCAACATTTCCGGTGGAATTTGAAATTTCCGGGGGGAAATGGCAATTTTCCCCCGGAAACGGCCTAGATTAAACCCTGCTTATACATCCTGTCCAATAAATTCCAGCGACGGCCAGTTTCGTACGGGAAGAACTCAGGAACTGAAGCGGTGGAAGGAGTACTTTGACGCCCTCCTTCAACAGACAACCACCCACCCACCCATACGATGTCGCCAAATGAACCCGCCACCTTGCCAAGCGTTGTTGACGATACGGGTTAATTGTGATCCGCTAGCAAAGGTGAGGTAAATGCAGCCAACAAACGGGCAAATAACGGGAAGGCACCTGGCATCTGCCACATAACTGCAGAACTGCTGAAGGCAGGAGGCGGCCACTGTGCAGAATGGCTAACGCGATTTTCCACTGGGTCTGAACCAGCGGAGTTACACCTGACGATTGGAAAAGAGGCGTCATTCTCCTGTTCAAACATTCGTTAATGGTAATGCTGCTTTATAACTTTTTGCGTTATAATTCTTTACTGTACTGTATGCTATGTATTATACATATGGCCTATAAATCTTAGCATTAAATTACAATTTAACTAGTATAGTCACGTCCTTGGTCCTGGTCCTAACCTTGAGGGATGAATACTAGTCCTGGACTCCTGGCCATGAGGGTCAAGTCCTTGGTCATGGTCTGGCCTTGAGGGTTGAGTCCTTGTTCCTGGTCCTGGTCTTGAGGGGTGGGTCCTTGGTCCTGGCCGGGAGGGTTGAGTCCTTGTCAATATCCCTGTAAATCGGCTATTTTAAATTGCAAAAATAGTTCCAGTTATGTTGGACTGTGTTGCGGTTCTTACTTTGTGAACCCAATGAAGTCTTCGTGATTGGTGTTCATGTACGATAACTGACTATCGACCATGAGGTTGATCTGTGAGCGAGCAACCTGCTCTCGCTGGCCAATTCGCTGTCTGATCAGACTCTCAACCTCTTCGCGAAGCCGCGGATATCGAGACAGCTTCAAACAACAGAGACATCAATGTCCTTACACGTTATAACGGCATTAATTGTGATGTATTACATAGCAATAGAAAACTAGATGGACTAGTCTTGCACATTAAAATGTAGTGGTACAATAGAAGCAGCATCTATCTTTTGACACAGCAGCATCTATCCTGTCACATTTTCAAATTTTACCCAACCCTGCCAATTTGCCCTCTTAAATAGTTAGCGATCAAATATTACAAATTATGATCAAAGATTAGAAATTGCAATCAAAGATTACAAAACACAATCCTACTAAAAAGTCCTTGTAGGAGAGATCCTACTAAACCACATAAAACCCAGTAATTATTGTTAGGCCTATAATAACTAATATATAATTATATTATATTATATTATGATAATGGTTTGCATATTGTGATAAAAAATTACAAATTACGATCACCATTGTACAGAAATTATTGGACCTGTTCCGTAGGGAGTTGCGATCTGCCTTGAAGCACCCTTGACTGGCGTCAAGTACACGCTAAAATAGCGCTCTAGAAGTTCTTTAATTAAAAATCAACAGAAATGAATGAAATAACTACATTGGATATGTCACGCGGCAACTGCAAAATTTAAAACAAAAATGACTAGTGATAACAAAGATACACAATAAAGAACTAAGATCCAGGGGCGCCCACACAAGGGGGAAAGGAAGCAAATGCTTCCTGAAAAACCTAGGGGAAAGAAATTCTCCCCCTGAGTTTTGGTATCACGTTAGACTTAGAGTAGTATATTAATTCAATAGGCCCCTCAATGACTGCGCAATTACTGGCTTTATTGCAGTGCAATTTTGTAACTTCATATAAGATTACCGGTACTCAATTCAAGCTCAAGTTCATTATTATCAGGCATTCATAAAATGTTATTATTTTTGTAACTTTTACGTAGTCATTCTAATGATGAAGAGTGCAAACTTCCTGTGAAATATAAATCGTTTATAACAAACTAATAGACTCACATGAAGTTTGCATTCCAAATTAGACTACTGCAACTCCCTCCACTACTGCAGCCTTCCAAATTAAAGACCTCCATCAACAAATTACAATCCATTTAAAACTGTGAAACGGTGCAATTAAATACTGTTAATAATAATTAGAAATTGCTTGTTTCAGTCAGTTGCCTTAAGTCTAGTTACCCAATTTGCAGTTGTTGCAGCTTTAATGCCTCTATCATCTATGTAAAATAATGTAGGTGTGGCTGTTGGAGAAATCTAATTTTTAAAATAAATACTAAAAGTAGCGTTTATTTTATTTGCATTTGGATGTGGTCATATTGCCAATAGATAATTTGCAGGTAATTTTAAATAGTTTGCCAGCGCAATTACTGCGATATCTCTCCATATATAGTTTCAACTTACATTTAATAGTGCTTTGTGGCTGTTGGAATTTTCCAGAAATTAAGAATTAGAAGTTACTGGTATGAGACCTATCCTGGTGCACCAAAGTATGCGATTTAATGTCCAAAATGCACTGAAACTCACCTACGAGCACCTATTAATATAATATAATATAATATAACAAGGTTTAAAGTGGTTCAGTAGGGACTGCCCTGTGTGAGAACCACTGTTAATTGATTTCAAAAATTTTCCGGGGTTATACCCCGGACCCCAGGCTTTTTTCCATGAATTTGCGGGGATGGGGATTGTCAATGTTCAGTGTCGAGTCTTATACGGCTACTTTTTCGTATAATAATAATAATAATAATAATAATAATAATAATAATAATAATAATAATAATAATAATAATAATAATAATAATAATAATAATAATAATAATAATAATGTGTGTAGATAAATCCCTGCCGGACCCCCGTTTAGGGGCAGGAGAGGAAAGGGAGGACAGGGAAGGAGGGAACCTGCTTCCAGCAGCCAGGGGGGATGGGCGCCCCTGCTAAGATCTGCTTATAAAAGAAACCTAAATAGGCCTACTATCGGGTACTAGATCGGTAGAGCTATTACACTATAGAACAAAGTATTTTAGAAGTAGCAAGTACAGTAACTGAATGAGGCATTTATGTAATTGTATGCTGTAAAGTTTTGCTGTTGTTTGCACTCAAAGACAAAGAAGGAGAATGCAGGAGCAGAGCAACTAAAGGACGAAAAGGTAAAGAATGAGATTACACAGTAAGACCGTGATATGAGTAGGTGGCCGGATGGAACATATGCCGAGTAGTTCTCACACAGAGTAGATCATACTGAACCACTCCCTGCGATTATTCTTATATTAATATTAATTCAACATTGTCTCTTGTTTCCATCTCGACAAGCAATTTTAAAATGCAGCAGACTGTATGGCTTGACTTGTGCATCTGTGGCACCAGTTCTATCAAAGCACTATCGTCAACTGATAGGAAAATTGCTTTCACAATTTTTTCCACAGCCAGCATGTCACTTCCACACCTTTTCAGAACATTCGTGAACTATGTGTTCAAGTTCCTTCACAACCAAATTGACGCAATTCAACGAAGGCTCTCGGAGGAGGGAGGTCTGCCTCTTGACGACCGCTTCAAATGCCATGTCCGGGGTGAAGAGGCTGGTCCTGTTGAAGAAACAAATTTCAAAAGAAATTAGACTGAAATTAAATGTCACCACGATCCTAAAAATGCCACCATCAGTAAACTCTGATGTATTGACGTTAACTTGTAGCTCTGATAAACCTCCTTAGTGGAAAAATTCACGGAAAGACAGATAATCATGCCATAACGCATCGGTATTGTGAGCACCAGCGCAGAACTACTGCACGACCACACTGGCATTTCAAAAACTCCTCTGCCGGAGCAGGATGCTATATATTCTGGTGAAGATAACGATGATAAAAATAAGTAAGAAACACTTACAGGTATTAATGAGGGAAAATTTGTATAGATATATGAAAAAGTGCTGAACCTGATGGCAATTATGTTCTGAATGATGATCTTAATTTCTTTTCTTAGCTCCTTTTCGTCATTACCTTCGACCTGATAAGATCAAACCAAACAAAAATCATTTAAATCAAAACATCTCAGATACTGATCCAGTGCCTGATTTGTCGGAGGATCTGGGAGCTTACAGCCCCCCAGTCAACAGTTCTTCCAAATTCGGAATGCGTTCTTTGTCAGAGAGATGCTAAGACAATTGTTTTGGATAAATGTATATTGGTTTATCTAAGACCTCTTTAAATAATATCCACATACTTTGAAAGGTAAATATTTTTAAAACATCACTCAACAGAGTCAACACCAAGTAAAAATTAAGATCAATCAATGAAATTCTATGGCGCCACTATCACATAATGCCTAGGTCATCAGGTGATAATGCCTGAGTCTTGTCAATCATCATTTGAAATTAGGTGGCTTACCGGTAAATTCAAAAAAATCGCAGTAGCAAACAAATAATAAATAATCCGACAAATTTGAACTGTTTGATTCGCACACTGATAGGCCTAATAAGTTTCAGTTACATAGCAAATGAAGATTAGAACGAAAATTAATTAATGTTTTCTAACCTTTACGAGTTCGAATGGAAACAGAACATGAAATATCCGATTAATCTTCGCCCCGCCAGTCAGTTCTTTTGTGTTTACCATTTTCCCAAATCCGTCGATATGTTTCTCGATTTCCTGTCTGAATGCTGTCAACATCCTGGAACAAAATCTCGACAGCATAAAGTTCTAGACTTCAAAATTTTACTCATTATAGCTTTCAGATTTGTGTTTTCCACGCTTTCGCGGCCTCTCATTAATTATTGGCATAGCCATTGGGTGGCCAGCTGTGAGGGGGCCCGGCATCCAAATTTAGATTGGGACCGGTCGTGAAATTCGTGCAAAAATCGTTGAATAGTTTTGGGGGGAGGTAGTAGAGCTATATGAGATTGAGGAGAATGCAAGGAAGTTAAGTATTCTCTACACGACTCAAGCTGCATCAAACTACAAACTAAAATAAAGTTCTCCTCTGATCGAGGTTTAATCTAGGCCGTTTCCGGGGAAAATTGCCCTTTCCCCCGGAAATTTCAAAATCCTCCCGGAAATTTTGGCATACTATATCAACTTACAGCGCTCCCCCAGGCTCCCCTATCTGACTTTCCCCCGTCCTTGTCAATCCCCCCGGAGTCCAGGAGTCTAGATTAGCCACTCTGCCTCTATAGTTTTCTGGCATAAAACTTGCAAAAGATGAATAACAATACGAGAATATATAATATAATCTGCATTGATATCTGCCGTCAATTACATCATCATTGCCTTTGTCTTTCTTCCAGGATCGTCCGATCGGAAGTTTTTCATATCGTCCACGTCTTTCTCCATCGAAAGCAGCTGCGCCTGCAGTTTGCTGTGTAAACTTGGCAGCGTGGAACGGATGTGATTGGTCAGCTGTTGGTTGAGAATGCGCTGTAAATACCCGCTTCCCATTCGACCGGCCATGTGCCTACATGCATCATCCACGTTACAGTATTCTTAAACTTAACTCACTTAGCATGATTTAAAGTGGCTTAGAAGGCATTACTGCCTGTGTGAAAGCCACTATAGGGGCACTAACAGGGCTTGAACCCGCTCCGTCAGTCTGACGCTCCAGCACGTAACCCACTCTGCCATCTTCCGCCTCCGTCTAGTCTAATAATCCTCACGAACAGTATTTAATATATATTCGTATAAACAGTATTTAGGCTTAACAAATATCCCCATGAACGTACAGCCCATACCAATTCCATATCCCATAACTTGCCTACCCAAGACATGGTAGTTAAATATTATAATGAGGAAAACCTATATACAGTCGGTGTCATGGATCGAGGACAGCTTAACGTATCCTACCACAGACACTAACATCGAAATGCAAAGGTTGGCTATACTAAGTAGAAAGAAAGTTTAGGCCTATCTGCCAAGAAATGCAAAATTTAACACATATGATGGTATTTTCAAATATTCTCATGGTTTTTCATTCTATCTTTCTTTAGCATACCTCGGACGTACAGTTCAAAGCAATATAAACTGTTGAAATAAACGACACTTCAACCATTATCCTACGGTCCTACCTAGAGGCTGGTCATTAAAAAACGATATTCTATCACCTCCCTTTCCCCTGCTGTCAGAATCGAAGGGGATCCTGTCCTGGCGTTAGTTCCATGTTTGACGTAGGTCTATCGTATCTTTCAACTAGACTATGACTGGAACTTTTCTCGCTTCATTGAATTGATAAGCATTGATCCACGTCGTCTGTGCGGCTGAAGAATGATTCCGGAACTCGATTCAAACGTCCAAAGAACACCAAGGATTCACCGAGACTAGTAAAATCTTTATAATACTGTCTTAATGCTATTGAGCGATAGTTTGACGATTCAACTTGTATAAATACGACTATATTCCTGCGAATTCTTCGCGAGTTCCCACTCGACTACCAGACCTGACTGACTACCGGTCGCTTCGTTTGTTTTTGACAAGGCAGCGAATTCTTCCAGTGCTGATGACAGAAAGCTCTTTCAAGATGTCCCACAAGTCCTCCGTTCATACGCTTTTTCTGTAAGAAACCCGTCTGCAACCTTCCACGTCCAGATATAATAGACGCTCGCACACTCTGACCGCCAATCTTACTCACCGGAGCATTATCGTTGGCTGACGATAAACTCCCCAAGTCTTACCCAATAACTATAATTCCTAAGTGACCAGCCTCAGTTACAATCAGTGGCGGCTCCAGGATTTGGCAAGTGGGGGCCGTTGGGGTGGAAGCTTCTAGACATGGGGCCAACCATTTGTTGATACTGTAGGTATGTAGTAGTAAGTATAGGGTCCCAACAGGGGACTACTGGGGCAGGCATTCAATAGAGGTACGAGCCCTTCTCCCCCGGGTCCCCCATGTGGAGCCGCCACTGATTATGATATTTGCTTATCATCCCCGTATGTGATTTTAAATATATTGAGACCTCTACAGTAGGAACTGTGATTGGAAAATACAGAGAAGCAAAATTCTTTAACAAATGACCTGTAAGCCGAATGACCGAGAAAAAACTTCCTCTCATTTTCCAGCGCGGCTTGAATGTTTTTCTTTCCATCTATATCTTTCTGGCTTCTGTTCACAATTCCAATGTAGCCTAGATAGAGAAAAATGTTGATTTACAGCCTAGGCCTATCACATTCTCCATTCCAGGTTGAAATCATTCCAACCACTATTATTATTATTATTATTATTATTATTATTATTATTATTATTATTATTATTATTATTATTATTATTATTATTATTATCATTATTATTATTATTATTATTACTACTACTACTACTACTACTACTACTACTACTACTACTACTACTACTGCTGCTACTGCATAATATACAAGTAAACAAGCAAGAATTTAATAACATATTGACATCATCCCACTTGCCTCTTCTAAGCGGTAGCAGACGATTTTCAAGGATATCTCTCGCATCCGTTCCTTCGTCCATCAAATCGAGTTTAGTAATTACACCGATAGTTCGTAGACCTAAAGAATATCAAATTCAAGGGAACCCCATCTTCAAACAAATCCCTCTGAATTCACACAATCCAACAACGATGACCCCTTGGATAAAACGACAATGCCTAACTAACCCTTACTTATTGCCTATTGCTATTTCAAATTAAGACTAAGCCCTTAAGAAATTAATAGTCGCAAAAGAATGGGAGAGAGCCCATGATCGCGGCCATAGTAGAATAGTAGATCAACGCTACGGACCCGTGTTGTCTAAGCAAAGATAACTAACTTAAGAATAAGCGGCTACTGCAGTAATACTTACAGTATAAGAGCTATATAAATTCATGAGATTTCCCTTAATTGTTTACTTCATTGCCCAATCAATAGCCAAAATACATACATCTGCGACACAATTATTCAGAAAAATTCCTTATGCAATATTCAATCCCAGATGCTAAAGTGCATCATGATATTGTGCTGGAAACTTTTGAATCACTGGCATAGAGGAGGCCATAGACTCAATATCTAACTCGTATGTTGGTAGTCAGTAATTTTTCAGTGCAGAAACGTGCTATTTTGAACTACTTAGGCCTAAGTGATTTGTTCCTATCCAGTATTTGCATCCATTCCCATGGAACAGATAAATTGAACTTTTTATTAAATGAGAAACTTCTGAAAATCTTTGGCAGATTGCAGTCTTTAGTATCTAATGCAAAAGTCAATGGTCGAACGTTTGACTTCAAACGGCAAAATATCTGCAAAAGTGACACGTATCATAAGTAAGTAGAAATGTCGTGAATCTTGACAGTCCGTTAAAGAATGGTGCCGTTGTAGCTGCCAATTCTTAGACGCTTAAGTATAAAGCAATTATACAGGAAAGCTGAAGCCGCATTCAACAAAGCATATCGTGCTGAGTCGTCGAAAAGCCTATAAGAAGTTTCACTCGAACGAACGAAGAAAATGCCTTTTGCAAATAGGGTGGAAAATTATAATTATAATCAGAGAATTTCAACCATCATGAATTCCGCAACAAAATGTTACATCAATGTCAACATGAACCTTGAGGATCAACTTCCTTGGAAAGCTTCAGTGCATCGGAGTTTGCGAGATCGGAATTAGCCGGAGAGATGGCAAGAATCAGACAATTCTCGCGATTTATGAATTCAAGAATCATGTTACGGATCTGAATTTCGATGTCCTGTGGTTGATCACCAACTGCAACTTTAGTCAGTCCAGGAAGATCAATCAACGTCAGGTTGAGAACTTTTAACAGACAACAACTTCAAAAATAAGTAGCCTATTGCCAACGAACATTTGAAAATTTCAATCCATGCATAAATAGGTCTATATCTGTAATTTATTAATTGCGTTTGTATAATTACAAGTTAATTGCTATTGTAAATAACTAATAGGCTAATAGTTATTATTAGTTCATATTGGAAGCAAGTTAGCAGCTGAAATTCAAAGCAGGAAACTTCTCGAGGATCAAACCGTGAGGCGAATAGATTCGCAGATTAATTGGAACATTGGAGATGCCCTTGTTCTTCCCAGTCATTCGGTCAGTTTCGTCTTCTATTTCCTTCCTCACGAGCTCAAAGTCAGTGAATGTTCGCCCCTTGCAGTGAACAAACTCCGCATACTCTAAAAGAACACCGCAGAAACGGCAGAGTACTGTAATAGCCACATACATGAAACCTCTTTGTTAAATGAAATTTCCACATTCTGAAATGAGAATAATGCAAATCTGCTTATGTTCAAGTCCATGTTGTTAAAACAACAGCCTTTTATACTCAGGCTTGAAGTGGCGGCTTCACATGGGGTCCGGGGGCCACGTGTCCAGTATATTTAGCTACATTTGACTGACTTTCTGATTCTGATGAAAATATTTCTGATGATTTCTATCAAGTTTTCCAGAAGCCTGTATAATTATTACTGAAAGTAGGCCCCCTAAGTAATTATTAAATAGTCATATTCAAGGAAATGGTGCATAATGATGAAGCTCTCTTCACAACTTGCGTAAAATTCAGTTTAGGTTTAGCAGTTCATCCTACCCTGGTTTGCATAGACAAGTTGTAACACCAATGGACGCCTTGTCACAATTCCTGAACCACGTGGCAAGAAATCCCTGTAAAACACCAACAGCACATTTTAAAAATTATCTTCACACAACTGCGAATCACTGCTGTGCTTTGATCATTGATTCTCAATCATAGTTAGGGTTGCCAGACGTCCGGCAAAAGGAGGACATGTCCTCCTATTTGGCCTCGTGTCCTCTGTCCAGTGGCGGCTCTAGGATTTGGCAAGTGGGGGGGCCGTTGGGGTGGCAACTTCTAATCATGGGGGGCAACCATTTGTTGTTTAATGTATGTAGCATTAAGTATAGGGTCCCAACTGGGGGGGGCACTGGGGGGGGCAGGCACTCAATAGGGGGCACGGGCCCCCCTGGTCCCTCCCAGTGGAGCCGCCACTGCCTCTGTCCGACAGGCGCTGACCTGAAATGAGAAAATGTTCGGCTTTTTGCTCTCATCATCTGCTGGCTTGAATTTCTGTCTACTTGGCCATGTAATTGGCAATGGCGCACAATCATCGAAGGTCAATGCTCAAAGGACAAAGACGAGAACCACGTTGATTCTGGAATAAGTATTCTTCTCACGAGCAGTAAACGTCTTGCATGTAGGTTTACATCTAGGCCTGCGCTGATAATGTGTTGCGCAGAATTTTGTTCTCAGGTAAACAGCAAACTGCTTATTACTGTACTGCCGTGGGCGTCAGGAGCCTCCAGGAGGGTGTGCAAGGGGTGCAACTGCGCCCCTTGAAATTACAAATTTACAAAAATTACTAATAAAGTACAACTTAATCGTAATAATATTATAATACTAGTCCAAATAAACAATGACCAATTACAAGGAAAATTTTATGGCTGCTTTCAGCCTTTGTTTATAATTTAAATTTAAAACCAATTGGTTGTGCTTTCAGGTAAATAAAATGTTGCATCCTCCTGGGAAAATGTCTGTTGACGACCAAGCACGTGCAAATTATTTGTGATTTTTGTGGTTTTAAAGTATTCAAGGCATTTCAGTGTGTACTCTGTGAATGTGACGTTTTCGTTTGTCCGGCTTTGTCCTCTTTTATGACATCTAGTGTCCTCCTTTAGACATGGGGGTATTATCTGGCAACCCTATTCATAGTTCATCTGAGTTATGACTGAGAATAAAAACGAATACAAAAATCACTTCACTCTTCCTCTTGTATCAAAAGATCTATCATCATGAACATTATTTTTTATTATTAAAATATTTTTTACCATTATTATTACTACTACTACTACTGCTACTAGTACTATTAGTAGTAGGCCTGCTGCTGCTGCTGCTACTACTACTACTACTACTACTACTACTACTGCTGCTGCTGCTGCTGCTGCTACTACTACTGCTACTGCTGCTGCTACTACTACTACTACTGCTGCTGCTGCTGCTGCTGCTGCTGCTGCTGCTGCTGCTGCTGCTGCTGCTGCTGCTGCCGCTGCTGCTGCTGCTGCTGCTACTGCTGCTACTACTACTACTACTACTGCTGCTACTGCTACTACTGCTGCTACTGCTACTGCTACTACTACTACTACTACTGCTACTACTACTAGCTGTCAGCTCTACTGGCAAAACTGACTGGCTGTCAACTCGTCAAAAATGACGGGGAGAGTGACTATCTCCTTCCCCGATTTATTGCAAAAGTTCATATTATTACATTATAACAAATTTTTAAATATGAAAATGTAAAGTGAACGCGTAGATTATCATTTAAAAATTTTCCTACTCACTGGGTGGTCTTGTCCCCCACAACATGGGGATGCACGCCATAACGGAACCTACGACTACGGTTTGGGCCTACAATTCCATTGGGCCTCCTTTTTGGCCTCCCACTGGGGATGCGCCCTCCAGTGTTACATACGGCCCCTTTTGGGCATACGGCTATTACGGCTCCTTTTGGGCTTATGGACCCAAAGGGGCTTTGTCTCCCACGGAGAGCTAGGACTGTTTCTCCCCCGGGGACTGTGCCTCCAGTGGAGCTTACGGCCCCATGAGGGCTGGGACTGCGCGCCCAGTATGTGATACGGCCTCACATGGGGGTTGGGTCCCCAGTAGAACCTGCGGCCCCACACGTGGACCTACGGCCTCCATCGGGGGCTTGGTCTCCGACGGGAGGCTGAACCCCAGTAGAGCCTACGGCCCCCACGTCGGCTGAGGCTTGGTTTACGTCGGGAGGCTGCGCCCCCTTCCAGTGGGGCCGACAGACTACTGCCCAACAAGGAGACTGTCACCAGATCCCAGTATGGCCTACGCGCCACATATGGGGTACTGCGCCACCAGTGGTGTTGTACAACGTGCAGCCAATCAGGACGCTTTCCCAGTGGGGCCAATCTGCCAATAAGGACGCTTCGTCAAGTTCCGCCCATTATAAAGTTTGGTTGCCTATAGCAACGATGTCCTCAAAATCTGTCGTCTGTACCAGTTATTATTATTATTATTATTAATTATTATTATTATTATTATTATTATTATTATTATTATTATTATTATTATTATTATTATTATTATGTCATAAATGTATCAGGAAGGCAGAACTTGTATGCTAGCACAGGTGATGACATGCTGCCGCTACGGATCCCCATACAATATGTTCAACTCCTCCCGGGTTGCAGCGTTACTAGTAAGTGGGTTCATCATTTTGTCACTTCCATTCTCGTCGACTGAGATGAGTGAGCAGTTTTGAGTTCCACCACTCTCGATCATGTCCAGAAGCCCGTGTAAGGCCAGGCAATTTGACCTTTGACACACCATGTCAGCTTCAGTTGACAATGTCAACTTCAGTTGACACTCGATGTCAACTTCAACTCGCCCTTTCCAGAGATGATTCTTGTTGGGATGACCAAACTGGACTCACCAGCTTGCAACAGTAACTGGAGTCTGTGAACCATACTTCAAGCACTTCGACGTCCGGTTAGGCAACCCCATTGGATGTCGCTTAATATGACGCTTCAATACATTTATTTTTAGGTCCAATGAACGGGACGAAATAGTCTATCGTCTTTAAAGTTGACCTGTAGGAAAGCTCGTTGTTAAAGGCAACGCCGTATCAGAATTGTTCTTCTTTTGCTCAGATGTCGCAGTTTAATTGGTTGTCCAGAACACAGAAATTCATATTGTAAGGTAGCGACAATAGTAATAATGCAGATTTATATAGGGCCCATATATATGTATATATATATATATATATATATATATATATAATAATGCAGATTATATATATATATATATCTATAATATTAAGATCCTTATCTGTATGTCTCACTGTTACCTAAGCGTTCTGATTGGTTGACTATTGGTAGATTATTTAGTCCTTAATTCGCGATGCGTTGGTGGGCGATGTTCGAAGACGACGTTGCTATTGGTAACCAAACGGTTTAGTCGAAGAAGCGTTTGACAAGTTTCGATTGTTCATTGCAGCGTCATAATGATACAACGTCGCGATGCGTAATGCGTAACTTATGTCGCTTGCTCAATATATACACGTACACAAAAATACGTGAACAGCGTCACAAATGGTCACAGTTGCGTGATTTTAACGTACATAGGCCCCGGGGGCATCTTGCGTGATTTTAACGTACATAGGCCTAATTATTACGTGGCGCAGAGCTTGGCTAGGTGGCATGTACACCATTGAAATGTTGTTCAGCATGAATTCAATGATTGGGTATTAGGTATAGGTATTGGATTAGTTTATCCCACTGACGAGCAGAAAAAAAAATATATATAATATATATATATATATATATATATATATATATTCACTTAAATATGACATATGTCGCTTAATTATATGTCCTTAATTATATGTCTTATATGTCTTAATATATATATATATATAACCAAGTTTTGCCTTCCTGATACATTTATGACATAATAATAACTTATGTCCCCAATATTATATATATATATATATATATATATATATATATATATATATATATATCTGCATTTATTACTGTTGCCGCTACCTTACAATATGAATTTCTGTGTTCTGGACAACCAATTAAACTGCGACATCTGAGCAAAAGAAGAACAATTCTGATACGGCGTTGCCTTTAACAACGAGTTTTCCTACAGGTCAACTTTAAAGACGATAGACTATTTCGTCCCGTTCATTGGACCTAAAAATAAATGTATTGAAACGTCATATTAAGCGACATCCAATGGGGTTGCCTAACCGGACGTCGAAGTGCTTGAAGTATGGTTCACAGAATCCAGTTACTGTTGCAAGCTGGTGAGTCCAGTTTGGTCATCCCAACAAGAATCATCTCTGGAAAGGGCGAGTTGAAATTGACATTGAGTGTCATGTCAACTGAAGTTGACATTGTCAACTGAAGCTGACATGGAGTGTCAAAGGTCAAATTGCCTGGCCTTACACGGGCTTCTGGACATGATCGAGAGTGGTGGAACTCAAAACTGCTCACTCATCTCAGTCGACGAGAATGGAAGTGACAAAATGATGAACCCACTTACTAGTAACGCTGCAACCCGGGAGGAGTTGAACATATTGTATGGGGATCCGTAGCGGCAGCATGTCATCACCTGTGCTAGCATACAAGTTCTGCCTTCCTGATACATTTATGATATAATAATAATAATAATAATAATAATAATAATAATAATAATAATAATAATAATAATAATAATAATAATAATAATAATAATAATAACTGGTACACGATACACGACAGATTTTGGAGGACATCGTTGCTATAGGCAACCAAACTTTATAATGGGCGGAACTTGACGAAGCGTCCTTATTGGCAGATTGGCCCCACTGGGAAAGCGTCCTGATTGGCTGCACGTTGTACAACACCACTGGTGGCGCAGTACCCCATATGTGGCGCGTAGGCCATACTGGGATCTGGTGACAGTCTCCTTGTTGGGCAGTAGTTTGTCGGCCCCACTGGAAGGGGGCGCAACCGCCGACGTAAACCAAGCCTCAGACGACGTGGGGGCCGTAGGCTCTACTGGGGTTCAGCCTCCCGTCGGAGACCAAGCCCCCGATGGAGGCCGTAGGCTCACGTGTGGGGCCGCAGGTTCTACTGGAGACGCAACCCCCATGTGAGGCCGTATCCCCGTATCCATTACTGGGCGCGCAGCCTATATATATATATATATATATATATATATATATATATATATATATATATATATATATATACATATACATATATATATATATACGCGGGCGAAATGCGATGAGTAAGATGGACAGAGGGTATAAAAGCAGCTGAAACGCGGGAACTTGGTTCTTGGTTGCGGGATTTCGTCTAGATGATGGAACTCTTGTGAACTCTTAAATCGGCGTCTTGTGAATTGAGATATGGTTAAGTGATTGCATATTGCAAGCGGATTAAAGCGTAAGGAGATCTCGAACTAAAATCGCAGTAAACGTCGGATATCATATATAAAACTCATCAAGGACCTGACAGATATAAGGAACAATTCTGAATGATATTGATTTTCATTGCTTTATGATTGTCACTGAATGATTGATTCTAATATACGCTATTTATGTGTGAAGCTAAATGTACGAAATCCAGTGGCGGCCGGTGACCATGTCGCTGGGTTGCGCAAACCCCAGCTCAACCCCCAATTTTTCGCTGCACAATTTGTCAATAACATTAATAATTAATTTCATATGGTGTTGCTTGGTAAGCAGACTCAGCAAGCCAATTCCCGCTTAGGTAAATGAATAGGTTCGAGTGTTTGACTGCGCTTCGGTGTTTGCAGTGTGCTGTTAACTATTTGGGTTGCAGACGGACAGCGACATCAGTAGACTATCCACGCTGCGTATATACTACATAGGACGCAATGGAATATTACTGCAAGACTTTGCCCGCCGATGTGGGCGTGGCTGGGTTGCAGGACTATAGCGACACAAACGTTTCTATTGGCCGAGACTGAGCATCCGATACACTGAGACTTCCTCTGGCTAAATACGGGGAGGAGGAGGGGAGGAGGAGGAGGGAGGTTGTTGGCGCTTTGCCAACATGCCTTAACTGGCTCTGTCCTTTACTGATTTACTGTGTCTGGATTGTATGACTTCATTGTAAAGAGTAGCCTGCAAGCAACTTTCACTGAGACTTTGAAATTATTGAAAGTTCTTCTCACAATACCAATGACAACAGCAGAAGCAGAACGATGTTTTTCCACGCTAAAGAGAATTAAAACATTCATACGAAATTCAGTGACTGAAGGAAGATTAAATGCACTGGCCATGCTATCCATTGAGAGGGATTTCATTATGGGTATTCCGAACTTCAACGAGTTGGTCATTGACAAATTTTCTACAGACAAGGAGAGGAGGATGGATTTTCTTTTTAAATAATGTTCCTCGTACTTTCCGCGTTCATTATTATGTATTCTTAATTTCTGTGTAAATAATTCATGTATTTTTCATTAATTAGGCCTATACAGTATAGTTTCAACTGTTACCTAACATAGATTAAGCTAGCTATATTAATTAGGACTAATTATAATATATTCGTCTTGAGGCAATATGCTGCGGCAAACAATCACTATCCACTTAATAGGATCATATTGGAACCGCAGTATCTCAGCCTAATTTTAAAGGTTAAATTTGTCTCACTAACATTGCAACCCCCACTTCTTAGACCCACCAGCCGCCACTGACGAAATCATAATCATACTTGACTGAAAACGTTATGAATTTGCAGAACATCTGAAGGAGCATTATGACCAGTGTTTATTCTAGCCACCTTGACATTGGGGGATTTTGAAATGTTTGGGGGGACAAGGTTTGACGTCTCAAAAATCTTGACGAGCAAAAAAAGAGGCCATTTTCCTAAAATAGGTCATCTTCCTATGAAAATGTGGTGACGAGCAAAAAAAGGTCATCTGCCCGTTTTCCCTTCTTAAACGCTCTGTGACAATCTCTTCCTTATTTTTCTCCTCTCCAAAAAAAACGTCGCCACACTTTGGGGGGGAATTTCCATCTCCCCATGCAACATATAAATTTTGGGGGAATTTTTCATTTTGGGAGGGAAATCCCTCCCAAAAAGGGCCTAGAATAAACACTGCATTATGACTGCAATGATGATTAAAATTGTGATGTTGAATAATAATAATAATAATGATAATGATAATGATAATGAATAATAATAATAATAATAATAATAATAATAATAATAATAATAATAATAATAATAATAATAATAATAATAATAACAATAATAATAATAATAATATACTGTTAAATGCATTCGTGTATACGTTGCTGTTATAAACCTGCTCTCACTGGATCAGTCTCTACTCAATGGTAATCCACTGAACGGACCCAGGGACGTTGGCCTTTGCCGGGACCGAGGAAGGGGAGGAGAGGACCAGGACGGTGGGTATAGTGCCCCCTTGTTCGGTAGAGGGAGGCGTCAAAATATTCACCAGAAGTGATCTGTCAATGGTAAGACAGCGGAAAACGGAAACCAATTTGCCGCCATCTTTACTAAGCTTTAGACAATGGTTACAATGGTTACCATAGAAATCACTGTAAACCCTTTAATACCAGTCCATATTTCTTCTAAAACAAATAATAATACTTTATTTCTTGGATATTTGAGGCCCGTCTTTTACAAGTTGTATTACGGTAATGTAGGAAAGTCTGGAGAAGGATATAATGCAGGGCACAATGCCTGGATCACGAAAAAGAGGCAGGCCAAGAAAAAAGTGGGAAGACAACATCAAAGAATAGACAGGACTCGCTATCGAGCAGGCGATAAGAAGAGCAGAAGATCGTAACATCTGGAAGATGACAGTTCATAATGCAACCAATCTTCGGAGCGAAGACGGTTGAAGACAAGACAAGACAATATACGGTTAATGTGATCCCGCCTAACAAAGTGATAGAATACTGCTTCACTTTTTCATACACAATAGACTCGTTGTCTTGAAAATTAAATTGTATGGTTCAGATGTAATGTAATGTAATGTAACAAGGGACTGATATCCTCTTGTAGGCCCTATTGCCGCTTAGAGGTTCTTGCGGCTTTTGAGTTGCTTGGCAAGAAAACAAGGCTTTAGTACTCGCAATGAAATCAGTGTGGGAGTTCAGAACTGATGCGCAAATAGGCGGTGACAATCCAATCCAGAAAGACGGTCCAGTCACTCTGAGTGACCGACGTCGACTAAGACTGGTACGTGATCGAGGGACATGGACAGATAAATGAGCGGAGCAAGTCATGTGAAGGACAGTCCTGGAAAATAATCGACATGGTAGTGAAAATGTTCTGTAAGTTGTAACGTAATAATAATTGTGCACTTCTATAGCACCAGTTCTAATACCCAAGGGTATCAATCGACGGTACTTCAATTTCAAAATCCATCCGCAGAATAGACCTGTGCGTCAGTGGCGGCTCCACCGGAGGGGCCAGGAGGCCCCGTGCCCCTATTGAGTGCCTGCCCCCCCAGTGGCCCCCCAATTGGGACCCTATACTTAATGCCCCATACATTAAACAACAAATGGTTGGCCCCCATGATTAGAAGTTGCCACCCCAACGGCCTCCCACTTGCCAAATCCTGGAGCCGCCACTGCTGTGCGCCGACGCTCTGAGGGTCCGCAAGAGAATTGTAGGGGGCCTTGTGGTGATTCCGTTGCACTAGAAATTTTCGCCGTATTCGCCTAGAATTTGTCGATTTTTTTACAAAAACGATTTCTCTCTTTTCTCTTGTAGAATTATGACAAAGCGTAGATAAAATAATTAGCAATAAATCGAAGGGCTCGAGAGAGGTCAAAGATCTAATTTCAGATTCTTAGAAGACATCGAATGGGCTTCAAATGGTGTGAGTTTCAAAAGAATCGGAGGACACAAAATTTTTGCGACCGATATCAAAAACACCTGGGCGTTCCTATCTAAAAAAACACTTACTGTATTTATAATCGGATAGCCTATAATTGACATGTGATAAAGCACTCTTTTTATTATCCTAAGCTATGTTTACTGCGCTATGGAAATCGTCTAACAAATGATGATGATGATGATGATGATGATGATAATAATAATAATAATAATAATAATAGTAATAAATAATAATAATAATAATAATAAATAATAATAATAATAATAATAATAATAATAATAATAATAATAATAATAATAATAATAATAATAATAATAATAATAATAATAATAATTTGCAAATTCTACAGAAATGACTACAATTGAAACAGCAAATTCGAATAAAACAAGTTTCCTTGTAGTCTCTTTTAGGAAAACAATATCTTAGTTCACTATCCAGTTTCTCAAGTTTTCAATGTATAACGACAATGTTTCAATGTCATAAATTTCTCGAACTTTCACATCGACGACTAAACGTACATCGTTATATCTCCGATAGTCGACTTTAACATCTTCCCACATTAAACCTGATTTTAAATGCGCTTCAATAAACGCGCAGTCTTTCATAATACTTTTCTCAGTAAAACTGCTGAATGCTTTTCTAAATGTTTCAGAGTTTTTCTCACTGTGAGAATTTTTTATAGTTTTTATGTTTTGCCGCTGCACGCAATTTCAAATCATATACCCCTTGACTGGGTATCCCGGATATATCCGTCCATTTTACATTGAGTTACAGTTAAATACACGGTCAAGGGGCTTAAACTAGACATCTCTGTTCTTTCCACGAGATATACTCTAACCGCCGAGTTCAACCTACGTCAGAGGTTCCCAAACTTTTTGGATTGCGGAATGCGGACCCCTACTTTGTTCCCAGCTTAGCTCGCGGACCACATGATTTAACAAATAAATGTTACAATTAATATTTAATTAGAACAACGGGCAGACTATTCCCACGCCAGTTGGTCTACTTCGTTTGCATTATTGTTCACTTATATTTCATGAATGTTGACTGTGCATATCTTATCTGTGTTTTTACGTGCTCTTTACTGGGTCTAAAAATTTTTTCTCATATCTTCTGTTAGCCACTATGGCTATATGGCTATATGGCCATTATAGGCCTTACTCTGATTAGTGCGTGTGTGTGTGTGTGTGTGTGTGTGTGTGATGCTGTGTACTTGACTATTTTTTCTGATTGTTGCTGAGCAGCTGAGGTCTGGTGGCAGGGGCGGTTACACGTTGGCGGTGACTGGGAGGCATCCCCCACCAAACCTTTTTTGCTCGTCAGGGTGTCAGAGGATTTATCGGTAGGCCTACGAGTCATTACGCCGCTACATGTCCGCCAGGTAGACTGAGGTAGTTGCATACAAACGAGACAAAAGAGAGCTGATGGCCATGTTTTGCTCGTCAGCCTTTTTCGCGATTTCATTTCATCCCTCCACCAACTTCCAAGAAATTCATTGCATACCCCACCAACTTTCTAAATGTTCCTTGCATCCCCAATCAAGAATTCTTGGAGCCGCCACTGTATGGCGCCATGGCGGTCTTTGCATAAGATTGATAGATGCTGCTCTAGGCGGTCTGGTGGCGGCCAAGGGAATTTGTTGTCAGAATGATATGAATAGAAAGTACTGACAAGCCTTTATTTTCCTATTTATTTCTACAGGGCCAGGCGGTTGGTAGACCTAACTGACTAAACACAGTACGGAGCGAAATATTTCTTCAATCAAACAAAATCTGTTATAAATGTCTCAAATGTCTCAATAAGGACTTTTGATAAAATACACTCAAGTCGTCTGCTGGGTCCTCTCGCGAGATCTCCTTCGTTTCCCCCTTTCCCTACTAATATTATACTCCGGCTGGCGGTGTTAGTAGGCTCCCTATAGACCTAAATCTAGATATTATTATGTAGCTTTAGTATATTATTCCTTATGATTTTATTAATTATTATTGTCATTGGTGACTCGACCGGCACACATAATTTGAGAACAAAGACTGTTAATGCTCAAACAATGAAGTGCTACTGAATATTTTGGTAGGCTCTCGCGGACCCCCGCCATATCCTCCACGGACCCCCTTCGGTTCGCGGACCACAGTAAAATAAAAAACGTAAAAAACGCATTTTTATTGGCGAATAAAAACGTAAAAACGTTTGCAACATCTATGATTTCTATGTACAACTAATGCACACGCATGCATTATCAAGAGATTTATATATATATATATATATATATATATATATATATATATATATATATATATAAGTGGCTGTCCATTATTTACGTCAACAGTTTAAGGAGAGGGGTTTGAAAAAGTTTGACAGTTGTTGACAGGGGGAGGGGGAGTCAAGCGAAGTTGACGTCAACAATTTCACTTTTTACAAATAATCCAAAAATAGGAAATTTCATGGAAAACTACTTATTAAAATGGAAAAAAGCATGGCAAAAAAGGTCATCACCACCACATTTTGACACTCGATGAGCAAAACAGGGAAAAATGGTCATCACCGCAAAAATAATAACCTTGTTATTGGGACCTGCCGACCTGTCATTGACCTTGTTGGGGTGTCAACAGTTTTTGACGTAATTATAGGGGGATAACTGAAAGTTGAAAGCTATTGACAAGGAAGAGGGGGTAAAAATTGCCCCAAAATTGATGACATAATTAATGGACAGCCCTTAAATCAATAATTACCTATACCTATACACTAAATATACATTTATTACACAAATTGGGACGGGAAGTTAAAAGAGTGGTAACAACGCTGGACGATGGAGCAGAATGTCGCAGGTTCAATTCCCGCAAGAGTCCTAAGGTCGACTCAGTTTTACTCGTTAGATGGCGGTGGTAAACTGAGCAAACTAAACTCGTTAAGCTGCGAGGCAAAACGTGGCTCTGAAGAAAGTAATGGCAACCTACCCCAGATTAATAGCTTATATCTGATATCACCTACATCCCTGATTGCCTAGACGGAGATAAAAGTCAGAAACCCAACGCTCGGACTCGAGTACGGGACCTACGTTTACCTTTTAAATATACATAAAATTCACTTTGCGACAAACCTAATTATAATATTTTAACTTTTAATCAACATTTTCGCACTAGACACTACTGATAACACACACAATGTGAAATGGAGAAAGCTAACTTTAACTAAAAATTGTGGGGTTGAATATCTTGAAATGTATATTAGCCGTGACCGTTGTGTTTTGCCCCCTTCCCTCTGGAGAAATGTCGATGTTTCTGCTTACTTTCCCACGAAGTTCTCGAGGACGCTGCTTTTGCCGGCGCTCTGGCTGCCGACGACGGCGATCTGCGGCAGATCGAGGGACATGGGAAGACCGAGGGAAGAGAACGCGTCCTGGAGTCTGTTCACCATCGGGATCAACTGCTCCAGGCCCTTGTTTCCAGCCATCTTAAACGCCTATAGGACAATCAAGCAGGACAGATTAATAATAATAATAATAATAATAATAATAATAATAATAATAATAATAATAATAATAATAATAATAATAATAATAATAATAATAATAATAATAATAATAATAATAATAATAATAATAACAATAACAATCACAATATCAATAATAACAATAATAATAATAATAATAATAATAATAATAATAATAATAACAATAACAATAACAATAATAATAATAATAATAATAATAATAACAACAACAACAACAACAACAAAATAATAATAATAATAATAATAATAATAATAATAATAATAATAATAATAATAATAATAATAATAATAATAATAGGGCTTGGAATGGTTAAGTAGGATCTGTCCTGTGAGAACCACTGTGTTCCATCCGGCCATTCATTGACATTATGGTCTTGCTGTGTAATCTCATTATTTGCCCTCGATCATGTCCACTATAGTACAGTGTAGGTTTGCTCCTCTACAGTATGTCTATTTTCCTTCTTAAGCATTTAGTCGATCTGTCAAAATATCTAATAGGGCGTCTGCGCCCTTTAGCCTACCCAAAGATTTCGACTATCAGTGGGGGTTGGACTGTTAAATGAGAAAAGGTTCTGCCTTGATTTGGCGGGGGAGGGGCTCGACATTAGGGCTTGAACTCGCAATACCCTTTTCAGCTGATCGAGCATCGATAGGCCTACCTAATATCACGATGCCTTCAGATTCTCAGGGTTCGTAGGTCTAATCTTCATAGATTCAATTAGGCCTCTAATACATATTAAATTTTTAAAAATAGGTATTGAGGCTAAGAAAGAATAAATATATATATAATAACGGAGGGCAGGACATTTGGAAAGGGAAGGGAGGTTTGGGAGGAGGAAGGTGGGTTGTACGGGTTTTCGGAGCAGCGTTGTGTAGGTTTGAGAACGGGGTTTGGGGCCGGTGGGATAGGGCGGAGCGGTGATGGGTTGGGGCCGGGGCGATTGGGAGAGGGAGGGATGGATGGAGAGAGGTACGGGGTTGAGAGAGGGGTGGGGAGAGAGAAGGAACGGAGGTTTGGGGCCTGTCGGGCAGGGCGGGGCGGGTATGGGTTGGGGCCTGGGCGATTGGGAGAGGGATGGGGAGAGGGAAGAGGAACGGGCCCGGGGTTTGGGGCCGGGGCCGGAATGGGTTGGGGCCGGGGCGATTGGGAGGGGATGGGAGAGGGAAGGGGATGGGGAAAGGGAGGGAAAAGGGGGTTTGGGGCCGGGGCGGGAATGGGTTGGAGCCTGGGCGATTGGGAGAGGGATGGGGTGAGAGAAGGGGGACGGGGGTTTAAGCTGCAATTAAGACGCTTCGTTAAACGCTCCGTTGATAATACAGTTTTGATTAAACAATATTTGGTTGTCAATGACAACAGCGTCTTGCAATACCTGCCATGTTGCCGTCGGACGGACGGACATCGAGAATTATATAATAAGATGACGTTAGATTCGGGCGATCTCCAGCTGCAGCGTAAGACTGACCGACTTACTGTCTCAAAATCGCTGCTCCTATCGACTCTTATTGGTGAAATCTCAAAAGACTCTGGTTCATTATGATCGCGACAAGACAATATGCTCTAAAAGAATTCACTGCATGCAGCTAATCTTGACTTTATTAGGGGGCCTACTTAGGCCTACTTCCTGGTTACCGATGGTGACGGAAAATCGGAAACTACCTGGTAGGGGTCAGAGGTGCGTGCAGGTCTGGTTTGAATTCGAACAGTGGCGTAGCGTGACTTTTGGGGGCCCGGGGGCATCTTTGCCACGGGGCCCTAAGTTCCAAAGTTTCGTGCTGACGAGCAAAAAAAAACGTCATCATCTCCTTTCCTTTTTTTATCCTGACGAGCAAAAAAAAAAAAAAAAGGTCGTCAGCACGTTCATTTCTAGGATTATTAGGGTTAACCCTAACCTAACCCTAGCTTAGACCCCTCTTTGGGGCCCCCCCAGCCCGGGGCCCGGGGGGCAGTCAACAAAGTGCCCCCCCCACGTTACGCCACTGAATTCGAATTCAATAGTTGAACGCTAAGTCCAGCATCACTCGTAGCGTTAATTGGTATGTCACGCCATCGCAATAATTATAGTTTCCGGAATTTCCGAATAACCATTTCGCTTTAAATCCAACGGTGCTGATACTGCGTATACTTTCCAAACAACCTTGTAATAATTGGCGTTCTGTAGTGTTTCAGTATCTTAATTTAATTTAATTTAATTTAATTAGCTATTTATATTGCGCCTAATCAATTAATGTTAGCAAGCGCATTACAATTAGGCCTAATGTCAATTAATGTCAATTAATTGATTAATTACATTAATTTCCATTGCCTGGCTGATCATTCACCTTTCTGATATCTATTTTAAGAAAGGCTAAGCGCCTAAGAATAAACAGTTACTGTAGTAGGCCTACTACCAGCCAAAGCGCGAGATTTTACTTACTGTGCTTACTTGCTTAATTAATTTAACAGATGCTAATTAGACGATAATATTACCTTGCCTCTTTATTCCAATTAAATTGTTAGATCTTTTGAGAACAATTGTACGCGAATTTGATATTTACATCGAATAACTCAGCGGTCTGTAACCGTAGACCTTCGATTTCAGCTTTAATCTTAATGTATTTATACTTTCAACAAACCTGAAGTCAAGGTTCAATTGCACTTTATCTGAGTGATAAGACGTATCTATATCCAAGCGGTCTATTACTCATATAGACCTGAAAGACATACACGATTCACGATGAAACATTTGAACATAGGCCTGTAATGCATAAGCTATATAATATGCTGCTCTAAAAAAACTGCATGCAAAACTGTCCTCTTAGTTAGTTAACAAGAAACCGTGAATAAGCGGGTTCAGTAATGGCTGACCTATTGCTGAATTTTCTCACCAGAATTGACATACGTGCTAGCTCAAATCCTTTGCTACGATTGCAATCGCGCTTTATCAGCGTGTTTCATATCTGGCTTATCGCTATTAGGGGGCAAGCCAGATGACATGTTCCTAATGCAGGGACGTCATTTGGGGCATTTGCCCCCAATTTTGGGGCTATTTTTTGGGGCAGGCACTGTGTTATTTAGATTTTACACGCCCTAAAGCCCCGGTGGATGATGTCGACTAATTTGAAGTAACTACTTTAACTAAAATCCTTTGTAAAATTGCCGACAAGCAAAAAAAGGTCGTCAGTGTGTTTCAAATCTGGCTTATCAGGTCGAAAGTGTTTTGACCCTGAAAAACCAGATGACATCAGGTCCTATAGGAGACGTTCCTGGCCCCACGCGGTACCAGACAGCGCAAACCGCCCGTCGTATAGCAACGACCCTGTCCGACATAGGGGCCTATATGTGAGTCACTCTAGTATAAATGGGCACATATTCGTCATAAGGCGTAATATTGGCTAGTCAATTTTTTTAACCAGACAGGACAAGTTGCAAAAAATTTTTAGATTCAGGAACAGCGGCGTAGCCAGAAATTTTATTTGTCGGTGGAGGTATAAATCTTAACTAGTCTTTGCTATTTCAATATCAAAACATAATGTTAATGTCCCACGTGTGCACAAAACGGCTAAAAGAAACTAACAGTAAAAGAAACGCAGCGTTGGCACGATATCAAATTAGTCCTCGGTCAAGGAGAAACAACCACACAAAAAACTTTAAGGTAGACTGATTTTTGTGGGGGTATATCCCCCGTCGCTGTTCCTGGAAGCTTCACCTGTTTGTCATGAATTTCATAAGTAGAAAATTTAAGAAATCGTTATAGAAATTTATATGAATTAAAATTTTATATTGCTCTTGCAATATTTTGGCAGTGATGTTAACAAGGACTGACCCACCAAGGACGAAAACAATTACATACCCAATGATGAAGATAAGGATGAGGACGGAACCCCAAGCACAAGGACCGAACCCCCAAGCACAAGGACCACAAGGACTGACCTTTAAGGACAAGGATCAAGGACAAGGGCCGACTTCTGTCAGAGAAAAAAATCAAAGAGGAAAAAACAAAAACGATTTCAATTCGAATCACAAAATATAAAAAGCAATTAGGCCTAAAAGGATGTTGTAAAACACAATCTATAGTCAACAGTAATGTTATATTTCAAATAGACCTAAACAAGGGGGCGGAAGATGGCAGAACGGGTTACGTGCTGAAGCGTCAGGCTGACGGAGCGGGTTCAAGCCCCGTTAGTGCCCCTAGTGGCTTTCACACAGACAGTAATTATGCCTTCTAAGCCACTTTAAATCATGCTAAGTTAAGTGTTTCCAGCAGCTGATCAGTGATCATCAGTCATGTGTGCACGATGAGGTCTAATCATGACACCACTTTGTGAAAACACTCGTTTACCTGGCACCGACGTTGCAAGGCAATAAAGAATTCTGCACAATCATGAGAAGGATATCTGCCTGGATCACGAAAAAGAGGCAGGCCAAGAAAAAGTAAGACAACATCAAAGAATGGACAGCTCACTAAAGGCTTGAAGAGCAGAAGATTGTAACATCTGGAAGATGACAGTTTAATGCAACCAATCTGTGAAAACAAACAAGCCTGGAACACGTGGAACACAGTACCAGAAACCCTCTACATTCACATGCACTGGTTTTGTAGTTCGCTGGTTTTCACAAAATATATAAAAACAATAGACTAGGTCTGTAGGCATATAGGCCTAGCTATCTAACTAGCACGAAATTGCACCGAAATACCATAGCTACTTTTCCTTGCACTTTAGGGTCTTTGCTTTACTTTAAAATATCAATAGTACTGTAACACTTACTCTGCCAGTGGCGTAACCAAGGGGGTTTTGGGGGTTAACCACCTTGGCTGCTGATTGCTGAAAACAATATTTTTATTGAGTTTCTAAACATTTTAAATTTTGGGACGCGATTTCGAGGGTCAACCCCCCTTGGCTATAGAATGTAACTGTTTTAAAAGTGACATTTTTACTTGTCAGGAAAAACAGAGAAGATAACCCCTATTTTTGCTTGTCAAGATTTTTCAGAAGTTGGTCGCGGTCGAAACCGAAAATCAAACCCCTTCCGGAAATTTTGGCTGCGCCACTGTACTTTGCGAAGACACTTGTGAGTAGTTGTGACAGAGATTATCTTGGATGCGTTTGTTAAATATGTTACAAGCAGCGGCCATCCATTTACTGTCCACGATCTTGCAATCTTTACATGCGTACTTTACAACTGGCGGTTGTGTATACCCTAAAGGTTAGCCTTCTTCCAGCATTTTGATTATATTTATATATCAGTATTTTACGCCACTAAAGCTATAAGATTAAGAACAACGTGCAGCAAGAGAAAATTAGAAATAACGAAATGTATGCGTCCAGCTTATAGGCCTATGCCATCAAACAGGAGAAGGAATTTCGGCTGCTCCATTTGGTGTTATAAATGGAACAATGACTGCACATTTAGAGTAACATAAAGCAAGTATTTAAAGATAAATCCACATGGGCCTAGCACTCTTACCTTAGAACATAATTATCAGTACAATTGAAAATGGCATACAGCTAATTTGGCCCTTATAAGGGGCTGTCCATTAATTACGTCAACGATTTAGGGGAGAGGGGGTTTGGAAAAGTTTGACAGTTGTTGACAGAAGAGAGGGGGTCAAGAGAAGTTTACGTCAACAATTTCACTTTTTACAAATAATAAAAAATAGGAAATTTTACGAAATACTACTTATTACAATGGAAAAAAGCATGGCAAAAAGGTCATCACCATCACATTTTGTCACTCGATGAGCAGAACAGGGCAACTGGTAGAAATGGTCATCACCGCAAAAAAATATAATCTTGTTATTGGGACCTGTCGTTGATCTTGGGGGTCAAAAGTTTTTGACGTTATACGTAATTATTGTTGACAAGGAGGGGTAAAAATTGCCCCAAATTGTTTAAATTAATGGACACCCCTAAGTTTTTTCAAGGACTAAGTAACAAGGACGAGGACAAGAACACTTAGAACAGACCTGGAAGGTCAAAGATAAGGACGAGGACTGACTCCCTAGGGACGTAGCCAGGAATTTGATTGAGGGATTTGGGGTATAATTAATCTGACAGCCCTAATTGGTTGATTTGGTCGGTTTAGAAGACTCGCGATGCGTTGGTGGGCGAGCGGACTATTGGTAGACCGTTTAGTCCTTACGTCGCGATGCGTTGGTGGGCGACGTTGACTATTGGTAGACCGTTTAGTCCTTACGTCGCGATGCGTTGGTGGGCGAGCGTTGACTATTGGTAGACCGTTTAGTCCTTACGTCGCGATGCGTTGGTGGACGATGTTCGAAGACGACGTTGCTAGGTAACAATTGTTCGCAGCCTGAGGTAGTTTTAGCGTACACAAAAAACGTTTGCGTCAAAATGGCTTTAAAAGCGTGATTTTAACGTACATAGGCCTTAAAAACGATCAAAATTTGTTCAGCATGAATAGTCTGATTATTGGATTAGTATTATCCTATATAAATATAAAATCTTAAAAACAAAAAAATTTCAAGGTAGTATTGGGGATATATATATATATATATATATATATATATATATATACCGATATACCCCTGTCGCTACGCCCTTGTGACTCACCAAGGACGAGAATAAGGACATATCAGTTGACTCAGTTAATCACGCGCAGTGCTATTTGACTATCAGACTAGTGGGAACGTGAATTTTTGTATGTCACATTATGCCATTTCAATTATATGTGTTCCTGGAAACCCATATCGAATTTAAAACAAGTCACTGGGCGCTTTGGCGATAGGGCCTATTTACATAATCATTCTCAGTTCTGTGCCCCTATCAATTGATAACTAATATTAAATAGAGTAAACCATGAAGCCTTTTGAGTGACATGTAGTTCCACGTTTAGGTTTAGCAGTATTTAAAATTACATTCTGAATATTTTGGAAATAAACTCGTTGGCAGGGCCCCTCTGACCGCCGGGGGCCCTGTGCACTGCACAGCCTGCACAACCCATTGCTACACAACTTCTTTGATCCTTCAAAAGCCAGGTCGAACTACCCCCACACCAAATATTTCTACACCAGTAGGCCTATGGGTATGATATCTAGAAATTACAGACCCTGAGTGGAGGTGAATTGATCAAAACTTTTCATAGCAAGTAGGCAACGATGAGTAGAGTTAACGTGAATAGTTATATTTTAAAAAACAAAATCACTTAAATGTGAAGAATTCTCTCCGTACCTTCCACTTCAAAAAATCACCTTTATTGAATGCAATACTATTTTGCTTTATAACAGCCACAACAAAATATAACAGCCAAATTAAGCTAAAACTTAACAGTGGAATACTAGCTCGATAAAACTATGTTATAAAACGTTCATTTACCCGCACACCTTACCTTGCATTACTATAAGCTCCAACATCATCACGAGTATAGAATGCCGGAATATTCTAAAAGCGACAACAGTGACTCTTGGTAGGAATTTACAAATGCCGGAACTTGACACAAGGAATGACAAAATGGAAACAGTTGAACTCATGGTTTAATCTAGGCCGTTTCCGGGGGAAGGGGGGAAATTGTCCTTTTCCCCCCGGAAATTTCAAATTTCCCCCGGGAAATTTTGGCATACTACATTAACTAACAGCAGCACCCTAGCAGAATTCCCCCCGGCTTTGTCAGTTTCCCCCCGGAGTTCAGAGTCTAGATTAAACACTGGTTGAACTCTTCTAAAGGATGACATGACTAGATGTAGCAGAGAGACAATTGTCGGAGACAGCGATACACATGTACAGACCAGAAGAAACTCATTAATGACACATTCAAAGGAATGCACAAATTGCTGGATATTGAGGTGGTTTCAAGGGGGAACACTGCAGCGCTGATGGCGAACCAGAGCAATAAAAATGCGACAAATACAGAAGTGAGATGCTGACATTAATCAAGTTCGACTGTCCAATGGTTAGACAACTAAATGGCAACCGTCTTTACGAAAAATACTGGAACAATGTCTATATTTCAATGTTGGTTGTTGTCGGTTATGCAAGCAATGTTATTTTATGTACAGCTCTCAACGTCGACAATCGGACAATTAAAACTCAAGGTTTCTCTTCGCCGCTCGCAAAAATATCCGACTTTTCACTTTGGGTAGAAAAAATCCCCACTTCTTGATATCTCGATACCAACCTACAGTGTAACCGCGCAGCCTGCCAAATGAGATTACGACACATTCCGACGACTCATCAAAATTTGTAATATTAAGCAGAGATGATATCACGTGCTCATTATATGCAGTACATACAGTAAGTGAGTCATCATCATCATCATCACTACCACCAGGGCACGATTCGTAGGGGGAAGAGGGATTCCCCCTCCCACTGCCCAACTGCATCCCCTACTGCTACATCCCCCACCACTACACCCCGCCACTGCTACACTTCCCCAACAACTACATCCCCCCAAGCTCGACATATTCCCTCCCCCACTGCTCCAGGTCACAAATCGGACCCTGGCTACCACCACCACGTGTCTTCATTTCAAAACCTCAAAGCCAACAGTCACATAATATATTAATCTTCAGGTATTAATATCTGCTATGATATCAAACAGAGGCGTGACAATAACGAACACACAAACATCGTCTTAACGCCGACAAGAGGGCGATTTTCTATCTTCACACAGCTCGACTTGTCTCAATGACTCCGACATGCAATCATGATTTTGAAAAGTTATGCTAGATAAACCATGCCCGATAACTGGTACATAAACACAACACAGTTCGTACAAAAGGAATGCCTGATTGCATGCAGTTCAAACAAATATATACAGATCAACTTGCCATCGCACACATTTACAAGTTCTGCAGCCGATAATGCCAAGTGCCATGATCACAAATTTGATAAACCTTCGTTCATACTTGGTGAATAATATGCAAACATCGTTTTCATGCATTCAGCTCGAGTAGACTACCTTCAAGTTACAGCATCATTTGGTTGCATGATTTGGGGGCTGCACGAAAATGGGCTTCAGGGGCGACGGCTTCACAAAAGAAAATGTTGAAATGTTCGAGAAAATAACTGACAACAAAGACTGCCTTTACGTACTGGCCCAGTAGAAATCTTGTACATTCGGTCTTGTGCAAATTAAACTCTGGGTTAATAAAAAAAGTAAATTCCTTCTCGAGCTCTCAAGGCTAACCTCAAGGCTCGTGGGGCGACGCTGATCTCCGTTTCAAGGCCCTCAGCCAGGCGACTGGTGCAAGTTACATGATACGAGGTCAGTGTTCTCGTGCAACGCGCCTGTTTACTCTGTGGATTAATCCGCTACTTGGTTGCCATTGCCATCTGGCGAAAGAAGGTTGAGTCGAAGTTATGGCTCCTGCGGGCCTCGAACCTGCAACCTTCTTTTCCATAGTCCAACGTTGTTACCGCTCTGCTAACTTCCTGCCCTGACAATGACCCTGGGTTAATGCAAAGTAGTTAAATTATTCAAACCTGTCGGGCAAAATTCGTCTGACTTCTGGAAAAACTTCATCATCAGGAGATGATTTTGTTTAATTCAAACACAAAGCATGAAAGCCAGACTAAATAGGCACTTAACCAAGACAATAAAGACTGCGAATATGGGAATAATTCGAACTTGGACAAAGAAATCACAGATACAACTAGATATGTAATAGTTCTTTGGGCCGACTTCGTTCCTGCCTAAGTTTTAACACTAATACAAAATAACTCTTAAATTGAAAAAAAGAGATAGCAGCGTTAAGAGATATGATTAGAAGGAGAAAACATTAGTTCAGAAAAGACGAAAAAATTTTGAAGGATGCTCCAAGATGTTGAGGTAAAAATACAACTATTGCATATTTACTATTTTTGAAAAACTTCACCATTTTTTTACTCTAACCCGAAACATAGAATTCAAATTAAGGATTACAGCCAAGAAAGTAGAATTTTTACGCCGGAGTTAGACGCTGCGACTTTTGACGTGCGTAGAGCCAAACATCCTGAATTACATTTAGATGTCAAAACAGGACAACAATTGATTTGGTACGAGCATGATTAAAAAGAAGCGAAAGTGGAGGAAAATATGCAACTTTAACAACAAGCCGCAGTGTCGGTATCAGCAAAATGCTACCAACTGCCCGTTTCATGACCATTGTCACTCTCTACCACAGTATTTTTCAAATTTTCAAAACTCAAATGCATTTACTGTAGAACTTTGTTACGATATACTTAGCGGCAGGGTTTAATCTAGGCTGTTTCCGGGGGGAAAATTGCCCTTTTCCCTCGGAAATGTCAAATTCCCCCCCAGAAATTTTGGCACACTATATCAACTTACAGCGCTCCCCAAGGCCCCCTAGCTGACTTTCCCCCGCCCCGGCCTTGTCAGTTTGCCCTCCGGAGTCCAGCAGTCTAGATTAACCACTGCTTAGCGAGTCTGCAAAAATTTAGTACGTTATATCCAAGGTACTTTATACCAAATACCATCCAATACAGTAGCGCATCACACAGGACCGTACACGGCGGTACGTTATAACCCGAGTACACGTTATAACCGAGTCCGTTATAACGAAGTTCTACTGCACAACAAAGTCAACCAAGCACACCTGCATACGATGAATGTTTTGAGAGAATACGTCCGATCATCTTCGATCGTCGTAATCACGTCGCGTCCAGTGGTCCACAATACATCTCGAGCATCGACTTCTATGAGTATTCATAAGCTACACTGACCGCAAAGAAGAAAAGGAAACGTCGATCGACTGAGACAGACAACAGATAGAATTAAAAAAGATGGAAAACAAGATAAAGTTGACAAACGCCGACGACGACGATAAAAACCGCAGCTGCTTCACTCAAAAGCACACAACAAGAAAGCAGTAATGCAAATACTGTATAGCGTTCTTCTGCAACAAATATCACAGGAAAACCTAAACAACATTACAATACTCAATTCAGTAATGATACAAGAAAAAAATAAATATAAACCAGTAAAAGACTTAGAAAGTTTTTTCTCTCTTTCTGCGTCAGAATTAACAACGGCCTTAAAGCTCGAGAAGCATCGACGTAAAAATGCAGTGAGGAATATCGTTGAGTACCGGTACTTAACGGGCGACTGTAATATTACGCATTACATGAATTACGTATTACACGGACCTGTAATATGCTTACTCAGTGTGAAGTTTCAGGTGTGGTGCAGGAACGCTTAAAGAAAGCACCAATTTGGTCACGTTTGCATAAGTGTATTAGTGCCGAGACATTGCATGCGTAGCGAACGGTGCAGACAGAGTTGTACATCAACTGGGTCTTTGCTTTATACGCAAACTCAAATCAGACTTTCACAAAATACATCATAAACAAATCGTGTGGTCTCATTAGAAATATCAAACACAAGAATTCAACATCCTAACTTTCAAAATTATGTACAAACACATTTCCACAGCTGATCAAAGTTATCACAACAAACTCATAGCACTGTTAAAAGAAGAAATTTGCAACCAAAATACCTTTAAAACTCAACCCAAATAGCCCCACATTTCATATTCAAAAAATCAAAATTCCTGAAAATACACTAACACATACACACATCATATTCTCAGGTAAAGCAACTGCCACATTAGATTCAAAAATACAAAAATAAACATAAAAATGAGGAGTTTCACTGTTTAACTAAGCGGCAACACCCTTAGAGATACTACTTCCTTGCAGTCAATAGACACTAGTTTTCATCTTAATAAATGATGAGTAGCATCTTTAAATTTATAGTCAAATTCCTCCAAAATTTCTCCTCCACATCGACCGCAAATTACGGAATAAACAGGTTACAGATTCCGACTAAACGCCATCACATGAGCGCACAAAATGAAAAGAACACAAAAAATATCCGGACAATACGTTGATAAACACGATGACTACTTCTCGGCTTGAAAGTCGACGACGACGGTTGCCACGACGACCGACATTGCGTCGACGTGAACACAGTTCACCTTGGCCGAATCTTTTCGTACAGAAACTGCCGACCTTTCAACGTCATACGACCGTCCTTAAGCAGAAACATCCGCCGCTTGACAAAGTGAAACTGTTCCTTAGCGAACTCGTAGAATTCGTTCTCCATTTTCCAGATCGTCGACTCGTGGATTTTCTTCACCGTGTTCGGCGACGGCGGAACCTTGCTGAATGTCTTGCGCAGATGTGATTTGTTCCCTAAAAAAGTGGAAAAACTATTTTTATTATTAATATCATTATACTGATGATTTCTTGCAGGGCTGGGCCGAATATTCACTTTGTTTTCGCTTCGGCGTCAAATAGTGTGACAAATAGTCTATTCGCATTTGTCCAAATAGTGCTGGTCAAAACGAATATGAATAGTGGTCATGTGATGTTCACAATTTTCATACGGCATGTGTGTTGTTTTATTTTATACACTAATCTTTCAGCTTTGTAAATTCAAGTGCCTACAAATACACTTGTTTTTAATGACCAGCTTTCAAACAGTGCTGTACAAATGTATTATTCATTATCACATGCGCTAAAAGAATACCGGTAATTCTGTCCGTTTTGAGGTAGAATATACTAGTTAAACCACATGTTTATAAGTTATAAAGTTGTGCACAGCAATATTGCTGACAGCAATATGGCAACTTGAAGTGAAAGGGGTATCGTGTACACTATTCGTATTCGGTATTCGTCGAATAGTGAACCCGACTATTCATATTTGTCCGAATAGTTCAAAACCCCTATTCGGCCCAGCCCTAATTTCTTGTACGTCACATTACCAATGTTGGGAGCAAGGGCCCATTACTGAATCCAGATATGAAAATAATCAAATAACAGTAATCATATAAAAACCAAAGTGAATGAAATACAATCTAAGGCAGAAAAGAATATGAAAGGAATGCAATTCTTAGAACAGATATGTCTTCCGGGTTTTCTTGGGGGATGACAGAGAACTCAGAACAGTAATTGAGGGAATATCAGGAAGGACAAAAGGAAGACAAATGAAGATGCTATTGGACTGGATGATGAAAACAGATGCACAGCGTCACAAGACTTATGCAGAAATCAAAGAAGAAGCAAGACGCAGAGAGGAATGGAAACAATGGAGCCCTCAACCTTTCCCAGGACAGAGAAACGAGGCCTTGGATCTGTTGGCTCTATCCTCTGGAATGCTCTTGACACCAGACAGTGGCGGTTCCACGTGGAGGATGCACCTCCCCCACCGGACTTCGCTTGTGAAACATCTATTTCTGGGTCAAAGTCTAGTAAAACTCCAGAAAAAAACTGCAGATGACCGTATTTTGCTTGTCAACCTATTTTTCGGTAAAAGTGCAGTAAAATCAGGGGAAAAAATCCTTTCTGTCAGCCTTTTTCAACAAAGTTTATTGATTTTTTCCTTCTCTTTTCATCCCCCACCAACTGCCTATGAATTCATTTCATCCCTCCCTCCTCACCAAGAAATTCTGGAACCGCCACTGACCCCAGTATACATAATTTAGCCACTGCTGATTTTATTACCCTCTTTTATAAATTACCTAAAACTCATCTGATGTATGGATCAGAAACATGGGCATTGATAAAAACAACAGAAAGAAAACTGGTAGCTGCAGAGATGTGGTTGAGATTCTGAGACGTATGAAAAAAGATTTCATGGACAGACAAATATAGCCAAAGAGGAAGCACTAAAAAACTGTAGTTTAAAAAGAAAATGGTTAAAAACCATAAGAAAGCAATAGCTTGAATTTTCGGACATCTAATGCGAAAAGACGAATGGGAAAAATCTAGTCATAACAGGAAAAAGAGTGAAAAAGAGCAAGAGGAAGACAGACATAGAATAAAGTATACAGACAGAATAAGAGAAGCAACAAGAACTAAAGACAACATCGAACTGATAAGGAAAGCCAAAAACAGAGAAGAATGGAAATCCATGGTCGCTGAAGTAGCAATTACATGGCAAAGAAAGAAAAACTCATCTCTATCATAGTAACCGCAGAGGGAGTGTCTCTGAGTGATTATTTAGAAGAGGTGCTATACAAATGTTCTGTTACATAACATTTCAATGCCTCTGCAATGAAACACAAATATGAGTTGCACACAACAGTGGTCAACATAAAGGGTTCCAGGACAATTCGTCTACAGACCTATTATCGGTAGGGGGCCATCCACAAATGACGTAACGTGCCTAGGGGGTCCGGACGTTTGTTATGAAGTGTGACGAGGAGGGGGTTCTGTGAGTGTGATGTAACACAATGCAAAATTTTTAACATGACGACTTTTTGCTTGTCAGGCTATTTGGAGAGGGAAAATATAAGGATGTCAGGTTATTTGGAGAGGAAAGGAAGACATTTTTGCTTGTCAAGACTTTTCGGGATTCGGGAGACCGAAAAGGGGGATCGGCCCGTTGTCACGCCATATTTGTGGAGGGTCTGACTTTCTGTTACGTTGCATTACGATGAGGAGGGGGTAAAAAAAGTGCAAATATCGCGTTACATAATTTATGGACGACCCCTAGACCAAAAGTCTGTAGACGAATTATTGTCGTGATACCATACAAAGAGACAGTGTACCAGTGTTGAAGAGATCTGTGGCTCCAAGAAAATACTCCGGTAGCGCCGCTTCGAGAGCGGCCACAAACTCTCCGAGCTCTTCGGTGACGCCCACCAGAAAGTAGTTACTGACGAGATTATGTTTTGCCATTTGAAGCGCCCACTCGCTGCCCACCACCCTGAAACAACCGACACCAAAAACCCAATTTACTACCAGTAGTCTGTTGCCCTGCAGCGTGGCCGGACAAAATGTCCGAGGACAGACAAAATGTCACGGCCTGGCCAGGTACTAATTTCTGTAAGAGCAGTTTTATCTCGTGAGATATCTTACCGGAAAGTTCTATTAAAATTCCTATACATAGACAGATCACAAGGGATAATTTTATAAGATGACATCATCATGTTCCAATCATAACAGGTGTATGCCTTTGTTATACATTCAGCCATTTCAGCCAATAGCTTCACGTGACTAGCTCATGTGTGTGTGTGTGTGTGTGCATGTGTGTGTTTATTAGAACTCCTAAATTAGCATAAAACCTGTCTTCAAATTACTCACATAATTAATTAATAGCAGTGATGGGCAAAAGTTAACTAAAATTAGTTAACTTTTAGTTAAACTACTTTTTTTTTGTCAAAAGTTAAACTGGTTGTAAAAGTTTAGTTAAGGCATTAGTTAAACTGATGTTAACTGGCAAATAGTTAAACTGGAGTTATTGAGATTCTATGTCACTTTCAGCACAGGCTAAATCACGCGTAGGCTCTAAATGTCAACCGCATAAACCTGTTTCAATTATGAATTATTATTATTATTACCATTATTATTATTATTATATTTATTGTTAAAATTGTGCTATATGAAATTATAATCGTAAATCGTGGTTCGTTGCAGCTTGTAAAGCTCATGTCAAAGTTAAAAGTTAAAGTCATAAGTTAAACTGCTTTAATTAGTTATCAGTTAAAGTTAAACTACTACAGTGAAAAGTTAGTTACTTAAAAGTTAAACTGCTTGATTTCAAAAAGTTTAGTTAAAGTTTAACTTTTAAAAATTAGTTAGTGCCCATCACTGATTAATAGTAGTAATATAATAGATTTTTCAAGCCTTAATGAATATTCAGAATTTAAGCCATAATGAATATTCAGAATTTAGGCCATAATGAATATTCAGAATTTAAGCCTTAATGAATATTCAGAATTTAAGCCTTAATGAATATTCAGAATTTAAGTCTTAATGAATATTCAGAAGCTCAAATGGTTCATTGTTACACTTCGTTGGCTGAATGCAATCAGACCAATTCGACAGCACAATGCCAAATTAATGTCACATTTCCAATGTAACGTAACATTTCCAATCAAATGTCACATGTCATTCTAACAGCACACCATTATTTAATGGCACATTTAAAAGTATTTTTGACCTTTTCAAACACGAAAGCAGAAAATAAATTTATACGAGTTTAATTGCCTAAAAAGAATCTATGCGATGATGATGATGATGACGCCCATAAATGGTACCGGACAAAAGATGGCCGCTTCAAAAGAACCGGCAAAAGAACTTGCCAGCATTCGGCCGAATGGCCGCAGAAGAACGGGATCTGCATCCATAAATCCTTTTCGGCGCAGTCGTCGCCGCGGTTTGCAACGCATTCGTCAAACGTCTGCGACAGAAAGCGCCAAGAAAAAAAAAGCAGCAACATAAATCATCACACAAAGAGCGATAGAAAGAAACCGCCGAGGAGAAGCGATAAACGACGAGAGAAGCCCGCCCACTTTCTACGACTGAAGAAAAAAAACTATAACTCGCCTTAAATTTAAAAACTGAGACAGGATCAGAAGCTGTAAGAGAAATCCAAACTCAAAATTATTCAATAAATAATTGTCAATAATTAATGAAAGCCTCATAAACAATAACGGAGACCAAAATGAAATTCTAAAAACACTTTAATAACTTGTACAGCAAGAGCAAATCCTCTTCCTCTGAGTTGATACATGTTGACTTACTCCAATGGTATTGTTTATCTATTATATTATATGCTACTGAAGCCACTTGTCCGAACAAGAGCACTTTAAATATTTTGGATCGATTAATACAGCAAGCTGTATGAAAATCTTTTATGCTTATGATAAAAAAATAACAATTGACTGTATTCGTATAATGCTTGGATTGAATCCAATGCATGATATTGTTAAGCATCTTCAACACTCTTTTAAACGTCGGTTCTCTACGAAACCACTTTATTCTGTCAATTGTATAATATCAGAACGTGTAATTGTAAGTTAAGAATTATGTTTAACTCATGTTATCTTCGTTTGCTAATAAAGATAAAGATTTCTATAAAGCAGTGTCCCAGTAATCATGTGTTATAACACAAGTATCTTAGTTCTTTTTCCCAATCTGAAATGGATGCTGTATTTTGACACAAGTAGTGCAGTCACGCAGACACACGTGCACATACACGTACACATGGTGCACATAAATATATAAAGAACAGAAAATAACCATTCAGAAAGGCTTTGACCATCTTTCAAGAACTGTATAAAAACAGACCGTAAAGCTTAAACACACAGTGGTCACCATAACACCGATAGCAGTATACGGCCAACAACGACCATAAAGCTGGTAAAGATTAGTTCCGTAATGGCTTCTGGGAAAGAAGATAAAAATGATATCACAGATACAAAAAAGGCAAAGTGAACATTGTTCCTCTCATCTTGTGTAAACAATACAAATCAACATCAGTAGTCACTCAGAAGTAGGGCTGTGGCAATTAAGGGGCCAGCCATAAATGACATAATGCGATTTTTTTTGGGTGGGTATTTTGACCCCCTCCCCTACGTAACGCGTCGTAACAAAGTCAGACCCCCTAAAATATGACGTAACAACGCGTCGACCCCCCTCTTCTTGCCTTTCGGACAACCTTGAAAAGCAAAAAAAGGTCGTTCTCATCTTTTCCCTCTTTCCTTTCAAATCAGCTAACAAGCAAAAAAAGGTTGCCAACTAAAAAATTTTTCATTGCATTACATCACATTCCCTCAAACCCACCCCCTCGTCATACATCGTAACAAATGTTTGACTTCCCCCAGGTGCGTTACGTCATTTGTGGATGGCCCCTAAACTTACAATAATTAATAATAAATAATTAAATAATTGTTAAAAATACAACTAAAATGACAATCAAATTTAATACACCACATAGGAAAGGAGCCCTACTTAGAGGACATTTATATAGCAAGAAACTTAAAACATACTTGCTTGATATACCGCAAAAGTGCAGAATGTAAAGTGCTCTTGACTTTGGCCTTCAGCTATTATTATTGCACTATATAAATTGACATTTTAACATAACATAACATAACATAGCACTACATAGAGGGAAAGGGTCTACTCTAAGTGAGTAATTGAAAAATGTACACTACCTCTCTGTGGCCTGCCTTTCGACGACGCAGATGTGGCCTGAAGTTGTCACCATTACGAAGGAAGTAATAGTAACTGACCAGTCTCTCCAGAGGATCACGGATGATGTTGATGTACAGTGGCCTCCATCCAATTCCAAACCTAAGAGAAACAAACAAATACACAAACTAAAACTAACAACTGCAAATGAAGAATTTTTTTGGTCAAAATTTGATCTAAATAGTAAATTTACACTATGATACTTGTTATTTTTCCTGTAACAAAACAGAATGACATCATTAACATTTTTTGAGCTGAAATGCATTGGCATATACTTGGATGAAAGAGTGGGGGCCCAGCCCAATTACCCTCCCCCATCCCTATGATAGCCTCTCAAAAAGCTGCTCCTCATTTTACCACCTCCCCTAGCAGGTAAGGCTGAGTCAGCTTTACCTTAGGGTTCCTGCGGGTCTCGGATACTGCGACCTTCTGCTCTAGTGCCCAACATTGTGACCACTCTAGTAGTAGTAGTAGTAGTAGTAGTAGTAGTAATAATGCTGATAGCCAACAATGATACCACACTGGGGATAATTCTTCGGAGTAAAATGTAAAACCTAGAAATAAAGGAATAATCAATCAATTCAGCATTTAGGACCAAAATCTGACCTCACTGTTCGGGTCATTCAAGTCTGCATGACAATGAGGAAGGAAAGAAGACTTGAGTGACAAGGACAATACTTGTCCAGCATGAGGACAATTTAGCCCTTATCTATACTCCACTGTTTAGTTTTCCTCCTTTTCTCCTCTTTTCTTTCACTCCTCATTTTCAAGATAGCATTCAATGGCTTCCCAGTTCTTAAAGGAAGATTAATGGTCACTCAAACCCCACAGTCTAAAGAATTGGAAAATGCCAATCCAAAGATGACAATCGACCAATGAAATGACCTGTCTCATCACTCAAATACAAAAGGCGCTCATGAGTGTCTAATGCATGACAAGAGTTCCACAAGGCAAGACTGTCATTCCTGTACTCAGCACTGTACTGGCATCTGAAGAACAAGGAGCACAGATAAGGTTTAGTGACACTGAATTTTGTCAACGTTATGACATTCTCTTTGAAATGCCTGCCAGGTCTAACACTGCAACCACGATATACATAAAGACAGTTTTTATCCTGACTCCAGGGCTTTGGGGGGGGATTGAGGCTTTCAGGGGGTCAACTTGGTTGGAAGGGGAAAGACACAGTTCAATGCAAAATTTGTGTAAGTGCTGGGATTTTTTTTTTTGGGGATTTTGAGGTGGGAGGGGGGATCTCCCCTCCTAACAGGCCTGTATAAAACACTGCATAAAGACCAAATGGGCAAGATTTCTATAACAGCAGGTTGCATATTCTGTCCACAGTCACCAAAAATTGTGAAGCAATTATCTTGGACTATTGTCAAAAATACAGTACAAAGTAGTTACAGCCATTGTACAGAGTATACACTCTGCTTATAATAGCGACTTACAATGTTTTATCACTTTGAAATCTTATAGTTTCCATCTTACAGCATGGTCTGCTGGAAATTGAGCATTAGAGCTCAATGCCAACAATACTTTCGCATCAAAGAAAGACATCATCGTCTGTATTTGATCTGACAATATGCTGGACACTCTGTGGAAGACATGAAATACTGCCACCGCAGAATACTTTATAAATGCACAAGACCTTTTGGTAAATATCTCTGGCCTATCAGACACTGAGGGTGCGCAGGTGGAACAGTGGTTAGCGCACTGGTCTGCCAATCCCGAGGTCCGTGGTTCAACTCCCGGCCGCGGCAGAAACTTTTCGGTTGTTTCTGCCCCAAGCGCCCCCAGTCGACTCAGCTGTGAATGAGTACATCGGGTGTGAACTCGGTGGAAGGAAAGGCGGCGAGGGAAAGGCTGGCAATCCGCCCTCATTCAGCCGTTGCCGTATATAACTGAAGGCGCTAACCCTTCGGTTCCCGACGGGTCCGCGATGGCCTATGGGTTGTACCTATCAGACACTGTATGACTATTTGACCAAGTTGAAGTTGCTTGGACAAGTGAAATGTGACGTTTCCAGCAAATTATTCATCAGAATTAATTATTTTTGGTCAAATATGGCCAGGGCTGTTGAACTGATGTTCAATAAGCAGCCAAGTATTGAAATAACCCTCAAACATGGTTTTTCAAGACTAGCTACATGTCTCATGTTAATAACTAACAATGTAATGTCTTCATTCAGACTGCTATTGGATAAGTTACCACATAAATCTTAACTTTTAATAATAATAATAATAATAATAATAATAATAATAAACTATTATTACCGGTAAGATTTTTTGGCAATTTCAATGTCTTAAAAAAATTGTAATAGTGTCATATACCTCTATCTGTCTATGGAGAATTTGATGCTTAAAGCCTGTGTGTGTGTGTGTGTGTGTGTGTGTGTGTGTATAGGTACATGCATATGTGGGTGTATGCGTAAAACTCACTCACTCACTCACCCACCCACCCACACACCCAATCACACCCTAGCAACAACGAAATGGTGATGCTGGTGGCATCCAATGGCAGCGCCACACGCAACTGCCAGCACAAAGCAAACAGACATTACGGTTATAAACCTTGTCCATCACCGACACCGTTTAGTGCCACGCCAGGCAAAGCGTCTGCGCTTGCAATGCGCCATAATTAATCAAAGTGGAGGCGCAAGACTAGAGGTGCCACACACAGCCAGTCGATGGCACTTTGTTAAATTTACTGCCCGGCTGGAGTGTTGCAAAAAATACGGACCCTGTTTGCCATTGGCACTCCGCACTTACAAGCGATGCTTCCGTCCACCAACGTCTCCTGGAGCCCAACGTCTCCTGGAGCCGCTGCGCCTTTGAGTTCTTGAGGACCCATATTTCAACGCAGACATACAGTAAAGCACATGCAATGGTAATGGCCTCTGATAACCATACACCATCAACCATTTTCGTTAGGATATTTGGCTGAATCTTGGACCACTCTTCAACGGATACCGTAATCCCCCTAGGCTTAGGCAACCTCAAAGGGGTCCCCATAGTGAGTCCAGTCCATGATTGGATGCTCTCTGTCCAGGTTAAATGCTGCCTGCCTCTTCCTCTTCCTCCTCCTCCTCTTCTTCCTCCACTTCTTCCTCCTCCTCCTTTTAATCCTCTTATTCTTCCTTTTCCTCTTCCTCTTCTTCCTCCTCCCCTTCTTCTTCTTCTTGTGTCACATTAATTGCAAGAGAAGTACCTGCCTAGGAACATGAAGCACTATCATTAGCATTCTTGAGTACATTTTAGAGGGTCCTGGCTTTGAACACTCACAACAACCATGCACCGACTCTGGGAGTAAACACTTAATTTATACCACAAATAAGCGGATGAAATATTCTTGAATATCTTGAGAAAATATCACTGTGTTGGAAACCACAAAACATCAAACCAATTAAATTATCTGGCAAGGCTCTCAAATGAAGCAATCTTATCTTTGTCATTCAGTGCAATACACAAGGGCAGCTCATGAGGGCCATCAGAACAGTAGATTAGGCTATAATTACCATAAAAATCACATATATATACATATATATATACATACACATACAGTATATACCGGTATATATATATATATATATATATATATATATATATTATATATATATCTCAAAATGTCTATGTTCAGCTCAAGGATATCTATGCTCAGCTCAAGTTTTCTCAATGTCAACATTGTAACCTGCCGAGTATCACACAACCTGAATTACTAATTCAAAATGATTTATCTATTTTAAGCGATTTAACATTGCTGCCACTGCAGAGCTCAACACAGTTGTAACAGGAACCTTTTTAATGTCATTAGCTGTGTGGGTTCTAGGTGAAGGCCAGAAAAACAAGTCGACCAAGAATTCAACAAGAAACCTCTTCAGCAAAAGAACAACCCTCCTTTAAAGTGACATTTCAACTACAGTAGGTGAATTTCCAGTGCAGTCTGCCTGGCTTAATGATGCACCCAAAGAATCTCTGTCTTTCTGTCTGTCTCTCTGCTCTCTGTCTCAGCCCCTCTCCCTATCTTTGTCTCTGTCTGTCTCTCTGTCTCAGCCCCTCTCCCTGTTTTGTCTCTGTCTGTCTCTCTCTGTCTCAGCCCCTCTCCTGTCTGTCTGTTTGTCTCTGTCTCTCTGTCTCAGCCCTCTCCCTGTTTTGTCTCTGTCTGTTTCTCTGCTCTCTCTCCCCTCTCTCTCTGTCTCACTCCCCTCTCTCTCCCCTCTCTCTCTCTCTCTCTCTCTCTCTCTCTCTCTCTCTCTATCTATCTATCTATCTATCTATCTATCTATCTGTCTGTCTGTCTGTCTGCTAACACAGTGGACATGAATCCCGGCAATCTGAATGCATAGCAAGATGACTCCACAACGCTAATGATGAAAGGTTTGCAGAGGTCTTCCGTGTAATGCAGCCACACAGTGCCATGCATTATGGATGGCTGTCACTCGGACATTACCGGTAAATCTTAACACCACCGCTCCCATAATAAATATATAATCAACCACCACAGAAATCGAATGAGCTGAAACAAGAGTTGATATCTATGCTGCTAAAAGCCCCTTATTCTGATGGTTGTTCAATCAAATGCAACAAACCAAAAGTATTATTGTTAATGGTGGATATACAGCCGTCTTAACGCTGATAAGAAATTCAGTAGCTCAAGATATCTATGTTTATCTCAAGATATCTGTGCTTAGCTCAAGATATATATGTTTCAATCAAGATAGCCATGCTTAGCTGAAGATATCTATGTTTAGCTGAACATATATATATATATATGCCTCACTCAAGATATCTATGTCTTGCTCATGAAAGACATCTATGCGTCACTCACGATCTCTATGGTTAGCTCATAAAAGATGCAATTTCTTATATAAGCGATCAAAACATCTGATATACTCTCAGTCTAGAATGATCATCATTAATCGAGCTTGCAGATTCAAATTCATGCAACGCATTGTCACTGGCATAGCCACGGGGGCCCAGGGCCCTCTGTTTGGGTCGGGGACCGGTCATAAAATTTGCCCAAAACCCGCGAGTAGTTGGGGAGGGATAGAGGCAGAGTATTAGACTGAGTTAAATTCACCAAAAGTAGACTTTAAGTTAAAAGCGTCTGAGACAACGACCTTTTTATGTCCGTCAAGACTTTTGCCAGAAAAATACCAAAGTGCCCCCGCCATTCTGGAATTCTGGCTACACCGCTGCTGTCATCCCGATGAAACTGACCTGGCGAAGTCCAGATATGCTAAATGTCCGTGGTAGAGTGCCGGTTTCATTTCGTTCCAGTTCGTGATGTTCGAAATAAATCGCATCTTAAACAGACAGAAGATGGCCATGAAACACTCAAAACGTCGCCCATTGTACATAAACAGCCACAACCGTCCAAGAATATCCGTTCCCCCCTCCCTCCCGTGATCAATACGTCTTCATGCAAATGGCTCATAAACATTGCCGAGTTTTCTTTTCAGAGACTGCCATGGGTCAAGGGTCGATACTTGATGGGTTGGTTACATGACTCAATGGGTCTTGACCCGTGAGAAATAAATATCTGGGGTGCAATATTTCATCATCATCATCATCATCATCATCATCATCATCATCATCATCATCATCATCATCATCATCATCATCATCATTGCTCTCTGCAAACTCATTAGTGGCAATAGCTAGTCAGAAAACATTTCCAGGCCTTTTTGTCAAATGTTAATTTTCCTCCTTCTGCAATTGTCAGTTGTCTTTCTTTAAAATCTTCTTTTATGTTGTCTATCCATTTTTTCTGGGCCTGCCTCTTCCTTTTTTTATCTTCCTTGTATGTGTAGAGTGGTTTTTTGGGAAGTCTCGAGTCTTCCATCCTGTTTACATGTCCATACTATGTAAGCCTCCTTTTTCTGAGTTTGTCCATGATGGTATTCTTTAGCCCAATCAGCTGGTGCAATATTTGCATTAACTTTATGGTAATGTCTCACGCTTGATCACTTGCAGTGTTGGTAACAGATTTGCTTGGTTTGTCCTCTGGTAGGGTAGGGTAGGGTAGGATATGGTAGGGTAGGATAGTTATGTGCCTTCAATGGATAATAATCAACTTCATATCTGATGAGTCTTAACAGCATTGAAAAGATATCATAGATATGTAATAATGGCCCGTGGATCACAATCAAAGGGTGATGGGTCACAATCAAACAATCAACCAATCAATCAATCAGTCAGTCAGTCAATAAACTTCTATGGCACCACTATCATAATGCCTAGAGCATCAGCTGATGGATGGCGCACCAAAATCTCCACTCCAAATTGGAGCCAGGACTCTTGCTCAGCAACGACCCACGAAAATCGCGAAATACTGACAAAATGCTGAAAAGAAATTCTTGCACATCCTGACACATTTATCTCTGAGCCGGGCGCTCCACTCATTGCACTCAACAAGGCACTAAGCAAAAGAATAACTCATAGGTGGAAGAGGCACTT